>CM076572.1:1206626605-1206945867 GCA_034641835.2 Pinus albicaulis | reverse complement strand
GGGGATGGGAGTTAGCAAAAAATGATGTTCATATCCTTGAAAATGTGAGGGGAAAGTGTGGAACGATAAAAAGGTGTCTTTGTAACTCCTAATTACCTCACATTAATTGTCAACCCAGGGACGACTTTTTGTTTCAAGAGTGTACTCAGTCTGAGGCGGCTATTTACTCAAGAGTAATGTTTGTGAAGATGTAGTATAAAAATACAAATGCAGAAATAATAAATGCTTGAAAAGAAATCTGCTTGAAAAGAAATCTAATTACAAATGACAGAAATGTAAAGACTACACTACAGCAACCTTGCTAGACATCGATTAGGGATGCAGTAGTAATAACTTTTTCCCCTAGAAATCGATGTGAGATGACCAAATCTGGGGACCTGGAATGATTAGCTCTGCCCTCTACAGTTTAGAGATCTCAAAGCAAGTGAAAACAACTCAAAGGAAATGAAATCTAAAACGCAAACCGGAAAGGAACAACAATCTAAAAGCAATGAACAGGAATTGAATAGCAGCGTAAAATAAACAGTGAATTCAATTCATAACCAAGCAAACTAGATTTCTACTCTTTAATCCTATCGACAGCCACGCAACAATCAACTATCGTAATTCATAAACAAAAGGAACAACAACTGGAATTAGATACAGAAAAACAACATTTTATAACAATTGAATCATGAATCATGCTTCTTGTAAAGAATGGAATAACAATGACTCTGCATTTGATCCAATTAGCAATAACTCAATTATTTAATTGTAATAAACGAACTTCACACAACAGAAATAAACTAATAGAAATACAAACAGCAGATCGCTCCACCAGGGCCGGGCCCTCAACCACCGGTGAAGCGTTGCTGTGCTTTACTCCAGCGCTTGAGAAATGGAACAATAGTGAACTCCTTTATTAATCAGGCATTAATAATGTTTACAAACAGCTCACACTCTCTTAACAAGAGCCGATGCACAATTCTGCAAATTACAATAAGAAAAGTCTCTCCATCCCCCCATACACAATACATGCTTCTCCTTTTATAATCAGAAGGTGGAGAAATTAAATAGCAAATAGGATCTCTAATAATAATATTGAATTTCTTCCAACCAATTGATCAACAATAAAATAGATTTACATCCCTCTTTCAACAACAGCAAGTCGAATTTGGCTTTGTAGCTAAGATTTGGAGGACGGCCGCAACCACAGATCTGAGAAAATCGTGCTCAAAGAACCCTGCGAATCTCTCAACACAGGCCGAATTTGGGCAAACCGTTCTTTGATAAAGTTAATTGGGTCCGTTCTGAACAAAACCCATGTTCCGGATTTTCCAGATTCGTCTTCATTTGCTCAGAATCTTAACCGCAAAACTGTCACTCCTTATTCCAGCGCATTTCTGAGTTGACACTTTTAATGATCAAATCTTCAATCTGGAAATTATCTTGAAGGCTAAAAATGGTGAATAATGTTATAACCAACTTATTAAAACCATCATTGATAAAATAATTCATAATAATCAATTTATTAGAAATAAAGGAACATAAATAATATTCATCCATAAGAGCATAAATCATTTATAAAATGGATTTAAATAATAAATTATAATAAATGACGTGATGAAGAATTGTAGAAATGGGTGGAATAAGCGTTAACAAGTGATAATAATAATGGCATATTAACGGCCCAACATACCCCCACACTCAATATGTTGCATGTCCTCATGCAACGAAAACATGAATATATTGCATGTCCCCATGCAACCCAAAGACAAAAACCCATGTGTTAACCAAGCAATAAAAAAATATGTTCATCTTAGCTCATGAAATGGATAGAACAAATGAATTCTTCCTTAATTAATGAATATTCACTTTTAGTAATCTTGATGAAGGCATAAAATTTTTTATATTGACATTCAACTATATGTATGAAGTTGCAGCAAAATATGATATAAGTAACAGCAAACTTCATTAACCATTTTCTCAAAAACTACAAACCAGCTTTTGTTGAAATTTGGCAAGTAAATTTATAATATATGAATGCGTTTATGATCCAAAAATCAGATCGTTTTGATTCATGGATCATGAGATATAAACAAAATGGTTGTAGGTGAGAGTGCATGATTTCCGAAATTTTATGAACCAATTTATCTTGAAATTATCTGGGTTTGTATTAATGATACGTCTGTGTTTTCCAGAAATCACAAGAATTGAGTTCATGGTTTTTTAAAAATATTATGGAAATCAATTTCTGCATTGTGTAAAAATGAAATTGTATGCCTTAAATGAGAAAGAAAATTGAAAACATCCATCATGCGTAGCAATTCCTGCCCCTCTCTAAAGAATTAGCATGCCCTCATGCAATGCTAGAAAACAAATAGAGGTGGTTGCCACCATCTGTTGAATTCTATGCTTGGTGTAAAACAACATGGAATAATGGAGGTGTTGAGAATGAATAATAATAACAATGGATGATAAAGAAGATGAATAACATGGTCATAAGAAAGAAATGAATGAAAGGAACACTCCCCCATACTCGAAAATGATATGCTGCTGAAAAAGGGAAAGTGGTAAAGATGTGGAATGAAGGATGATAAATAATGCTCAAAATGGATTTTTATGAAATTCTCCTAAATTCGTAATAAATCAGAAAATTATGCGATTTTACCTCAAGTTTAACCTCCAAATATGTGGAATGACATATATGGACTGATATTTGTTGAAGCAGAGTTGGTGCTGAAAGTGATGCAAAAGGTGGAATCCAGGTGAGCACATCATGTCTGAAGAATTGTTCACGTTCGCGAGTTGCTCGAGCCTCTTCTGTTAGTTGCAATAGTGTGGTCATGCTGTGAATAGAGTTCTACCCCATACTTGTTGTTCTCCTGTAAATAAATCACTATTTGGCATACAATGTTCTTGAATCCATAGTGTTAGTTTTGAATAGCAATATATAAGATGCATGCAAAACTTTCAATCAGAAAAACTTATGTATACATGCAATACTAATATTTTGGCAAATCAACAAGTGATGGCAGAGTGCAGTAATCATATCGCATGCAATCCCATAATGCATACATTCCCCCCTCCAATTGGAAAAGGAATGCCATGACCATAAAGTGTATGAGAGGGGTTATGCTGACGGCAAGGCACGGGAATGAACAATATATCAGTGAATGAAGCAGAGTACACATATCAATGATAGGACAACGAGGGTTATGATTATAATGAGAGCAGAGTGTGTAAAGATAGTTATGAATAAGAGATAGGACGCTTTGGATTGATGATAAGTTACGAAAAAGAGAAAAAGAACAACAATATGCCAAAAAGATGCTTTACTGATGGTATTCTAGCTGAAAAATGATGTGATTGATTATAAAACAATTTCTCATGCATAAAGGTTCAAAATAGGGAAAAAAGTAAGAAAATAACTTCTCTGATAAGAAAAAAAATAAGAAAAGGGTATTATAATAATAATTGACGATAAGATATAACTTCAATACCATAAGCAGAGCCGCTGCTGCCAGCAGGCGTCCATAGCCTCGGCAGGGTTGCTTTTTAACCCATATGAGCCAGGATCCTCAATTTATAAATGGAGAGTTACAGTGTTGTTTTACAGAAGAGATCAATGTGCTGGCGTGGTAACCAGATAACCACACTGCCATTCACTGGGATGTAGTAAAAGTGATCAGGCCGGCTCGTGATGAGACCTCCTGTTCCAAGGATAATTTGACTATCCCATGGATCATAACCCTGGCGTGGTGGCCATAATGGGAATGTCACTTTCTTACAACCTTATGAACATGGTAGGCTGGCTCGTAATGAGACCCCCTATCCTCCATCTGTGAACAAAATTTTGTTGTTATTACACAATTTTATGATAAAAAGAGGGAGGGCTCGATACTCCTTAAGAGTAGGGATGGTGGAAGAAGTTGAACATGTCAATAGAAAAAATATACCCATAATCTCATTTATTACGTATCAGAGAAGATTATAATCCGTAAGGGTGGAACCAAGCATGGTATTAAGATGATCAATCAACATCATGTTCAACGAGAAAACAATGTAGTAAAGTAGTATATAAATAATTGTGTCCCTTTTTAAAAATAATCTATCATCAAGGAGTCATGTCCCGGTAAAGATCATAACGTGAAGGATATTAACTCGCCTCAATAGAATCCATAATTCTTGTCCTCATAAAAATAGTGTACTTCATGCCATGAAGGGGAATCAATAAAATGTGGTTGAGATGAACTAGGAATAGTCCCACAAGAGGAAGGAAGGGTTGCTCTCGAAAAATAATCCCAAAGTGTTGCTCTTTTTGAATGAATAGCAAAAACACTCAAAAAAGTGGTGTTCCTTAAAGGAAATGCACAAAAAAAACAAAAATACACACAAAAAAAAGTGTGAAAATGCAAATGTCGATCATAAAATGCAAACATGCAAAAAAACAAATTCACTTTGTTCACGACATTGATGCTGAGGATGAGTTACACTTTGAATGAAGCAACACCCGAAACACAAAATATAAGAGAAATTAGAAAAGAAACAACATTTTATTTAAAAAAAATATGTAAATAACTAAATTAAGTTACAACAACTATGATGTTATGTCAAAAAAATGATCTCTTTGAAAAATGTTTTGGCAAAATAGAGATAAGACATGAATCTTCAAATTGAAATCAATTCTTCATTTGTTCTATTATGAATCCGTTGGGTAATGAGTTGGATGAAATTCCTTTGTTTTATTAAAATTTGTTTCAAGAATCACTCGTCCATAAATCGACCTTCTTTTTCTCCTAGGACCTCGCAAAAAAACGAGTGTCTACCCGCAATAAAACATTAAATCATGGAGAAAGAGAGGTGATCGGGCTCCCTAATCCAAGAATTATGCAAAAAACAACAAGTAGTTACTTCCGTAGAAACAAAATCCATTGAGAAAATAACAAAGTAAAATTTATCGTCACATGGCTGGGAGAGCAAAGCGCAATCATGCTAACTGCAGTGTTTTAATCACAACTTCTTCTTTTTTCATCGAAATTGAGTGATTCCAAAGTCAAATGAGAGCTAATTCAAAGGTTTATCTCCAATAGCAACAGAGTTTTATAAATTCAATGATATGATATGTCAATTTTAGTTAGAACAGCTCGCATAACATAGTCATTTTTCAATTACCCAATCTAGACCAACGATTGATATTTCAAGCATAGATTCTTCGTTTGATGTCGGATTCAAATGATTCAAATTGGAAATGAAAGTAGATTAATTTATTTATCTCCAATAGAAATAGGTTTTGAAGAAAATAAGAATTGATAGGTCAAACACTCGTAAGGAACATCCGGAAAAAAGAGTAGTTTTAAGGGTGTTGATTTACGATAGACAACAAGCATTTTGCATCATAACTTCCCCATACGATATCGAAAATGAGTGATTCCAATTTCATTGTAAAACTAGATTCATAGGGAATCTACCATAGAAACAGGCTTTAAAAAATTCATTCATTTAGACCTCCAAAAACCGAGTGTCCCAACTCGTTCCCCGAGCTGCCCGCTAGACATCCGGTCAATGTTTTGGTTCTAACTTTTTTCGTTTCAAATCCAAATTGACTGATTCAAATTGGGTTAGAAAGTAGACATCAAAGGGATACCTAGGGTAGAAACAGGTTTTAAAAATATTCATTTTTTGGTCCCTCAAAACATGACTGTCCCGACTGCTTTTTCCGTAAAGTTCATCAAGCATCCGCAAGCCAAAAAAAATGATATTCAAGCATTTTTTTCAAATTGGTGATAAAAAAAATGAATATAAGTGTTTATAGAATTTTTATTTGCAATATAATTCATCTACATACACAAATAAATTGAAATATTTATCACCGATGTTGATTTCGATAGCGTGTTGCAACAAAAAAACAACTATTTTTTACAAAAAAAACAAAATGCATTTATTTATGTCCTTATTTTATTTTATTTTATTTTCTCCACTATCCTACTCTTTCTTTGAGAATCGAATATTTTTATGTATAAGAGTATTTCCAAAGTGGAACCATTTTAGAAATAAGGTTTCCAATATATACATACCCAAATTTGAAAAATGCATGTTGATAAAAATTAGGGTATGAGAAGCCAACTTCCCTTGAAAAGATGTTGTCAAAAATTGTTGAAGTATGGAGTGATGATGCAAAACACGTGATGGAGTGAAACCAATCTTCAATATATCCATTACTTTCTTTGATTTCCCATCATACCATGAGGTTCTTGAGCTTTTAAAATGGTTTGTTGATGCAAAACTAGAAGTAAGCACATTTTCTTCCATAACTTCTACAATTTTTGAATTTGAAACATTTTGAATCTCATTGTAAGTTTTCTCTAATGGCGCATGTGAGATAGAATGGGTGGGAAGGGTGGGTAAAATTTTGCGCCTCAAAAATTGTAAGCATGTTGTATCTTGGTTTATTGTGGTGAGGGTGTGGAATTAGTTGAGCGGGAAATTGTGTATGGAATGGAGCATTGTGATGATGTGGTTGGTTGGGTTGAGTGGATAAATTTGATATGCTGCAGCAATGTTGTGAAAGAGCTGGTGGAGAATATGGAGAATGCTTGTGCTACAAGATGAGGGAGAGTAGTCATGCAATCATAAGGTGAACCATGCCAAACTTGTAGATAAGATTGGTGGTTATATTGAAATTGACATGGCTGCCCTAGAACATGAGTATTCCATAATGGATTATGCAAATAAGAGAATGGAGAAGAAGTGTTTTGAACCATACCCGTAGGCCATGATTTCCATGGTTTTGACCTTGTTGCAGCTCTTCCTCACCTCTTTGATATGCTACTTCCATCCTAGATAAGGAAGAGTGAGTATCTATGGGTGCAGCTCCTTTCGCCATGAGGGAAAAACACTTCATCAAATTCTTCATTTTTATGAACCCCTGCAAAACGTCCAATTTTTGAGCTTAGAGAGCTAATAAAATCAACTTTAAAATTTTCAAATAAATCATTGATTTCAGTCTCTTATGTCTCCTATTCTTGTAGCGAGATTTGGAAAAGAAAGAACAAACATCTCTAGAATTCTTACCAAACCTTGGAGATTCCTCTTGAATACCTTATGCACAACTCACAAACATCATCATATGATAACCGAAAAACATCACCTTTTCCTATCAGATTTAAGAGTTCTAAAATTCATCTTTGATTCCTTTAAGAATGAGTGTTTTTAAGATCTCTTTTCCAAATGCTTATGCTTTGATTTTTTGAAGGTTATAATGAAATCGATCTACATAGTCCTCCAAACTTTCATACTTCCCCTTGTATCATACCGAAAAATATCTTCATTGGATTTGCAATAGTCTTGGTACTTCTTCAAGAATATGTTCTTCATGTCCTCCCATGATTGGATGCAATTCCCACCTAGGCTCATGAACCATCTGAGAGTCGCTTTCTCCTTTTAGAGTAAGAGGAAACACTTTCAATCTTTGATCATTAGTACAATAATCATATCCTCTACAAAGTATTTCGAACTCAAATAAGAATGTATCTCGAATCTTCATTTGCTAAACCATGAAAATTTGGTAAAGATGGGGGAATTATGTGCATTTGTATCACTCCTCCTAGATCTTTGATAGGAAATTCAAAAGTAGAAACGTGAGCCATTTCTTACCATAATATAAGATGTTTTTCATGTGTTTCTTCGAGGCTCCTTCTTCAAATGTTCCCCGTCAATCGGTTAGTGAAATGGGTGGTGCTTACATCACCACTTGCATGAGATCATGTGATCCATTTTTCAAAATTTCTATTTTTTTTCCTAATCATTCACACAAAAATTTAAACATCTATTTCTACCCAACAAAGCAACAAAAAATCTCGTTAGGAAAGCGGATAGTGTGGGCAGCTTTTTACATGCTCCGCACGTAGGTTCTTACCTTTCGTTTTTTAAGATCCAACTCTTCCCTAGCGTGCACTCATCGCATTCACACTACTCTTTAGAAATGGCTACACTCTCCCCGGCAACGGTGCCAAAATGTGGAGCGATAAAAAGGTGTCTTTGTAACTCCTAATTACCTCACATTAATTGTCAACCCAGGGACGACTTTTTGTTTCAAGAGTGTACTCGGGCCCGAGGCGGCTATTTACTCAAGAGTAATGTTTTGACAAGTATAGTGCTTAAAATCCAAAAGTAAATGAAAGCCGGAAATAAAATCTACTTACAAAAAGCATTTTAAGACTTAAATCATGCATTCTGAAAAATAAGCAATGTATCACCAAGGGTCCAAGAATACACTCATCCCTTGAAACCGATGTAACCAAAAGTAACCAAGGAACAGATCATTAATCTGGGACTAGACAAAGAATGCCAATGCCCACTACAGCTTTCGCATCGTTCTTCACACCAAAGCAAAGATAATGCAAATAACAGAAATGGAAAGCCGCCATTGAAAGTAAACTAGGAAATCTTTAAAAGCAAACTCTTGCAATTAATCAACCAAACTAAACAGCAAAGTAAAGAACATGAAACCCGTAAAGCATTACGATTCAAAGAAATAGGAACTAAATCAAACCATCACACGGCGGAAATTGGAAAGATATGATACAACATGAAGAAGATACTCCACCGCAGGTCGGGCCTATAGCCGCCCAATGGATGCCGCCTGGCTACTTGATCGATGTGAATGAACAACAACCCTTTTATTTATTCATCCTCAAATTGTGAAATCATTACAACAAACGAAAAGCTTTGAAGATTACAATGGCAATGCAACAATCCCTATCCTATCATGAATAATCCACCTTCATTCTTGAATCTCTGAGTCCGAATCCTCAATTCCATCATTCGAATCCATCCCGAATCATCCTCAAAGTCCTTCTCCCTCTCTCGATCTCATCGTTCGATTTAAATACAAAGAGAGCAGAGAGTGGTTACAATAGAGATAATTACAACATGATTCTATTACAAAATTGGTTTGCTTCTAACCATTTGATCAACAAGAACGAGGCTGACTTTGGCTACTTGTACCGAGATTTAGAGGGACTCGCCGCAACAACAAATCCGAGAAAAATCGTGCTCAAAGAACCCCTGCGTTTCTCTTAGTACAAGCCGAATTTGGGCAAACCGTTCCGGACAAAACCCATGTTCGGATTTTCGCAGCATTCTTCTTCATTTGCTCAAAATCTCAACCGCAAAATCGTCACTTCTTATTCCAACGAATTTCCCGAGTCGGCACTTTTAATGATCAAATCTTCAATCCGAAAAATTATCTTGGAGGCTAAAAATGGTGAATAATGCTACAACCGATTTATTAAAACTATCATTGATAAAATCATACATAATCATCAATTTATTAGAAATAAAGGAGAATAAATAATATTCATTCATAAGAGCATAAATAATTATAAAATGGATTTAAATAATAAATTATAATAAATGACGTGATGAAGAATGGTAGAAATGGGTGGAATAAGCGTTCACAAGTGATAATAATAATGGCATATTAACGGCCCAACAATGATATAATAGGGGTGTGAAATAGATAACATAGCATATAGCGATGGGTGAACAACACCTTGTTTTTATCACAAATTCATATGATATAACACATGGGTGAACAACGTATAATAGCGTATAAAAAATTTGGTATAAGATGGCATGTTTGGTATCATATGTGGAATGACATAACATGCGATATAACACATGGTGAGCAACGCATTGTTTATCATATGGTGTAATCGATGGGAGTCCGCGGTGACTGAAAGAACCTCATCCCCCGTGTTAATTAAGTTCTCGTAACGTAGGTATGGTATATATGATGCAAGCATGAAAACCGCGAGCTTGAATCCTATTCTTGGTCACACTTTTGTTTATCAAACTAACATAAAGATTGGAATTATGAATCGAGATTAGGAGGAGTAAACCACCATGTCAAGAGTTCCCGGGAGCTCCGCTCGCCACCACATGATAATAGAACGCCACCGATAGACACTGTGCCTACTATCGTGAAGAATAAATTTTGGATTGAGAAGAGGTAGAAGCCAAGGCAGTCACTTAGGGAAGAGGCCAAAATGACCAAAGTTGATAACAGATTCAAGAAGGATGAAGCCATTATCAATGCATGAAAGAACGGTGAGGAAGAACCCGTAGAAGCGTAAACTAAGTTATGGAACCTTGTCATGTTGGGAACCATACGTCAATGGAAAAAGAGAATGGTGAATGGGTTTTAAAAAAACCAACAAATGGATTTCGTGTGAACTGAAAGAGGTGGCAAGTAATAAATGGGTGATATGTTATATAGGTTTGTGACTATATACAAATGAAGTAAGAGCTTCGCATATGAGAGTTTACCTCTATTTGGGTTTTAAACCAAAGTCTCGTTTCATAAGTTCGATATTCATAAAGCAGCAGCGTATTTATGGTTTAGACCATAGTATTGTAATAAGAGTCCCATATTTTTTTAATAAGATTATGCTCAAGGTTTATGAAGGAGATAAATTTTGTTTAAGGGTAAATATCTTTGATAAAAGATACAATGGAATGGGAGGTAGAATTTTGATTAAGAGGGTGTCACCGAATTTGACTTTATAAAATTCCGGGCATAATGATAATGGCACTTTTATATGCATAGGTTTGGTTAAACGTAGCTTGGGACGCATCATTTTGGTATTAATGGTGCAAGAAAAATCATGATCTCGTGATAATTAAAGTGCCATGGAGCAAAGAAATGAAAAATGAAATTTGCAATTAGACAGACAAATGTTGAAAGCGACTTGGAGATTTTGCTTGTGAAGAGACCACCAATGAGCTCGAGAGTGGGTTCACTCTGACAAATTAGAAGGGCGTAGAAAATTGGAAAGGTATGTTAAGTAAAATTGCGGGTCAAGCATATTATATGTTGACATGTCCGGTTTTTTAACTAAAATCGAATTCATAGACAAGTATTTTTTGCGGGAATGATATGTCAACATGTTGTTCAAAATTAAAGTGAAAATGTTGCAAATGACGTGAGGTATAAGGTTTTATCACCATAGTAGCTTTTAAATAAATTTAAGTTTCACTTAAATGAATGGAAAAGGAGAATGCGTTAACCTCGGGTGATATAAAAAGAAGTATGCATTTTATGTGAGAGGGTTTATTATGCATAATGTGGGTTCTTCGCGTGTTTGCTTAAGTCATTTTGGACCAGATCTTGTAGTTGGAAGTGGGAGAATTATTTTGACTTGTGTTTAAGGTTGAAAACCCAATTGCTTGATGTTGTAGAATCTTTGTTTTTACCATCATGTGTGTAATGTCCCTTTTTTTCGTAAATGTCACAAGTCTATTCTAGAGATAGACTGTGGGGGCATTTTCTCGGATATGTCACCTCTAAAGAGAGGGTGAGATCTAGAGGCCTCCTAGCCCTTCACGACTGCCGTCTATAGCTATGTGAGTATTTCCTATTAGGGAAAAGCTACTCTATCGAGAATACCTCAAGATAGAGCTACAGAGCAATGATAAAATGCATCTAATGGAAAATATCGTTGAATCCATGTACACATAAAATGCCGAGAACTCAATGGCCATCATATACATGACATAGCAGCAAATAAGAATACAAATCCTTGAGGAAATGATGACTCAATAAAGGCACTAGAAGCCTCAAGAAATCTGTACATGGTAACATGAGAAATGTTGCCGCAACAAGCAAGCCCTAGGCCATGACGTACGATTATAAAGAGGAACCGCCGCATAAATAATAAAAATACAATGATATAGCAATGATAGGCTCAAATAAGAAGGGGGAGCATGGTCTCAACCCCCGAAAATACAATACATCAATCCTTTAAGAGGATTGGCTGAAATCTATGCGTAAACACTATAATAGAACAATGACGGAGTAGGCCGGGAGCAAAGGCCATCTCAAGAATTGGAAATGGATGGAGAATGCTAGAATGTCCGCAACAACCTGAATAACCATCCTCCAATATAAATCTGAATTGAAAATCTTATCCTTTCACCCAAGATTTATCCTCCAAAATATGCTAATCCCTAACAACGAACATCCACCCATGAAAAACATTGTCTAAGAGATGGAATGTAATCGCCTCCGATGGAAAGTGATTGGCCCGATGCCAAATATGATGGGATGTGCTCTAGAACCTCCCTTTTTTGATCCTCCAATGAATATAACCTCTCTCCAATGGAAATCTAGCTCCGATGGTGTATGGAAACCTCCCCGGCAACACCCAACAACACTCGCACAATCTCCGCCGTAGAAATTGCGCCGATGTAGATGACCGAAGCTCATGGCCCGAATGCTTGAATATGGGGAATGGAGTGCAATCCCTTCATGAGCTACTCAAGAAGGAGTGGAATTCCTAAACAATACTCCCTCGTGCCCGAAGGCACCGTAGCATCGCCGAACAAAGAAGAGGCGAGAACAAGTCTTCAAGACTCAAATGTAAAATGATCAAAGATATGCACAATGGTCTGCCTTGCTCCTCTTTTATACAATTAGCCTTCCCTCCATGGACCCTATTTTGAATTTATGTTTCCTCTCTCTAGAAACTTCCCTCCTACGTTGTCCCACATTATGCTTTCCAACTCATGCCAACGCCAACTTTGACTTGGTCAACCTTGGCCAAGCCTTCATGAAAAACCCCTTTTCACACATGGGGGTGTGTAATCCAGCTCCAACATGATCCTCTTTCATACTTAGAGGATTTTTATTCTCTAATCACAGAAAAATAATGGGTCTCCTACCCATTTTATTCATCCTCTTAGAAAAATTTAATGTCCCATAAAAATTTGGGACATTACAAACCCTCCCCTCACTCAAAATATTGCTTGCCCTCAAGAAATTGCAAGGATGAACCGAGTTTCTTTCTGCCCTATCCTCCTGTAGCATCCTTATGTGATGATCTCCTTAAGAAAATTTTTGCCATATCAGCAATCAAGTCTCCAAACCTGCCCCTCCAATATATGCAATCTAGCGTTGGGGTGAACATTCCCAAAATGGCTATCATGTAGAAGCAACATCCATGAAGGAAAAAAAGAGCTATCCAAGGGCTCCCTTGAGGAATGAGATCTGATATGAAATGGGAATTATCATCCCCCCATAGGAACCTCTCATCCCCAAGTCATCAATCATAAAAAATAAGTTTCCTCCCAACAAGACAACTCATGAAAAATACCCCTCCACCTTGAGCTCCGACATGAAGGTGGGCTGAAATCTGATCATGGCAAGCACTATAACTTGCCCCATGATGTCTTCTCCCCCACTCTATGACAAGTTTGGAGTGTATGCTAATCCCTGCGCTGCACAAATATATTGCCCTAAAATAGAAAAAATGAAGAGTAGTTCTCCAAGAATCTCCTCCATCAATGATAATCTAGTTGGCCCAAGACATGACATCTATGATGAATAGGACAAAATCACTACGTAATGCCCCCATGACATGTTTTATGTAGGTTATACAATGTGCAGCAAGGTACAAACAATGTCTCATAGGTTTACAACACAATCCCACCCATTTTAGTCAGCAGAAAATAGCATGGCAAGTAATCGTACAAAAATATCACCTACTACCGAACGAAAGTAAATAGATGAGTGAACTGAGCAAGTCAAAATAAAATACATGCCCAAATATAAGCAATGGATGGATTTTATCATCAAAATAATGGACCTCCTCAAGAGAAAGCAAATATATGGCTATGGTGGCCATGTCTCCTCTCATGTTCCCATTAGAACATGCAATGTAGAAAATATGGGAGTCTTTCCTCATCAAGGACACATTCATCCCATGTGTCTCTCCTCCGATCATGTCCTCCATTAAGAAAACAGCAATATCAGCCAAGGAGACCATAATCAACAATAAAATGAGGCAAGTAATGAAGGTTTCATGGTGTGCAAAGTTGTACCAACAAACTCTCAAGTATTCACAACGCAATTCCCAAAACTCGCGCTTTATTAAATGGTATGGCAAGTTGTTTTTAGCTCATGAATAATAATGTACTGTTCTTACATATGATAATGCATGGTGAGTGGCTGAATATGTAATGCTAAACATACATGGAAGGTAACACTTTTCCAAGGCCATATAAAATATGGTTGTCTCCATCACATAGTTTGGCCCAATTTTGCTCATGAGGCAACATGAAAAATCTGCCCCTCCGAAAAAACTCGCATCGCATCATAATGATAAGAGTATGTTAATCAGAAAAGTTACACACAATACTCTTACCATAGGCTGGAAGTGAGATGATAGATGGATCTATGCATGTGATCCTCCTCCCAAATGACAAGGGCCTATGAGCTCATGCAAAAAGGCTCTTGTCCATGCCAAATTTATTCCTTGACATGCTCCTTGTAAAGAACACTTCTGGTGGTGCTGGCGCAAATATGAAGCTTCTCCCAAGAGGGAAATTCCTCCCAATCAATCCCAGCAAAGGAGTGATCCCTTTGCACTATGAGAGTTCCCTCCTCTACTCTTGCAACACCATCAATCATATGAGAGCAAATCTGTTTGTGCTCTCTCCCATCAATCCCACGCAACTCTAGTGCTTAATGCCTCCTCATGCTCACATCATATGACTCATGTGATGAAGGTATCAGCTGTACTTACATATATATATGTCATATCTGCAATATGTATCCCTTCTCCTTGCTTCCTAATGATGTAAACACCCTGCCATCTCTTCTCCATCATTTTGGTACTCCTCCTGTGAGGGCTACCATCCTCCCAAACCAATTCGGCTCCTTGCATTTCATGAGAGTTTGAAATGAAGCTTCTTGGAGAGTTCTTAGAAAAGCCTCCTCCCATGAATATTTTGGATCTATGAGGATCCAAATGTGATGGAGGTGATGTCTCCTCTCCACCCATGTTCAACAGTCATGTTGATTCCTCCAATGATGTAGCAGCCTGTCTCTTCCTCCGGTTACAATTTGCTTCATGATTCTCCATGGAGGTGTCATGGTTTACTTCATCCTCCAATGGTCCACTTCCCAAACTCAAGGGCTGAATGAGACTCATCAATAGGGACATGATGAGGTTTCATCTCCTCCTTGAACCCTTGCACAGATGCAGTGCTGTAATCATGAGGCCCCTAAAGTGGCCATGTGATTTGATCCCTGGGACCTCCTCATATGAAATTTCACCATCCTTAAGATTATTTGCTGAAATAGAAAGTGGAACTTTAACCATACCTTGGTGGATCTTGGGACCTTCTCTGTGTGGCTGCAATGGCTTTTCCTCCGATGGATTCCTCATCCATAGATGTAGAAGGACGCTGCTCCTCCAAAGCCAGAGCAGCGTTGGTGCAATTCTCCTCCCATGGTGGAATGGCTTTCTCTTCCTTTGTCCTCTCCATCAAAGGTTTGGATCAACCCTTGAGCAAAGTCTCCAAAAGAAATCACCCCTTGAATGGACCAAGGGTTTGAACCACCAAACGTAGGTTTTATCCTCCATGTGCGCCGCTTCCATCTCCATCGGCTTCTTTCTCCGCGCACCGGATGCAGCAATAAAAATTCCTCCCGCTTCCTCTCCCAAGCTCTAGCCGAATTAAACTCATCAAATGTAGACAATAGAAGCCTATTGCCTCTCGATTTCTCCTTTTCCACAAGGCCTTCTCTCCTCCATGTGCGTCGAATAGCTATTGGGAATGATGTAGCTCCCATGAATGCTATAGAATGGGGTTTATATTCACCTGTGCACTTGCTTTGAGATCCGGAAATCCAAGCATCTACCATGATGATCTTCAAAAGAATAGGAAGTGCATTGAACTTCCTCTTTTCTTATTTCTTCTCCTCCTCCTCGGGGAGGCTCTTCTCTATTTAAAAAATTTATGATATCGTTGTCATCATCTTCATCATTCTCCTTTTGAAATCGAACTCGCAGGTACGTGCCATTTCGATGCTCGATACCACCGTAATGACCCTTTTTCGTAAATGTCACAAGTCTATTCAGTAGAAAGATCGTGGGGGGAATTTTCCAGATATGTCACCTCTAAAGCCGCAGGGTGAGATCCTGGGAGGCTTTCCTGCCCTTCACGGACCTCTATCTATAGCTATGTGAGATTTCGTATTAGGAAAAGCTACTCCCATCGAGAATACCTCAAGATAGAGCTACGACAATGAGCAAATGCATCTAGTGGAAAATAGCAAAATGAATGCACGTACATAAAATTCCAGAAGAACTCAATGGCCATCATATTATGACATAGCGGCAAATAATAATACAAATCCTTGAGGAAAAGATCACTCAAGAAAGGCACTAGAAGCCTCAAGAACCAGTACATGGTAACATGAGAAATGTCAGCTACAACAAGCAAGCCCTAGGCCATGACCGCACAGTTATAAAGAGGAACTGCATACATATATAATAAAAATACAATGATATAGCAATGATAGGCTCCAAATAAGAAGGGGGAGCAAGATCTTAACCCCTGGAAATACATAACATCAATCCTCTAAAAGGATTGGTTGAAATCTATACAAAATTGGAATTTTGGAGAAATGTCGGAGTTGCTGGGCAGCAGCAACTCAAGAACTGGAAATACATGGAGAAGGCTTAAATGGCTGCAACAAATGAAGAACCCTCCTCCAATATAAATCTGAAATGAAAGGCTGATCCTTTCACCCAGACTTCTCCTCCAAGTGACTGTCAATCCCTCACAGCAAATGTCCTCTCTGAATAACACTATCTACTGAAGGGAATGCAATGATAATGATGGAATTTGATTGGCCTAATGCCAAATATGGTGGGATATGCTCAAGAACCAACTTTTCTGATCTTCCAATGAATAGAACATCTCTCCACTGAAAAACAAGCTCTGGATGGTGTATGGAAACCTCCCCAGCAACACCCAGCAACATTGCACAATAATTGCTGCAGAAACTGCACTGATGTAGATGGCTGAAGCTATGGCCTGAATGCCTGAATATGGGGAATGGAGTGCAATCCTTCATGAGCTACTCAAGAAGGAGAGGAAATCCTCAACAGGACTCCCTCGTGCCCGAAGGCACTGCAACTCTACTGAACAGCAAGAGGCAGCAACAAGTCTCCAAGACTTGTATGTAAAAATGATCAAAGATAATCTCAATGGCTGCCTTGATCCTCTTTTAAGCAATGAGCCTTCTCTCCATGGGCCCTACTTCGAATTAGGGTTTCCTCCGTCTATAATCTTCCCTCCTACGTTGTTCCACATAGTGCTTTCCAACTCATGCCAACGCAGTTTGACTTGGTCAACCTTGGCCAAGCATGTATGCAAAAAACTCCTTTCACACATGGAGGTGTGAAATCCAGCTCCAATATGATCCTCTTTCATACTTAGAGGATTTTTATTCTCTAATGATGCAAATAATGGGTCCCCTACCCATTTTATTCATCTCCTTAACAAAATTTAATGTTCCATAAAATTTGGAACATTACAGTCCTCCCCTCTCAAAATATTGCTTGCCCTCAAGCAATTGCAAGGATGAACTGAGTTTCTTTCTTCCCTTCCTCCTGTAGCATCCTTATGTGATGATCTCCTCAAGGAAAAAAAGGATGCCATATCAGCAATCAAATCTCCAAACTGTCCCTCCAACAAATGCAATCTAGCCTTGGGGTGAACATTCCCAAATAGCTATCATGTAGAAACAAATATCCATGAAGGAACTAAGAGCTGTCCAAGTGCCTCCTTGAGGCATGAGATCTGATATATAATGGGAATTATCATCCCCAATATGAATCTCTCATCCCAAGCCATCAATCATAAAAATAAGTTGCCTCCCAACAAGACAACTCATGAAAAATATCCCTCCACCTTGAGCTCCCGAAATGAAGGTGGGCTGAAATTTGATCATGGCAAGCACTATAACTTGCCCCATTCTGTCCTCTTCCCCAATTATGACAAGTGTGGAGTGTATGTTGATCCTGGGCTGCAAATGTATTGCCCTCAAATGGAAAAATGAAGAGTAGTTCCCCAAGAATCTCCCCTCCATCAATGATAAATCAATTGGCCCAAGACATGTCATGTATGATGAATAGGAAAAGGTCATCATAGAATGCCCCCATGAAATGTTTTCTGTAGGTTATACCATGTGCAGCAAGTACAAACAATGCCTCATAGGGTTAAATTCAACCTCATCCACTGCAGCTGTAGAAAATAGCATGGAAAGTATTGTACCTCTACTACTGAACAGTAAAATAGATGAGTGAATCAACAACATAAGGTCAAACACCTGCCCATATACATACAATGGATGGATAACATTACCAAGCCCATGGCTTACCCCACAATCAAGAAAATATGTGGCTGTAGCCATGCCTCCTCTCATGTTCCCTTTAGAACATGCAATGCAGAAAATATGGGAGTCCTTCCTCATCAAGGACACATTCACCCATGTGTCTCTCCTCTGATCATGTCCTCCATTAATATAACAGCAATATCAGCCAAGGAGACCATACTCAGCAATAAAATGAGGCAATTACTGAAGGTTTCATGTTATGCAAGGAGGTACCAACAGTCTCCCAAGTAGTCACAACGTAGTTTCCCAAACTGCTGCTTTGAGAAATGATATGGCAAGTTGTTTTCATCTCATGAATGATAATGTATGTTCTTACATCTGATAATGCATGGTGAGTGGCTGAATATGGATGCTGAACATACATGGAAGGTAACACTTGCCCAAGGCCATATAAAATATGGCTGTCTCCATCACATAGCTTGGCCCAATTTTGCTCATGGAGCAACATGAAAAATCTGCCCCTTTGAAAAACTATGCATTGCATCATAATGATAAGAGTATGTAAATCAGCAAAGGTACACACAAGACTCTTACCATAGGCTGGAAGTGAGATGATAGATGGATCTATGCATGTGATCCTCCTCCCAAAAGACAGCGCTATGAGCTCATGCAAAAAGGCTTCTGCCCATGCCAATATTTGTTCCTTGACATGCTCCTTGTCAAGAAGAACTCTGGTGATGCTGCTGCAAATATGAAGCTTCTCCCAAGAGGGAAATGCCTCCCAATCAATCCCAGCTAAGGAGTGATCCCCTTTCACTATGAGAGTTCCCTCCTCTACTCCTTCAACACCATCAATCATGTGAGAGAAAATCTACTTGTGCTCTCTCCCATCAATGCCAAGCAACTCAAGTGCTTGCTGCCCTATTATGCTCACATCATATGACTCATGTGATGAAGGTATCATGACTGATATATATGTCATATCAGAAATATTTATCCCTTCTCCTTTCTTCCCAATGATGTAAACATCCTGCCATCTCTTCATTCTTTTGGTACTCCTCTCATGAGGGCTACCATCCTCCCAAACCAATTTTTACTCCTTGCATTTCATGAGAGTTTGAAATGTAGCTCCTTGGAGACCTCTTAGGGAAGGCCTCTCTCCCATGAATATGTTGGACCTATGAAGATCCAAATGTGATGGAGGTGATGTCTCTTCTCCACCCATGTTCAACGGCGCTGCTGGTTCCTCCAATGATGTAGCAGCTGTCTCATCCTCCAGTTCACAAATTGTTTCATGATTCTCCATGGAGGTGTCATGGTTTACTTCATCCTCCAAAATTTTACACTCCCACCTCGAAGGCTGAATTCAAATCATCAAAGATGTACAAGGATGAGGGTTCTTCTCCTCCTTGAACCCCTTTCACGGTCTGCTGATCTCTTGAATTCCACCATCCTTAAGATTATTTGCTGAAATAGAAAGTGGAACTTTACTCATACCTTGGTGGATCTTGGGACCTTCTTGTGTGGCTGCAATGGCTTTTCCTCCAATGGCTTCCTCAACCATATATTTTTAAGGCCGCTCCTTCAAATTTGTAGTAGCATTGGTACAATCCTCCTCCCATGGTGGTGTGAGCTTCTCTTCCTTTGTTATTTCTCCATCAAAGGTTTGGATCAACCTTTGAAAAAAGACTGAAAAATAACTCACCCTTGAATGGACCAAGGGTTTGAACCACCAAACATAGGTTTCCTCCTCCTTGTGCAATGCTGCCATCACCACTACTTCTTTCTATGTCACTAGATGCAGCAATAAAAATGCCTCCAGCTTCTCCTCCCAAGTTATAGCTGAAGTAACCCCATCAAATGCAGAAAATAGAAGCCTATTGCCTCTGATTTCTCCTTTTCCATAGGGCATTCTCTCCTCCATCTACTAAATAGACTGTGAGAATGCTATAGCTCCCCTGAATGCTGCAGAATGGGGTTTATAGTCACCCAGGTACTTGCTTAAGATCTCGAAATCCAAGCATCTGCCGTGTTGGTCTTCAAGAGAATAGGAAGTTCATGGACCTTCCTCTTCTCCCCTTTCCTTCTCCTCCTCCTCAGGGAGGCTCTTCTTTAATCCAAAATTAGATGATATGAGTCCCATCTTCTTCATCATTCTCCTTTGAAATCGAACTCACAGGCTGTGCCAATTCGATGCTCTGATACCATTGTAATGTTCCTTTTTCAGTAACATTGTCAATCGACAAGAAAATCTATTCCAGAGATAGACTGAAGGGGCATTTACTGGATTTGTCACCTTTGAACAAAGTATGAGCTCTAGAGGCTACCTGGCCCACTAGAAGACTATGTATATAGAGTGATTGTCAAGGGACAATATCCCCAAGAGGGAAACACAATAAGATTGGGAATCTCTTAAGATAACCCCAACATTGCAGCTACAACAATAAAAAATACATCAAATGGAAAATAACAGTGAATCATATACACATGAAATGTTGGAGAATACAATGGCCATCATATTAATACATAGCAGCATAAAATATACATCATCTTGAGGAAATGATCACTAAAGAAAGGCACAACAAGCCTCAGACTTGATGGCCATGCACATGAAGCTACCCACTTTCAAAGATGTAGGAAATGAAGATATGGACCGATTCTGTAATGTCCCTTTTTCAGAAATGTCACAAGTCTATTCCAAAGATAGACTGTGGGGGAATTTTCCGGATATGTCACCTCTAAAGAGAGGGTGAGATCCAGATGCTACCTGGCCCTTCACAGACTCTGTCTATATCTATGTGAGATTTCCTATTAGGAAAATCTACTCTATTGAGAATACCTCAAGATAGAGCTACAGCAATAATCAAATACATCAAATGGAAATAGCAATGATTCATTAACACATAAAATGCTGGAGAATATAATGGCCATCACATTATGACATAGCAGAAAATAAGAATACAAATCCTTGAGGAAATTATCACTCAAGAAAGGCACAACAAGCCTCAAGAAATTTGTATGAGAAAACATGAGAAACACAGCTACATAAAAGAAGCCCTAGGCCATGACTGCGCAGTTATAGAGAGGAACTACTGCATAAATAATGAATATACAAATATATGACAATATGATCTCAAATAAGAAGGGGGAGCAAGCTCTCAACCCCTGAAAATACAATACATCAATCCTCTAAAAGGATTGGCTGAAATCTATACAAAAATTGGCATTTTGCAGAAATTCCGAAGTAGCTGGGTAGTTGTAGCTACTCAAGAACTGGAAATGGATGGAGAAGGCTGAAATAGCTGAAAAAAATGAATAACCCTCCTCCAATAGAAATTTGAAGTGAAAGGCTGATCCTTTCACCCAAGACTTCTCCTCCAAGTGACTGTCAATCCCTCACAGCAGATCTCCTCTCTGAATAATGTTGTCTACTGAAGGGACTGCGCTGCCAATGATGGAATGTGGTTGGCCTGATGCCAAAGATGGTGGTATATTCTCAAGAACCAGCTTTTCTGATCTCCCAATGGATGGAACTTCTCTCCACTGAAAAACTAGCTCCGGATGGTGTGTGGAAACCTCCCCGGCAACACCCAGCAACACTGCACAATATCTGCTCCAGAAACTGCGCTGATGTAGATGGATGAAGCTATGGCATGAATGCCTGAATATGGGGGATGGAGTGAAATCCTTCATGAGATACTCAAGAAGGACAGGAAATCCTCAACAGGACTCCCTCGTGCCCGAAGGCACTGCAGCTCTGCTGAACAACAAGAGGCAGCAACAAGTCTCCAAGACTTGGATGTAAAAATGATCAAAGATGTGTACAATGGCTACCTTACTCCTCTTCTAAACAATGAGCCTTCCCTCCATGGACCCTATTTCGATTTAGGGTTTCCTTCTCTCTAGAAACTTCCCTCCTACGTTGTCCCACATAATGCTTTCCAACTCATGCCAACGCAGTTTGACTTGGTCAACCTTGGCCAAGCATGTTTGAAAAAACATCCTTTCACACATGGAGGTGTGAAATCCAGCTCTCAAGTGATCCTATTTCATACTTAGAGGATTTTTATTCTCTAATCATGCAAATAATGGGTCCCCTACCCATTTTATTTATCTCTTTAACAAAATGTAATGTCCCATAAAATTTGGGACATTACAGTCCTCCCCTCTCAAAATATTGCTTGCCATCAAGCAATTGCAAGGATGAACTGAGTTTATTTCTTCCCTTCATCTTGTAGCATCCTTATGTGATGATCTCCTCAAGAAAAAGGATGCCATATCAGCAATCAAATCTCCAAATTGTCCCTCCAACAAATGCAATCTAGCCTTGGGGTGAACATTCCCAAATAGCTATCATGTAGAAACAAATATCCATGAAGGGACTAAGAGCTGTCCAAGGGCCTCATTGAGCCATTAGTTCTGATATATAATGGGATTTATCATCCCCATATGAATCTCCCAGCTTCAAGCCACCAATAATGAGAAACAAGTTGCCTCCCAATAAGGCAACTCATGGAAAATCACCCTCCACCTTGAGCTCCAGAAATGAAGGTGGGCTGAAATCTTATCATGGCAAGCGCTATAACTTGCCCCATGCTATCCTCTCCCCCAATTATGACATGTGTGGAGTGTATGCTGATCCTGTGCTACAAATATATTTCCCTCGAATGGCAAAATGAAGAGTAATTCCCCAAGAATCTCTCCTCCATCAATGAAAAATCAGCTGGCCCAAGACATGTCATCTATGATGAATAGGAAAAGATAACCATAGAATTCCCCCATGACATGTTTGTTGTAGGTTATAACATGTGAAAAAAGTACAAACAATGCCTCATAGGGTTATAATGCAACCTCATCCACCGCAGCTGCAGAAAATAGCATGGCAAGTATTGTAAAAGAATATCACCTCTACTAATGAACAGTAAAATAGATGAATGAATTAGCAACATAAGGTCAAACACCTACCCATATATATACAATGGATGGATAAAATTACCAATCCCATGGCTCTCCCCACAAATGAGAAAATATGTGGCTGTAGCCATGCCTCCTTTCATGTTCCCTTTAGAACATGCACTGCAGAAAATGTGAGAGTTTTTCTCACTCAAAGACACATCCAACTCATGTGTCTTTCTCATAATCATGCTTATTTCACAAATCTGATCCATACCAGCAAGGAAGTCATGATCAGCAATAAAATTAGGAAAGTTCTAAAGGTTTCATGTGTTGCAATAGTGTACCAACAGTTTTCCCAAGAGTGCCAGTGCAGTTTTCCCAAACTGCTACTTTAGAAAATGATATGGCAAGTTGTTTTTAGCTCATGAATAATAATGTATGTTCTGATAATGCATGGTAAGTGGCTGACATAAATTCTGAACATACATGGAAGTTAACACTTTCCCAAGGCCATATAAAATATGGTTGTCTCCATCATACCAATTGGCCCAAATTTGACTCATGGAGCAATCTGAAAAGCTTGCCCTCTTGTAGAGCTATGCACTGCAAAATAATGGTAAGAGTATACAAATCAACCAATGTAAGAACATATTTCTTACCATATACTGGGAGTAAGATGATGTATGTATCCATGAATGAACCCTCTATAGTTGTGTGGCATGCTCCCATGAAGAGGAATGAACTGGGTGCTACAAGAAGATAATTCTCCTCATGCTTGGGCATCCAAGTCAAGAAGAATGCAGCATAGTAATAGATGGCTACCTTATCCACCTCCTCTTTTTCCATCAAGTGCAACAAATATAAAATTTTCCTGGGAATTGTGGGTTATGGATCCACCACACTTCCGCTGGGCACAATTCATCCATAGGTCACTGCTCGAAAGAGAAAACGTTGTTGGCCTATACCCATAGGCTCTCATCAATACCAAGATTCATCCTTTGACATGCTCCTTGTCAAAGAGAGCTCTCATAATGCTGCAATACATAAGACGCCCCTCCCAAATTTGAAGTACCTCTCTATCATCTGAAGTCAAGGAGAGAATGCCATCTCTTCCTCCTCCAACATCATGAATCATGTGAGAGAAAATATGCTTGTGCTCTCTCCCATCAATGCTAAGCAACTCAAGTGCTTGCTACCCCATTATGCTCACATCATATGACTCATGTGATGAAGGTGTCATATTAGCAATATGTATCCCTTCTCCTTGCTTCACAATGATGTAAACATCCTGCCATCTCCTCTGCCATCCCTTTGGTACTCCTCCCATGAGAGCTACCATCAATTCTTGCTCTTTGCATTTCATGAAATTTTGAAATGCAGCTCCTTAGATACCCCTTAAGAAAGGCCTCTTTCCCATGACTATGTTGGACCCATGAGGATCCAAATGTGATGGAGGTGATATCTCCTCCCCACCCATATTCAATAGCGTTGTTGGTTCCTCCAATGATGTAGCAGCCGTCTCTTCCTCCAGTTTTATAATTTGCTTCATGATTCTCCATGGAGGTGTCATGGTTTAATTCATCCTCCAAAAGTTTGCACTCCCACCTTGAAGGCTGAATGCAATCATAAAAGATGTATGAGGATGAGGGTTCTTATCCTCCTTGAACCCTTTTCACAGTGCAGTGCAAACATGAGGCCCTAAAGTGGCCATGTGATTTGATCCTTGGACCTCTTCCTATGAAATTCCACCATCCTTAAGATTATTTTCTGAAATAGAAAGTGGAACTTTACCCATACCTTGGTGGATATTGGGACCTTCTTTTGTGGCTGCAATATATTTTCCTGCAATGGCTTTCTCATCCATAGATGTAGAAGGCTACTCCTTCAAATTTGTAGCAGCGTTGGTGCAATTCTCCTCCCATGGTGGAATGGCTTTCTCTTCCTTTGTCCTCCCTCCATCAAAGGTTTGGATAAACCCTTGAGAAAAGTCTCCAAAAGAACTTCATCCTGAATGGACCAAGGGTTTGAACCACCAAATAGAGTTTTTATCCTCCATGTTCGCCATCTCCACCGGCTTCTTTCTCTACCACCGCATGCAACAATAAACAGTTCTCCTTAAACTTTCTCCCAAGCTCTAGCCGAAGTAACCTCATCAAATGTAGACAATAGAAGCCTATTTCCTTCCCGATTTCTCTTTCCACGTGCCTCTCTCCTCCATCCGCGGAACATATCGTGGGAACGATGTAGCTCCCATGAATGCGCGAATGTGGTTTATATTCACCCAAGTACTTGCTTAAGATCTAGAAATCCAAGCATCTCCATATGCCGATCTTCAAAAGAACAGAAGTGAATGGAACTTCCTTCTTCTCCTCCTTAGGGAGGCTCTTCTTTATCTAAAAATTGATGAGATCGCCCTCATCTTCTTCATCATTCTCCTCTCCGAAATCGAATCATAGGTTGGAAGCACGATGTTCGATACCACCGTAATGTCCCTTTTTTAGAAATGTCACAATTCTATTCCAGGACTCTGTGGGAGAATTTTCCGTGATATGTCACCTTCTAAAGAGAGGGTGATATATAGAGGCTTCCTAGCCCTTCACGTACCGTCATTTATAGCGGCGTGAGATTTCCTATTAGGAAAATATACTTTATTGAGAATACCTCAAGATCGTAGCTACAACAAGGCAAAATGCATCTAATGGAAAATAGCAAGGAATCCATGTGTACACATAAAATGCCTAAGAACTCAATGGCCATCATATTATGACATAGCAAAACAAATAAGAATACAAATCCTTGAGGAAATCATCACTCAAGAAAGGCACTAGAAGCCTCGCAAATCCGTACATGATAACATGAGAAATGCCGCTCGCAACAAGTAAGCCCTAGGCCATGACTCCATAGCTTATAAAGAGGAACTACCGCATACTTAATAAAAATACAATGATATAGCAATGATAGGCTCAACAACGAGGGGGAGCATGATCTCAACCCCTAAAAGGATAACATCAATCCTTTAAGAGGATTGGCTGAAATTTATGCAAGTAAACACTATAATACAAGAATGCCGCAGTAGCCGGGTAGCAACTACTCAAGAACTAGAAATGGATGGAGGAGGCTGAAATGTCTACAAGAATCAAGAATCCTCCTCCAATATAAATCTGAAGTGAATAGCTTATCCTTTCACCCAAGACTTCTCCTCCAAAATCTCAATCCCTCACAACAAATATCCACCCATGAAAACGTTGTCTAAGAGAGGGACCGTACTTCCTCCGATGGAAAGTGATTGGCCCGATGCCAAAGATGATGGAATACAAGCTCTAGAACCTCCTTTGATGATCCTCCAATGAATATAACCTCTCTCCAATGGAAATATAGCCTGCATGGTGTATGGAAACCTCCCTAAGAACACCCAAAGAACACCGCACTATCTCCTCATTTGCAGTTCCGCGCTAATGTAGATGACTAAAGCTCATGGCCCGAATGCCCGAATATGGGGAATGGAGTGCAATCCTTCATGAGCTACTCAAGGAGAGGAATCTCTAAACAAATGACTCCCCTTGTGCTCCGAAGGCACCGCAAATTTCACCGAATAGCAAGAGGCGCAACAAGTCTTCAAGACTCAAATGTAAAATGATCAAAGATATGCAATAATGGGCGCCTTGCTCCTCTTTTATACAATGAGCCTTCCTCCATGGACCCTATTTCGAATTATGGTTTCCTCTCTCTAGAAATCCTCCTCCTACGTTATCCCACATTATGCTTTCCAACTCATGCCAACGTAGTTTGACTTGGTCAACCTTGGCCAAGCCTTCATGTAAAAAAGCCCTTTTCGTATGGGGGTGTGTAATCCAAATTTTCTTCAACATGATCCTCTTCTTCATACTTAGAGGATTTTTATTCTATAATCAAGCAAAGAATGGGTCTCCTACCCATTTTATTCATACTCTTAGCAAAATTTAATGTCCCATAAAATTTGGGACACAATGGCGGCACCTAAGAGGAATTATTTAGGATGGACACAATGTACGAGTTGTACATTATTCATCAAAGAGGTTGAAGTATGAATAGATTTTTCTCTCGTACACAGGTGAATAGATATGAATTTATGTTGTATGCCGTACAAAAGGCAGGAAAATGTTTGCACTAAAATGATGAGCTTATGGTATGAAGGGCATGCGAGTAGTCACACCGACAAAGATGGCAATGCAGAAGAGTGGAATCCAAAGAGTTGCAAATGCAAGGGAAAGGTTTATTAAATAACCTTAACGAGAGCATAAGGTATGATAATTCGTAATAGTATTTTTGAATGTTGAAAATTGAATGGTTTATTTATTTTCACCATAAAATAAATCTTGGAAAAATATGGATTACATTTTGGATTAAAGACTTCAGCGTCATGTGAAATGATAATGGGAAACTAATATCTTCATAAGAATGAGTATGAGAGAGAGTGAAAATTTTACATCGAAAAATTCTATCGTGGGTGTATTTTCATTGGAAGGTTGCATAACTTTGAATTAAGTCAAAAAATCCACTATTGTAATTATCGGGTCAAGCCTTGAAGTCAAACAGATGTTAGGGTCAAAATGAAATTTTGGATAGTTTGAGTTAAGATTATATTTTTTCATCCAAGATGAAGAGTTAGTGTAAAGTTTGAAGTCAATGAATCATAAGGTTTGAATGTAATTTGGGTGCTTGACGCGAGAGCTCGACACCCAAAGAGTGAGTTTCGTCATTATAACACAAGCATTACTAAAGTGTTGTTTGGCAAAGAAAGTGAAACAAGAGAATTGCCCAGAGATGATTCCAAGACACACAGAACTCAGTGATCAAGCAGGAAGCGAGAGCTGCATTGTTGAATGGAAATTATGGAGGCTGTACAAAAGGGGATTCAAATGAAATTCATATAAAAATATGAAGTTCTACATAAAGGAGGAGAAGATGACTGTTGATAACATATCAAGAACCGATGGAAAACCACATGAAGAAGGAAGAAGGAATGCTGCTGCATATGTATAATCGACTAAAGAAGATTATGAGTGGGAGAAGGCTAAGATAATAGTTCACCTTGAGTTATTGATGAATTATTGGGTGCAGATAAATAAAGACCAAAGACATGGTTGGAGCATGAAGAAGAAAGCGAAGTGGCAGAGACTACAGAAAAGAGGGAGCAACAAGTAAACATACAATTACGTAAGAGCCGAGGAAGCTCGAGCAGATGATGAGGTACAATTGAGGGAATAACTCAAAGAGGTTGATTTGAAAATGAAAGTTTCCATTTGTGGCCCAAAACAGCAGGAAATTATATCATATCCGTTGGAACAGGTCTCCTACAACTTTGTGGAACTGTCCATTTTTTGTATATTTTTTATTATATTTATTCTAACGTAGGGTTTTGGGGTGGGTCAAAGCCCCTAAAGCATTGTAAATGGGTTTAAGGGGTAGACTGAAGAGTTTGCAAACCACTGCTTATGAACTATTGGATGCATAGCTAAAATAGTATAAATAGTTGAACCTTTTAGAGTTGTAAGAGGCTAATAATGATAAGATATTGTTGCTAAGTGTGAACTCATAGACTTGGTCAGGTTGTTGGGTAAGGACTCGTCGCCGTGTGTGCATAGGGCCTCTATCCCGCTATGCGTGGCCCCATCATATGTGCACAAAGGTGTTTTTGGGGTATTGTAAGTAGATCCGAAAGATTAATGAATGTGAAAGTACTATTGAATATCCGAATCCACCGGACTTCTTTGATATGAATATGTGTTGATTTGATTACTTAATATATGTTGATGTGTTATTGATTTAAGCTATGAACATACTTGTGTTACTAATTTATGCTACGATTTGGGTTTTTTCTCGTTTTACTTCATACAAGAATATCTAGAATAACTAAGTATCGTTATATGAGTTCTCACGATCCGTTGATTTCGTGGAGTATTATTTCTATTGTGCATGTGGATGCAAAGGGGATCTATAAATATATTCGTGATACAATATATGGTCACCGTAAGGGTGAACGCACTTCTGCCTTGAATTACCTACCCTCTCCTAGGGGCAGAATCTGTTCCAAAGACTCCACCCATACTACTTTGGGTGAGATCTTGGCTCGCGCAAGTAGATCACTACCAAAAGGGCCGTAGTATAGGGTTTGCCCGAAAATCCCTGAACCTCCGAACTTGGGTCAGACCCTCGAGCCAACAAATGGTTCCGCTTGCCGGGACTCGGGAGCATTTTGAGAGAGGGATCGTGTAATGCCAAGGCCGTACTAGAAGCTAGAGAGAAAGGAAATTGATGAATGGTTTGAATAGCAAGTTCATGAATTTTTCATAAAAGAAAACTGCAGTTGAGAGGTTGACCACCGAAGAGTGGAAGAATAATTACATTTTCATAGAGATCTATGAGATCTTCTTCTTTGTAATGACTATGATCGAACTCCAGGAGTGGCTCACAAGATCGTGTAGAGTTTCGTGTAAGGCTGAAGGATGAGCGGATCACTAAGTGACTCCTCAAACTAATCCAGCTAGAAAATACCGATAACACTACTCGCATTTGGGCCGACCATTGTAGACAATGTGTTAGGAGGATTTATGATAGAATTTTTCCAATGACCGTTTGTCTCCTTACTCGGCGAGTGAATATTATTCACGAGGTTTTGAGGTAAGTTTTTGAATACCCTACCATTACCGATCAAGATATTATTATGTGAAAAGAGTATTCTATGTAGCCATACTCCGGGAAAGTGAATGACCTCTTATCCGGATGGGAGCACAATGCGAAGTGGAAAATACTGCCAGGGCAAACCTAGAAGGAGATAGATTGGTTCATAGTCCGGTAAGGAAGTACTACGCAGTCCTTCACCCACACCGCTTTCAAACCAACCTAGAGGCAAGAATTCACCTACCTCCGCCACCGGAAGATGACATGGTCGTGCACATGGAGTTTTTGGCCTTTAAGGGTGTAGGGGATGAAGACATGGATCATTTCCGGGTTTACCGTAGGATCGCATGGACTGTGCGTAACAATGTAGCTAGTGATGCGGTGAAAAGGGCATAGCTTGTCCCTCGCTTCGAAGAAGAGCTTTCGATTGGTACATGGGATACATCGCCAAAACACAAATGAAACCATTGAAGATATCAAGAACGCCCCGAAACAAGAAGCTCAAGAAACCTATGTCCTACTCCCAAATCATGGTTGATCGAAAGGATTTCAAGCAAGGCCCTTCGAATCCGTGTGGGAGGCCGATCAACGACTAAATAAGGTGATCAGAGAAGGGGTATTCATATATGATGACATACAACACACGAAATGGTTTATTGCTACGTTGATACCTCACCTACGCATACCTATGGGGCACCAAACTTCGAATCACAGAGAAGGCCTTAGAAGGTGCCACAGTGAAGTTAGAATTCGCACCTCAAGAGCCTTCGCTAGGTGTCCAATAAACGTATCTAGGGATAGCCGGAAGTGATGCACGTAGAGATCCATAACTTGCAAAAGGAACGAGGGGCAAAGGCTGCCCCGAGAGATGGCATACGTATGCCGGTGAATGGCTATACCAAGGATAACTCTGCCCTATTAGAAGACTATATAAAGCTGTAGGGACCCAGCCCACCGCGCCCTATGGAAGCTATGGGACCCATGGGGTCAATATGGTGGCGATGATTATCACGGCCGCAAGGCCGCACGATACTAACCACCGTCCCCCCCTTGTCGCGTACGTTCCAGAGGTAAATTAGCAATGGTGTAGGTTCGAGATCGATGGGACATGATGAGTAGAACCGTTTCTGATTTATGATTTGATGATTGATTGAGTGAAACTTATACGCAGTACAATTATACCCCGCGTCACCGAGAACCCCCGTCGCATAAGTTTCTCCCCATCAAAGGGCCGGGAGGAGGGCGTAGTGGAAGTACACAACAGGACGGTACGTTAGCTAATCATATAAATGTGGAGAAGGTGCGGTAGACACTTTGCAAGGGACCGGCTCGAACCCCACTAGGCAATCTTGCCGATATGCACAATCGACCATGCGATTGAAGATTACCCAATCTTGATAGAAAATGCAGAAAAGTTAGCCAACACCTACGCAAAATGTGCAGAGAGTTAAGGCCGAGCTACAAGACAAAGATCCAAGTGTGAATGTGGTGACATGTAGTGGGGACGCCACCATCCCGGCCCGAGGAGGAGGCTACAATGGAAACTTCCGATCCGACAAGTAGTTATCAAACAAGAAGGCTTGGACCTAAAATTGGGAAAGAAAAATTTGTCACAAACTTTGCAAGGACTTTGCCGATGTAGAAGGGCCATCGCCACCCCCCGCGAACCTCAAGGCAGAAAGAGGAGGTCGACCCTTTTTGTAGGACTATATGAAGTTACTGTGGCAACCCAAGGGTTGTGGAGAATATTCAAGCATTAATAGATAGCCGTGCAATAAGAACTCAATCTACCTTCGGGTCAAGGATGTGTACAAGCTATACAAAGGATAAAAATGCACGAAGAGAAATGCAACTACTACGCAGAGATTTCCGGGGACTATGAGATGAGTCGTTATTTTGGACTCGGGGTCATATGCGAACGTATTGCCTAAAAAGACTTGGCAACGAATGGGAGAGACTAAGTTGGAATGGTCCACTATTCACTGCATGGAAAATCAGCTTAAAATTATCATGCTTGAAAGGTTGTCTAAAATTACTGGTGATATCACGTGAGTAAAGGCCCAAGTCGACTTTGAAGTAATAGAAATTGTAGAAGATGAAAACTCCACCCCGCACTTTTAGGGTCGTATTGGGCCATAGATATGGGCGTATCATCAACCTCAAAAAGAGAAGAATGGTGTTTGGAGAATAACCCGCACAAGGGTAATAGTACCATTAGATCCCGCGGAAGGTGAACGATACACCGAGCGTTGCGTGATGAAGAGGAGATGGATCATATTTACAATTTGATCGTGCAAGATGAAGATTGATCCTCGCATGTATGCATGAGTAACTGGCCGGGAAAAGGTCGTTGAATGCTTCTCTCGACTTCCGATGGGGAGATGGAGAATTGGCAAACCGGTTGCATGATATCCCCGCCGCGATGTCTTCGAGTCACGAGGGAATTCCATGGCATTTCCTCGAGGTGCAAGAGACCTACCCTAATTTTATGGTTCTCAGCATTAAGGAATTTTTGCGGTAGAATTCGAAGGAGAGGTTCCCATGGACCCGAGGCTATGGGCCCTTAAGCTAGCCATGCGTGGAATTCCTCGCGTGTTGGTGGGAGACGCATGAGGAGGCATTCGAGAATGGGAGGAATGTCGCATATGACAGATCCTATGATTTGAATCCCCAACCGGCCTATGGATCAATACATTCCTTGGATTTGGAAGATTCACGCAAATATTCCGGTTGCATGGGAAGAATAGTGGTGCGTCAGATGACTAAGGAGTGGGTTCACCTACTAATTCATGACCTAGAGTCGCTTCCATCTACATGGTACTTAGATTCGAGCTACATCAACGACCGCCACCGGGGGACATCAAGGAAGAGATATTGGGAACATTTAAGCAGGTAGGCGTGACCGTGGCGCTTGATGCAGCCTCTTAGCGAGACATTAACACTAGGGTATGGGGTGAAAAACACCCGGCCATCGCACCGTAATTACCCACATGGGAAACACGCATACTAAGAATGGTAAAATACCATAGCCTAGGCTCTAACCTGAGGATAAGGATGATCCGCGAGGCCGACGACCGAATTGGAAGGTGCACACGACCGCGTCATCAAAGGCGTCAAGTTGTAATGGGACGCACCCTATGTTGGATAAGAATAGGATGCGGAGCATGTATGGCAAAGTTATCATATATTAGATGACTCTCACAAAAAGGAAATAGTCATGAATACCGACTGGCGTGTGGTATTATAGAAAGTTTTTTTGGAATATGCGCTACGTACCATGCTCGAAAGACTTGCTCGCAAAGGGTCCGGTGCGGTTGGGATGACACCTAAGTGGGGAAAAACATGTCTTTGGTTATGGAGTACTTAGGAACAAGCCCGTGTTGGGAGGACGCAAGAGTGCGTATGTTTATTCCAAGCTCGAAGGTATGCAATTGCAACACAGGGAGCAAAAAGTGATAGTTGGAACAATGAAATCGGTAAAGAGGAGAAGTTACCGTTGAGTGGAGTGTGGGCGGCCGGAATTAATGGAATGATTCCTTTATATTTTTACCGTTTACTTGATGGTAAGCTCCAAATGACATTTACCCTACCGTTGGATGACCATAGGCACTATAATTGGCCTGGGGATGAAGAAATCGATAGGATAATTGCACTCGCTCCCTCGGAGGAGGAGTGGCTTCATCCCCGGTGAAAATAGCACCAAAGGGACCTTGCAACAAAATTACCCTCCCCTATCAACCCCAAGAAAAGCATAGGACCACACGAGAGGCCTGATAAAACAAGCAGAAAGGGACTCACAACTGCCCATAAGGACGCGTGTCGGGGTCCGCAAAGTGGCACCGAGCGTCGCGGGACAAATAACCAAGCTACCACCTCCTCCGTATCACAAAGCGGCCGGAGCCCGATAAAGGGCCCCGAAAAAGCAACAAGCCCAATGCCAGAATATGATGCGACGGGGCCATGCTAACCGATGGTGACCTCGACCAAATCACAAGATGCAATTACAATAGCCACCGAGGATAGATGGGAAGCCATAGAGAAACAAAAAAAGTCTACAATCAAACCTTTCAAATCGAGCTCAACACCCTTCAATGGAAGTCGATACACTCAGACTAGCATAACTCGTAGATGGGCTCCCTCGCACCGTAAATACCGTGCTAGCACCGAAAGAAATCCGTCTCTCGCTCTTTGCCTAGCACTACCTTGTAGGAATCTAGCACCAAGTAGATAAGGGTACACTTACATCCGGCTAAGTTGACCAATGAGGAATTACAAGGTCTCCACACTGCCGTAATCCAGAGACCCACTAGCGAGACCTACAATGTGTGCATCAATAGCTCCGTATGGCCGGCGGTGCCCCGAGTGCAGAAAAGTTCCTCACTATATCGCATCGTGGAGCTTGAAATGGTGATCCACCTCCTCTACACGAAGGTTATGGACGGAGTCCCGCCGCACTACACCTCAAAGCCGTGTAGAAAGTATGGTTGTAGTGTAAAAGTGTCTCTGATGGAAATACGACTCATCAAGGCAAAATCGAGAAGCAGGTCTCCATTTGCATAGGCTACATTGCACTACCACCGCCAGAGGTTCGAGCCAAAGCAGACCGCGCTAGTGGTCGAAGCTATAATCTCCATCATAGAGAAAATTGCTCGTGGAACCTAGTTGCTAGAATGAGCCATGCGCTCGGGACTACGTCCCGCTCAATCTAGTCCTTCGAAAGGTCAATCAGACTCTATGACAGCCAGGAAGAAGTTTAATGTGCCTGAGGCTACATTTCCCACCTTGGTGCCTACACAATGGTTAAAGTGGGGCCATGCACTGGGCTGAAGACTTCCAGGACACGATTGAGAAACTTGCGGTTGTAGCTACGTCCTCTCGAGGAACGATTAAATCCATGGGCCGCCGTAGCCCTCCGCTCACAAGATTTCGATGGCACAATCACGCAACTAAACGAGACATTGAAAAATGTCACTACTTCTAATAACCGAAGGGCCAACATCCCAAAAGCTTGTGGACCTCTCATTGCACGCCGACCTAGAGTCAAGAGGTGTTGTCGCCACTCAATCGCCGCCCCTCACCGCACTACACGCACAGGTCGAGACCCCACCACTCACGTTGACTCGTGATGAGTCACAAGATTGTGTTGGGGACTGCTGAATAGGGTCTCCTACAAAGCTACGAACCGGTCCATTTTGTATATTTTTTTATATCTAGTCTAACGACAGGTTTTGAGGTGGGTCAAAGCCCCTAAAGCATTGTAAATGTCATGGGTAGACTACAGCCCGCAAACCACGGCTGCACCATTGGATGCATAGGCTAAAATAGTATAAGTAGTTGAATCATTTTGAGTTGTAAGAGAGGCTAAGAATGATAAAAGATTGTCGCTATGCGAATCGATAGATCCGGTCGTGTTGTTGGGTAAGGACTGGCCGCTATGTGCAATTGTGAGGGCTCCTCATTCCCGTTGTGTGCGGGACTACTATTGTGTACAGGTTTGGTTTTTGGGTATTGTAAGTAGATCTCAAAGACGCATGAATGCGTATACCGTTGAATATCTCGAATCCACCGGAATTAATGTGATATGAATTTGTGTTCATTTGATTACTTAATATATGCCGATGTGTTATTGATTTAAGCTACAAACATACTTGTGTTACTAGTTTATGCCGCGATGTGGGTTTGTTTTGTTAACTTCATACAAGAATATTCAGAATAACTACGTTATCGTTATATGAGTTCATGATCTCGTTGATTTTTGTGAGTATTATTTCTCGTTGCACACATGGATGCAAAGGGGATCTATAAATATAGGCTCTATGATACAAGATCAGTTTCATAAGGGTGAACGCAGCCTTGGCTTGACTTACCTACCCTCTCCCAGGGTGTGGAAATCGGGTTCCAACACCCACTCCATACTACTTCGGTGAGACTTTGGCTTGCGCAAGTAGGTCACTACCCAAGGGCCGCAGTATGTGGGTTTGTTGGAAACCTTGAACCTCCAAACCCGGTGTTTAAAACGCAACAAGATGATGGAGCTTAGTGAAATGAAGTCGCCTTCACTAAGTGGGGCCCGCAGCTATTTTTGGCGCAAGTCTATTTTTTTAGACATAAAGGATCATGGTCTATGAGTCACAGGATGCTATTTATGGATGATTGGTCGGTTGGTAAAAATATATGGACCTATATTTGTATATTGAAGGCTTTCTTTTTTTTTTATTTTTGACCGCCGAGTTGGGGAACAGAACAATTAAATATTATTAACCCTTAATAATATTTAGACTATAAACATTATCTTATCCTCTTGGAGCACTTCGCTTGATGTTTGATGTATATGTACCGATGTATGAAATACACTTTTCCTAAGGGTTAGTTGAGCTATTGCATGGTTGACTTCATTAGAACTCGTGGTAAGGTGAGTTTGGTGGAGTTGATGAGACAAACTTGGTGGAGTTGTGTTCGGTTTAACTTAATGGAACTAGTTGTATTTAGTCTAATTGATAAATACACTAGTGATGAGTGGTGTGAATTAATTATTAATTAACTAATTATTAACTCATAAATCAAGTAAAGAACACACGCTAACCGCAATGCATGGACAAGCCGAAGGGAGATCAAGGAGGTGGGTGAAAGGGTGTGTGACTACTCATTGTGACCATGATTGTGCATGATATTTTCACACCAATTGATGGAGACTGTTAATGAGGATCACACAGCTTGAGCTAGTGGGATTCAAACTTGGATCTCACTCATTACTCACTCGATTGCGTAGAGGCAGTATTTGTGGAGGAGATTTGAACTCGACTTGTTCAAATATCATATAGTTTGTGTGTAAATTTTTGGAGATATACCGAGTACTTGTGAGGAGTATTGTGCTATGTATTGTTACATGTTCTCCATCATTATAATATACGTATAGTTGGGGGTTTTCATCTATTTCTTTCCCCCATTACATCCCGTGTTGATATGTGTGCTTCGATTATGTTTTAATGAGACATGCGTAACGTTTTCTAATTCCGCATATTGATGATCAATTGTAGAAGAGGTTATGTATTATGCATGAAGCTTAAATAGTGTATAATCAGATAATCTCTGAATAACTCAACAAATTGACTCAAATTTCTACATGGTATCGTAGAAAGGCACTGATCATCGCATCTATTACGTTGATTACAATTATTTTCAGAGACGTAGTCCGTAACGGGCTGTGTAGTCTCTCGGATCCATCCTTTCTTTGAAAGGTGATATATCCAAGAATTTTCTTTACAAATAATCTCTATGCTAGAAATAATTTGTTCTCACGCATCCGGTATGTACCGAGTTTTGGAGCTTGAATTCAATTTGGCAAAGTAGAATTTGGAATTCGAATTCTGCGTAGTTTTCTTTGTGCCAAAGTTGAAATGTCTTTCAACGGATCGCGACCGGAATATGCCCTTGAGGGTAGTTCAAATTATGTTGCAGGGAAGGATCCTGGAGGAGGTGGTGGCTAGGATGATAACGAGCTGAAGGAGTTCATAGAAGCCGAGATCCCAAAAGCCTACCGATGTTGCTCAAGTTGAGGCTTGGCAAAAGTAGATGGCGAAATGTCGAAGAATTTCGTTGGAGGGCATGAAGGATCACATTGTATCCAGCATGTGATGGAAAAGATTCTCCATACTTGTGGAAAGAGTTGACAAGATTTATTCCAGAGCAAGAGCGACCAGAGAAGTTGGCGCTCAAGGATAAACTCAGACACATAAAGATGGAGAAAGGCGGCGCATGCCGAAGTACCTCACAAAGTACATCCAATGCAAACGGGATGACCCGGGAAGTGTGGGGGTGACTATCGATGATGAAGAATTGGTGAGCTTGGCTCTCCTTGGTCTTCTCTCGAAGAGCTGGCATGCCTATCGCATTCCGTCAATGGTCAGAGAAATTGCCAGTGGATGGGAGCGACTTTGGTCGGATCTTGTGCAAGAGGAGATAAGGCTAATACTCGTAGATGGATCTTCATCAAAGGCATCCGATGAAGAAAAATTGCGCTTTGGTCACAAAGAAAAGAAGGGGAAGAGCAAGAAAGCTTCTCATTTCTGCGAAAGGCAAGAAGCAGGACATGTCCAAGGTGAAATGTTTTCACCGTCACCAACACGACATTATGCCACAAATTGTTCGTTAAGAAGAAAAAATAAGCAAGTCACGGATTCGCACGGACAAAGCCTTAGGGCCGACAATTTGAGCTAGATTTTCATCGATCGCATGCTTGGTCTCAAGTGTGATGGGATCAAGATGGTTCTTGGACAAAGGGTGCGTCTTTCACATGATTGGAGATCGAGATCTCGTTTTCGATCTAGATGAGAAAGATCTTGGAGTGCACATCGAGATGGGCGATGATGGTAGATATAGTGCGACCTAGACGGCATCATTTCCTTTGAGAGGTAGTCCGGTAAACCCTTTGTATTGAAGGAAGTGATGCAGTTCCCAAGATTGAAGAAGACCCGATCTTCCGTGGCGATGTTGGAAGACAAGGGGTGATGTTGTCTTCGCCGAGGGAAAAGCTTTCCTACGCAAGAAGACAATTGAGAGACCCCTAAGATAGGGGTTCGAGTCAAGAACCTTTATCAGCTTGCAAGCAGATGGCGCGAAGTAATGGCATGCAAGGCAAGGCCGTGGTGAGCCGGGATGATGGCGAGCCGTGCACGGGAGATTGGGCCACCTTCACCATGGCGCTTTGAAGATACCGCAAGAGGATTTCTACCGAAGCGAAGGGCACTTTGCGCAAGCCGCATCTGCAAGGGGTGTACCTTGGGAAAAATTTGTGAAAGCCACCTTTCATGAGAAGGATAGTCACGCCACGATGATCCTTGAGAGATTTCACACGTACGTGTGTGGTCCTTTCTCGCAGCTTCGATAAAGAAAGCACAAGTACTATGTGATCTTTGTTGATGATTTTTCTCGGAAGTGGCTGATCTTCTTTATCCAAGAAGAGTGAGACATACCAAAGTTCGTGAGTTCAAGCTGTCGAGAAGGAATCGGGAAGATGCGAAGGCTCTTAGAGCGACACGGTGGTGAATTCATCTCTCGTTGAATTCAAGGACTTTTGCAACGCAGAAGGGATTCGGAGAGAGCTCATTGAACCTCATAACCCACGTTGCAATGGGTTGCCGAGCGGAAGAACAGAACAATCGTGGGTGCCGCACGGCGATGTTGCATGATCGGTGGCCCCTTCACTTGTGGGTGGAGGCATGCAACACCGCAAGATATGCGAACCGTTGTCCTCACAAGATACTTGGCATGAGTACACCGAGGAGGCGTTTTCGGTAAGAGACCCGATATTTCCCATTTGAGGATTTTTGGTTCACCCGTCTACATGCATGTGACAAAGGATGCCAGGAAGAAGCCGGATCCGACCGTAGAGGTTGGGATATTTGTGGGGTAAACTGATACACCCCACAACTATCATGTGTATTTTCCAGACAAATACAAGACCGTTGTGCGACGGATATCAAATTTCAGAGGAGAAAGCCATGAAGTGTTCACTTGAGAGGGAGCCACACTTGCATGAAGATGAGGAGCTATTAGTTCCTAAGGATGAGCTTCTCAGATGTGGACTGGCCACAAGAGGAAGATCATGGAGTGGGAAGAGACCACTCATGCAACTAACCGTTAGGGGTGCAAGCGCACTGGCGGTAAGCCGAGCGCGACCGGCTCAAGATGCGAGAAGATTTTGTAGGACCAACGACAAAAGATAGCGTTGTATAGAGACAAATAACGGACGGTGACAGAACGGATACATGGCTCTTGTGAGAAAATGTCGTGACCTGAGCCATCCTCTTTCGGAAAGCCGTGGAGGACCCCGCATGGGTAGATGCCATGGAATAGTATGATTCGATTTTTCGAAACGGTGCATGGGAGATTGTCCCAAGACCTAAGGAAATCAAGTGGTGGGTTTGCAATGAATCTACAAAGTGAAGTAGGCAATTGGGACGGAGCGTGGAGAAGTACAAGGCAATATTTGTTGCCCGTGGCTTCTCACAGACTAGGATCGACAGGAGGAGACCTTTGCACCTCGCTGTAAGGTACTCTTCCATACCTGACATCCTAGCTTTCTTAGCGCTGGGATAGTGGGGCACATCCATCGATGGATGTGAAGACTCGCGCTTCCTCAACGGAAGCCATTGATGAGGAGGTGTACATAGAGCAAATTTCGAAGGTTTCGACCAAGAAGTGAGTCGCATGTGTGCGTACTCAAGAGAGCACTATACGGGTTGAAACAAGCACCTCGTGCCCTGCACACACGGATAGATAGTTATTTCACCGTGACTTTCCGATTCTCCAAGAGTGAGGTGCGCATCCTAACTCCGTGCGCGATTGTGGTGGAGGGTCATTGATCATTGTACCGTATGTAGATGATCTAATTTTGACTTTTCGGTGATGAGTCATGGATACTTTCATGCAAGGAGGATCTGGTTAGAGAGTTTGAGATGAAGGACTTGGGCCTCCTTCATTATTTCCCGGGATTGGAAATCTAGCAGTCACAGTTGATGGACTATTTGTTTCTTAGGGTAAGCATGCCCGAGAAATATTGGAGAAGTTCAACATAAGGCCGCAAGCTCAAGGATACTCCTCTTCCCGGAGGTTGGAGGAAGGAGGATGCTACTTCAAATGTGAGGTAGTGATGCCACTATTTATCGATAGTTGGTGGGGTCGCCATGTATCCGGTCAATACACGACCCGATATATGCTATGCTATTAACCACAAATTTTCGAAAGTTAGTGGTTAAGCCTACCAAGCTCTTCTCGGGAAGGTAGGCAAGCATGTATTGCATTATTCTTAGAGGCACATCTTTATATGGCTTATGGTACAGACAGGAGGATGAGGTGGTTATGTGGCTTCACGGATGCATTGGGTAGGGAGCCCACCCGAGCGAAAGATCACATCCGGAGGATCTTCGCACGGTCGATAGCATTTTCTTGGTACAAAGAAAGAAGCAGAGATCCGTGGCACTTAGTGCACAGAGGTTGAGTATATGGTAGCAAGATTGGTCGCATGCGAGGCCATATGGATGAGGAAGATCCCGGTCTAGTTGTTCGGTCAAACTTGAGCCTACCGTGATTTATTGTGATAACCGTAGTCGCATTAAAAATCTCGCTAATCCAAAGATTTCATGATAGATCCAAACACATCGACATCGTGTACCATCATATCGCAGATTGTGTGCAAAAGTGGGAGAATCATGTTACTTTCATATATTCCCACGGAGGATCGTGATGCCGACATCTTGACGAAGGCGCTCACCAAGAGAAAATTCGAATACCATGTATGTGATGGGGGTTGCGCATAATCCATATCTTGTTGAGAGGGAGTGTTGAAAATGCAGCAAGATGATGGAGCTCGTTGAAATGAAGTCGCCTTCACTAAGTGGGTCTGCCAGGCTATTTTGGCGCAAAGTCTATTTTTATACTATGTCTATTTTTAATAGGATCATGGTATATGAGTTGCAAGATTCTATTTATGATGATTAATAATTTGGTAAAATAGGATGAGACCTCTATTTTTAGACATTTCCGCGTTTATTTTTAGATCAAGGGTTGTAAATAGAACAACAATAACATTAACCCTTAATAATATTTAGACTATAAACATTATCTTATCCTCTTGAGCACTTCTGGCTTGATAAGCTGATGTGGCACATGCAGCTCGATTAAGGAAATATGCTTTTCCTAAGGGTTAGCTGAGCTATTGCATGTTGACTTGCTTAGAACTCATGTAAGTGCAGTTTGGTGGAGTCGATGAAAGATATGGTGGAGTTGTGTTCAATAACTTAGTTGAACTAGTTGTATTTAGTATAACCGATAAATACACTAGTGATGTATGTGGTTTGAATTAATTATTAATTAATTCACTAATTATTAACTCATAAATCAACTAAGAACACATCGCTTAATCGTAATGCATGGACAAGCTCAACAGACTAGTGTTAGAGGTGGGTGAAAGGTGTGTGTGACTACTCGGGCCAGGACCATGATTGGTGCATGAGATTTGCAACACCAATTGATGGAGATTGTCAATGAGGATTGTGTGCATGGAGCTAGTGGGATTCAAACTTGGATCTCACTCGTCATCACTTACCAGTAAAAGAGAGGCAAAGGTATTTCTGTGATGATGGCTTGAACCCCGACTTGTTCAAATCTCTGCTATAGGTTTGTGTGTAACTTGAGATAGTACCGAGTTCTTGTGAGGAGTATTGTGCTATTTATTGTTACATGTTCTCCATCATTGCTAATATATTGATAGTTGGGGTTTTCGCCTATTGCTTTCCCATTACATCCTCGTGTTGATATGTGCTTGGATATATGATTATGTTTTAATGAGTGGCTGGGATCGTGCTTATTTCGCATATTGATGATCAATTGGTGAAGAGGTTATGTATTATGCATGAAGCTTAAATAGTGTATAATCAGGATAATCTCGGTGAATAACTCAGCAAATTATTCAAATTTCTACACCTGGGTTAGGACCCCTCGAGCCAACAAGATCAATGAGAAAGATCTCATGAATTATTGGAATAGTTCAAAAGAATCTAAAGATGTGTTGTTGAGAGAAGAAAATGAGGCTAAGAAGCCTTGCATTTTTAAATCTCACAGTTTATGTATGTTTGCAGGATGTGCGAAAGATGGTGGATAGTTTGGTGAAACTATCACAGAGATGAATGAAACTCTTGAGGTGAAGTACGGAGAATGCCTTTCGAGGGAGAAAGGTACCGATTTTTTTATACAGAAGAAATCATAAATGACTCTGTGGGGTGTAAGATAGCCATTGAAGCTATTATGGAGCATAAGCATAATGAAAATGCCGAAGTAATATTCCGAGGAGGTAAAACAATTTGCTTAATGAAATTGCCGACAGAATTTTGCAATGTGATGATAGCTGCATGTCAGGATAACTCAAGAAGATTTCCATAAGAAGAATGAAGCAAGGAATGAAGGTTGTGATGAAATGATGGAAATATTTCACATGGAAATTGAGTTCTTGGAATGATGGCTTAAGGAACCTGAAGGGGAGATGAAACTTGCAGAACCTGATATAGAAGAGATTGCATTTACTGTGCATGATAGGGGTGGATTTTTTTTAACATTTATAGAGTTGAGTAAATGTTATAAATTTTCAAATAATAATGTGGCTAGAGGTACAAAAGGAGAAATTAATAAATATGATGTCAAAAACAGAGAAATTGAGCAAAAATTATTTGGAGTTGAGATGAAAGATCAGGGGCAGCAAGAAAGTTATGTTCGTAGAGACATAAAGGAGACAAAAATATTGATCCAACAAGATAAAGATGAAAGAAGCCAGCAATTCAAAACAAGATCTACTGAAATCCAAAAAATCTATGATGGGATATTGGTGCTTGAAGCATCAAAAGAGGTCGAAAGGTCTTTTATTTTTAAAACTAATAGTTTGTTGATGAATGTACAACATCGGGATGAGAAATTTGTTATTGCAAGAGAAATCAATGACTATAGTTATAATCAAGAAGGAGTACTTGATTATTCTTCGTTGCGTAAAGTTGAGTGTTCGCATTAGTTGGAGACTAAAGCATTAGACAAAGAGGAATTACTCGAGGAATTGGCAAAAGCAATTGTCGTAAAGGCCAATGAATCGATTGACAAAGTGAGTGATGAATTACAAAATGGAGTTGATACTTTAAAGGACCAGCTAAGTAACGTAGTTTGGAATCTTGAGGGAGAAAGTCGTCAAGACTTGTATCGTCACATTATTACAGTAGTGCGCAAAACCTCATAGACAGGAGTCTATGGAAACTTCTCTACATGGGAGTCCGATGCAGAGCATCCTCAAGCCATGTTATTAAAATATTGTGTAATTAGGGGGTGATGATTTTTTAATTATTTTATAAATTATTGTGCTCATTTTAATAAATTAAGAGAGAAAATTGTAAGTGAGGATTATTGTAAATATTCTTTTAAATAAATTAAGGATATGAGTGGAGCTTGAATTAGGTAGATAAAATAGGGATTAGGAATTCCTTAAACGAGACTTAGTTGAGTCCAAAAAAGGATAAATCTAATTTAGATTTTAGTTGAGATTTGTGTGGAGGAACTTATCGATTGGAATAAATTCATTATTATGTATAAATATGAGGAGTGTGTGAGGATGGAAAGACAAACTGAGGAATACAAAGAGAGAGAGAGAGGAATGGTTTGAGAGCTTTTGTAAAAGGGCCAAGAGTCGAGAGGCCATCCATTGTAATATTCTAGCCAAGGAAATTTTTGTGTTATTATATATCGCATTTTTTTTTTTGTATGGATCTCTTTTTCTTTACGTATATTTTAAACTCGAAAATTGTAGTTTTAAGGAATATTTTTCTTGAGGATTTTCGTGTCGAAGGAAGCACACGCGTTTATTATATGCGTTGTGATCCGTTTTATAGCGTAATCCCGACATCGCCCTAAAAAGTATTTTTTTGGAATCAAATTAGGGGTTACAAGTCCTTTAGGTAAACCCTCCACCATAATCTGGCATGTGTTTGCATCCGCCTCACTCTTGGTGAAGTCAAGTCTAGTGAAATAAAGTTGTCGATCTCGAGGCATCATATTGGGGTGCTTCGTTTTGGGCCCATACAATGTTTCTTTGAACTCCACACATGTGACTCGTCGAAGATCTCTAATCCTTCAGATGCTCAATGTAAACTCTTCCTCAATGATCCCATTAAGGAACACAAATTTCACATCCATCCGATGATCAGTGCCAACCCATCCGCGCTTCGAGAGAGCAAGGATGGTCCGTATGGAAGAATACCGTGCGATAGGTGCAAAGGTTTCTTCATAGTCAATCCCCCTCAATCCGTGAGAAGCCCCGGCAAAAAATCTTGCCTTATACTTCTAGAAACTCCATTAGTAGCTTGCTTTACCTTGTAGATCCATCTTGATCCTACAACCGATTTTCCCACCAGCCTTGGAACAATCTCCCCAAGCACGTTTCGACAATGGAGTCATACTCCTCCACCATGTCATCTACCCATGTGACTCCTCGCACTACTTCTTCAAAAGAAGATGGTTTTGTCATGATACACTTGCTCATAAGAGCCATGTATCTAGTATATCGGTCGTGACTCGTCTCTGCCTCGCGCTCGTGATGTAGGGACTCCTAAATTCCGTGCCGCATCAAGCTTTAGTCTCTCAAATTCTATGGTACGTCGCCTTGTCCGATGTTTGGTTCCGCATGAGTGGACTCCTCCACTCCATGAATTTCCGTGGCCGATCCACATCCAGAGGCTCATCTTTGGGAACAAGAAGTTCCTCCTCCGCATGCAAGTGTAGCTCCCTCTCAAGCAACAACTTCATGGCTTTCACCTCATTGAATTTATATCCCGTCGCACAACAAGCCATCCGACTGCCTGGAAAATACACATGATAGTTATGGGGTGTTTCGTGTACCCCACAAAATATCCCAACTTCTCAGTCACCAGCCTTTTTCCTGTCCTTTGTCACATGAATGTAAACAGTGAGCCAAAAATCTTCAAATGAGAAATATCGTTTCTTACCGGTAAAAGCTTCTTTGGGTGTATTCATGCCAAGTACTCTATGAGGACAACATTTTTGCACATAAACCGGCAGTTTGCTGCATACTTCCGCCCACAAGTGCACGTAGGCCCCGGTCATGCAACATATCTTCATGCGTGCCACCCACGATCATTCTCGTTCTTTCTCTCCACAAGTCCATTTTGCCGTGGGTTATGAGGCGCTATGAGTTCTTTCGAATTCCTTCTTTGCTACGTGTCTTTGAATTCGCCGAGATGTATTCACTCACCATTATCACTCCGTAGAGCTTTCACTTGCTTCCGACTCCTTCTCCACCAATGCCTTTGTCCCGTCGTAAATTTGAGAACATTTCACTCTTCCTCTGCATGAAGAAAATCCAACATCTATGGGAATAGTCATCAACAAATATAACATAATGCCTGTGTTCTGCTATTGAAGCAACCGAGAAAGGTCCACACACGTCTGTGTGAATTCTCTCCAGGATCACCGAAGCACTATTCTCCTTCCCATGAAAGGTGGTCTTCACAAACTTACCCATAGTACATCCCTTGCACTGATTTGACTGCGCAAGAGTACCCTTGGGAAGTCTAGTAGAAATTTTCTGCAAAATCTTTAGAGCACCATGGTGAATATGGCCCAATCTTCTGTGCCATAATTCTCCCTCATCGCGGCTCACCACTTCTTCCGCTTTGCCCACCATTGTAGTGAAACCATCTACCTTCAGCTTGTAGAGATTCTTAATTCGAACCCCTATATTCTTTTTTTGACCTGTTGTTTTATGTCGAAGGAAGGCTTTTCCCCACCGAAAACAACATCATAACGTCCGTCTTCCAAGATTGCGACCGAGACCAAGTTCTTCTTCGAATTTAACATGCATAACATTCTTCAACAATAAAGGATTACTGAACTCCCTCTCAAAGGTAATGGTCCCAATGCCAGTCGCACAGTATCGACCATGATCGCCCATCTCTATATGCATCTAGAGGTCCTTCTCCTCTAAGTCACTAAACAACTCTTTGTCTCCTGTCATATGGAAAGACGCACCACTATCAAGATAACACACCAATCCCATACAACTTGAAACCAAGCATGCGATTAAGGAGTAATCAAGTTTAAATTGTGTACAAGGTCTTCCCGCCTACGTATCCAACAACCTTCTTGTTGTTCTTCTTCGTGGATGTTAGTGGCGAAATGTCCATGTTCGTGACGTTGAAAACACTTCACTGACAAATCCTCGCTTCTTGCTTTTAGCATCATATTTTAAGGATGTTTCTTTCCCTTCCCTTTCCTTTCTTTTTGGTAGCCAAAGCGAAATTATTTTCATCTTTCATTCTTCGATGAAGATCCATCCCCGGTACCCCACCTTATCTCCTCCTCGCATAAGATCCGACCAAAGTCGCTCCCATCCTCGGCGCTTTCTCCCGTCCATTGACAAGAGTCTTCGTAGCTATGCAAACTCTTCGAAGTCAAGGAGAGCGAAGCTCAGCAAGTATTCTTCATCACCGCAACCCCAACACTTCCCAGTTCATTCTTGCAGTGGAAAAACTTCGTGAGGTATTTTGGAATACTGTCACCTTTCGCCATTTTTATTTTTTTGAGCTTGTATTTAAGCGCCAACTTCCTCTGGTCACTTTTTCTTTGGAACAAGTTTGTCAAAGCCTTCCACATTAAGAATGGAGTGGCTTTCCCATGAAGGCTGGACAAAATGTGGTCCTTCACACCTTCCAATAGAATCCTTCTCCTCTTTGCTGTCTTCTTTTTCCATGCATCAAGTAATGCAGCATCGCTAGATCTCGGATTAGGAACATCGCTATCAATGAACTCGTCTACCCATTTATCCTCCAAGACTGCTTCTCCATCCTCGTCTCTCCTTCCAGGTTATGTAATTCTAGCTCCCATCAAGGGCATATTCCAATCTCAACCCGTCGAAAGACATTTCAATGTATACTCGATTTCTGCACCAAGAATCTTTTGTAGCAAATTTGAATTGTCCACTAGCACAAATTCACTTTAAAATTGCAACCTTCAATTAACAACAGTTCGATACCATGTAGAAATTATATGCACCAAGCATGCATATGTCCTAGATCCACCTCGATCTCACACTATTTAATCCTTATGCAAGATACCGAATCTATTCCACTTCAGTAATCTTAAAAATTTAATCGTACACACATGTAAAGCATAAATAAAAACAATCGCACATAAATACGCTTTTAACCTAGAAAGCCCGAAGCCGAAAACCCCCAACTATATATTATGTATCATGGAATCATATGAAAATCCTCATACAAATCTTATCAAGCTCTCGTACAAGATAATCGTCATACACTAATCAGAACAATCTTGCAAATCCATGCACCGATCTTTGCCTCCTACTAGCCTGGCCTAATCGCGCAATCCCTACCGAAGAATAGCTATGAATGGATTCGAATTACCCTGCCTTGACCGCACAACTCATCGAAACTCCACGTGTGTGTGACGCAATCAATGCATCACTATAGTCACAACATAGTCTATCTTGCCCTTCACCTATCTCTCCACTAGGTCTCCACTAAAACCGCCATGCACCGTAGTTAACCGCTCGTATTGTTTAGTTGATTAATGAGTTATTACTTGTGAATTAATTAACTAATTAATTCACTCCACTCTCACTAGTGTATCAACGATTAGACTAGATACAACTAGCTCAACTCATCGAGTCCGACCGAGTTAACCGAATACAACTCCATAACTACTTTCTTCCAATCGTGTCATAACTATGCCACTTGAGTTCTAACCGAGTCCTCCATGCATTAGCTCCGCAAACCCTTGGGAATTATTATATTCCTCATCTAATCGATGTGCCACATCCGTGCACCGAAACAAGTAAGCCTCCAAGAGTAACAAGTTGATGTTTAGAATCCGATTATTATTAAGAGCTAATAATAATCAACATGCAAATAGAATTTCATCTATTTTTCCAACTTGATCAAACATCCACAAATAGCATCCTACAACTTCGAAATATGATCATCATGTCTAAAAATAGACATATTCTAAAAATAGATTTGCACCAAAAATAGCCCTCCTCGCGGGCCCACTTAGTGAACGCGAGTGTTTTCACTAAGCTCATCATCTTGTTGAATCTCAACACTAACCCTAGGAGATGAAGCGCTCAAAACTCGTGGGTCCCGTTTGGGTAAATTGGTCTTTCAACTTCCGGGACGTAACTTTGCATCTCGATTCGTTTGACGCACTCAATACCTCGTTAGAAATATCTATTCGAGAACTACAACTTTTGAGTGAGAAAAATCAATATATACAACCATGTTGCTCCCAATTTTCCCAAAATGCGCGTTTAGGGCCTCAAAACGACGCCGAAGTTCAAGACCCGAAAAACTCGCTAAAAATAGTAAGTTGTGTTGAAACTTAAAAATTGAAAGAACCGATGGTGGGTGTTCAAATGGAATAGGGTGGTATCACCAATATCCACCCGGATCATTTGTGCCCCAAAATGGCTCCACGAGTGTAGAACCCGAAAACCTCGCTAAAAATAGTAAGCCGTTAGAAGTGAATAGGTGGGTGGCCACCGATATCCACTCTGATCATGGGTCTGCACTGTAACCAGGACTTCCCGAGAGGTCACCCATCCCGGTAGTCTTGTGGCTCAAGCACGCTTAACTCGTGAGTTTTCCCCCACAATCAAACCCACTTAGCTTAGTACCCCATTTGCAAAACCTTAGCTAGTATTGTGCCTCATGAACCATTCAAGTAGAGCTTCCCTTATTCTTTGTATTTTAAGTATGAGGGGTTTCACAAAGGTGCATTATAATAGATATCATTTTTTGGATTCAACTAGGTTAAGTAAGTGATTCATCTATGACCATTTCATAAGAGGTAAGTCTTAACTAACCACTTTCATGATTTTTGAATATTCCACTTAGCACCTACCGCATTAGGTGATGCTCACAAGGGTGAAGAAGTGAGAGGAACTAGTGAAATGAATCATAATTATTGAACTTTACATGCATATATATGACTAGATTCTAGAAGAAGTCGTGAAGTTTCAACAACAGACTTGAGGGAATTTATTCCATATGCTACTAGCAAGAGAATTCCTGAGATATTCCTAATGTATTTCAAAGAGATTGGGAACCGCAATGCTACCAAACCTTGAGGGAATTTGAATGGGTGCAGGACCGATAGAACCTAATAATACAAGATGAATGGATTATGCAACAAATGCGGCCAATTATTTGTATCCAAGATGTTCCACATCAAGAAACTTACATCTATGTTGCTCCAATATTTGATGCGCATAAGACATTAGGAATGTCTCGAGAATTCTCTTGTTAGTAGCATATGGCATGGGACTTCGAAGTCCTTTGTTGAGAATTCAGGACTTCCCTCTAGAATCAAGCCATATATATACATATTAAAGTTCAATAATTATTATTTATACAAATTTACAATTGGAGAAAACTATTTCCACTCGAGAAACTTTGGGGCTTCTTTGGGTCCAAATAAAATGGCCACCTAGGGATGATGCTCCGCATCAACCTTACACTATTTAATTAATCCAATTGAGGTCATACTCTATAATTTGATTCATATCTTTGTGATACATTCCAAATCAATCGTTTTTGGAGTTTTATGCACTTTCATGGGTTTTGCATATATCTATCCAAGTCGAGATGTTGGAGTTGTGGTGAAATAATTACGATCATGTTTCATTGGCTAAATGAATGGTTATCCTCAACTAAGTGAATGAGATATAAGGGTATATATTAAATGTGAATGAAATGTTTATTCAAATTGAATTACAAGATTTTTTGTGTGCACTAAAGACAATGATAAGACTAATTCAAGTGTAAATGAAAAGAGGAGAACACACTTGTATGCTAATTTATTTCTTCTATGCCATCGAACATCCACGATCTTATATTCTAAAATTCATGATCATTTGACGAAAAACCATGGAACATTGTAAAGCATCATATTATGGCGATCGTCATTGTAATCGTAGTTATTTCTACCTATAATTACTCTTGAGTCATTGTGAGGAGTATGGAGCATTGTAATAAAGCTTTCTAGTTGATATTGTATTTATAAACAACATTAGAACCTCTAATTTTTAATATTTTTGGGAAATATACATGTACATATGTATGCTTTTAATTTTCTATATCATAGCATAAAAGTACCAATGTAAACATATAAGGTAGTTGGATAACTACATTCCAAGGAGTCGTACCAAAGATAGAGTTCTCATTGATAGAGTATTTGTAGATTCTTCATTTTTATTGGCACACTTACAACATTGTTATTCGGTGGTTGACTTGATCAATATTAACAATTCGTGGAAAATGTCATATTCTAATCCTATTGAGTAGTTGAACTCAAAACTAAATAGAGAAAAATATCCCTACAACCATCAAAGAATGAATATCTATGCATAAACAAGCTAATTATAGGTAAAAAAATTAACTTGGAAAGGTACTCATAGCTGGTGAAGTGAATGGGCTATAAAACTCATTCATAAATCCTCCAACAATCAACAATCCCCTTTTTTTGCACAAATCATGTTAGACATGTAGAGAAAGGCCAAGGTTATCTAACACTTGATGTCCCATGACATGTTTCATGTGAAAAAACACATGTTAAATATTTTTTATACACTACATCATAGTGCATTCCACATGTCCTTTTACCGATCATCTCCCAACCGTCTAATATGATGACATGGCATGAGGTGTAGGGTCTGAGGGGGTAAACATGCTATAATGATGGATGTAGATCCATTTTTTTCAAAAATCTCTTAAGCTTCTAGCTTGTAAAAGGATTTAGAAAAAGATTATATGTGAATTTTTTCTTTTTCATTATAGATTTTTTTAAATAATATAAAATTTTAATTAATTTTATATGAAAAACTAATAGAAATTGAAAGTCAAATTTTGTTTCCTTTTGTTATTAAAACTTAAATATCAAATCTGGGATGTGGATGCCACACGCATGTGATGGGATGCTCGTCTCCCTGCCGCCTCCCGAGGTCGTCGTTTTTGGGCTGGCCATCTAGCCTCCCAAAAGTGCATTTACGAGGGCATTCAATATGCCACCCCGCGATGCATTAACGCCATCATCTCGGAACCGCCGACGCGCCGAGCATTTCACCCGGTTTACTTTACCGCTATGTATTTTGGTCTCCCATATGGCGATTGATCCGTTTGCACCACCATTGCGCTATGCCGGTTCTTGCCTCGCCCGCCTACGTTCGAGCCTAGTGTTTGAACGTTGCATGTAGACGATGTGAGCTTCTTTGCTCCTTGGAGACCTGCTCAAGTTCCACTATTCGCGATAGTAAGCTTTGCTATTCCGAATTTTTTGTCGCTTCTTCCAACCCTCCATTGTCACTTTCCTCTATCCTCTATCAACCTCTCCTTCTCACCATGCCTAGACCGGCTTTACCGCATGTGATTTCGCCGCGTTCCAGGCCGTGGTCATGTCATACACCCTTGGTCCTCTCCTGCCGGACTCCTCCTCAAGATTTCCTCGCGACCACCTTCCGAAACTAGAAGTCGCAGGCGTCTCACTCCATCGACTTTGCTCATCCATCCGCACGTTCTCTCGCTCCTCGTGTGCTCTCCTTGCACCTCAAGTCGACCCTTCCGATGCTCCTCCCGTTCCCCACCCTCCTCCACAACCCCGCGCGCCAAACCTCCCGCCGAGTGGAGTTCGTATTTGATTGTGTTTTTGGAAGGCCGGCTTCATGGCGTATGTCATGGTCACCATCCGTGAAGAGTCTTCAAATTCGCTCCCCTTCCGCCGTCCCTAGTCCCTCCGTCACATTCCATAGCCCCGTTGCTCCCGACCCCGCTTTCGTTGAAAACGCCGCTGTCTCCTTGGCTCAATCAACATTGCCCGGTGACGTTTAATGCGGTGTTCGTACAACTAAGGCGAGGACAAAGGCAAAGAGTTTCTCGACTGATGAAGGCGGAAGCAAGGATGAGTAGAGATGCAAGTAATTGTGGAAGAACCGCCTTCTCCAACTAACGATCGCAGGGTCCCGAAAATCCCTCGCAGGTTTTGTTTCTTATGCACAATGTTTCTAGGTTAATTATGGCTTTTATGTTCATTCACCCCTCTCGCTGCGCAGTGGTTAGTTTTACTATTTGTATTTTTGTTAAACTACTTGGATGAAAGGCCGGCTTTCCCTATGAGGGCGACAACTCTTAATTTTTCAAACCTGCTCTCCGTGGGGTAGTCCAAACTCTTTGTTTTTCGCAAAGAATCAAGCCCCGCGCTTAGGCTCTACCGAGAGGCAATGCGCTTTCTTTATACTTTTATGTTACATATTAATAGATTTAGTATTACTTAGAGAAGAAAAAAAAACAACTCTTAAATATCAAAATTTATTTTATTTTTACTAAAATATCAACATAAGTAACACAACACAATGACATAAATCATGAATAATCATGATATAAAAATATATGTCATATTACATAAATTAATGTAAAATCATTTCTTATAAAAAAATTTAAAAACTATACATTAATTATTTTTCTTCTATTCTGATTTTTTGAATTTTTAAAATTTAACTATACAATTATTGAAGATCATTATTAGTTTTTGTTTTATTTTAATTTTTGCTAACAACATTATCTAAACTTGACATCTTAATTTTCCTAATTTTTATTATAAATTAAACAAAAAATATAGAAAAAGCTTATGCAACCAAATATTAAAAACAAATTATTTTGATTATAAATTATATAAAAAAAAAAAAAAAATAATAATTTATGTAACGAAGTATTAAAAAAAAAAACTAAAATTATCTTTTGTAACCAAACAAAACAACATATATTGATATCAATGTAAATGTTCGAGGCTGACGACCCGGATGAGGGTGTTAATGGAATTTTGAGATTGGCCTGATAATAGAAAGCATTAATTTAAAAAATAAAAATTCAAGGCTACCAGAAAACGACATTAATCCAAAAAAAAAGAAAGAAAGAAAGAAAGAAATTCAAGGCTAACAGAAAACGATTATTCAAAGTACAAGTACCAAAAACAAGGGAGAAACGATAACACACTAGATCCATTTCCATTTGAATAATTTTAAATAACATGTATCTGGGCTTTTAATGGTGAAAGTATGGTAAATCATAAATAATGTAAATAACATTTATATTTAATAATAAAAATAAGAACTGATAATATATAGAATTATTAGTATTAACATATATATCAAGAAACTTGAAACACCTAGTGTTATTAGATATTCAAAGAAGTTGCAATTAAGTGTAAGTTACACGTGAGATTCAACCATATCTAATCTTAAAGAGTGGTTGCACTTAGACATGAATAAAGAACACATGCCTTATAACCATTCAAACAACATATATTCTTAGAGAAATATACCTTACAAGTCTAATTATAAAAAAATAGAGATGAAAAAGTTAATTTCCCAAAATATCCATGTTGATTAAGTGAGTGGACCATAAATTTTTTGTTTAGGGATTATTCAACATCTTGGCAAGCCCTCTTTTTTACATAGAACTTGTAAAGAATTCTACAAAAATTCTCTAATGTGTCCAACATCTCATTATGTCTTACTCCTTTAAGGCATGCGGGATAGAAATGTTAGAAAATTCTCTAGTATGTCCATCATACATTATGATCAATACAATGAAATTAGGTTATATAGATGAACGTTTAAATTTTTAACTAATTATATATGAAAAATGATTAAAAGTTATAAGTCAAAATTTATTCCATTTTACATTAAAGTTTAATGTCAAACCTTATTTCACCTTATTTCATTTAATTTAATTATTATATGTGAAAATGTCGCCCAAAAACACAATGACATGGAGCATCTGTCATGAATATATCAAATTGTATAGAATTAAATAATCAAGATAAACAGAAGACGTGGAGCAAGCCAAGATAAATGAAAGAGTTCTCAAGATAAATGAAAGAGAAGAGTATAATCTTTGTTCGAATGGAGGTCTAGATACAAACACTAGGGCTGAAGTAATTGCTTTATGGGTCTATTTTGGTTTGCAAAAGAGAAGCATATACACAAGATTCATATTTATAGTGATTCTAGATCTCTTACAAGGAATACGTGTATGAATATACGTACATACATATTTTGATTCTCCCACCCCATTCGGATGGATAAACAAGATCAAACACATTCGACTCTCTCACATCTTATACTATTTCTCACATATAGAGGGAAGCCACATGGAGGTGGACAAGCTATCAAAGGAAGGTGTGAGCGAGGATTATGGAGTCATGAAGTACAAACATACACGATAGACAATACAACCAAGGATGAGGGCTTGGATCAACATTAATGACCACAAAAGTTCTTTTTCCTCATATTTTGATATTTGTAAGGATTTTTTCATTTACATATGCCGACCGGAGGATCAAAAAATCCCTTTCTCTATGTTTTACATAAAATTTCGCCTTTATATTATGAAGATAACTCTGATTTGAGGAACATGAAATTTAATTTTTATGTAAGATTATCATAGATATCTTCGTAAACATGGCTAAACATATACCAAGACAAATGTAATCGAATTTTTTATCATATAATAAAAATCATACATTTTTTTTCCTTTGAAAAAAATAATTAAATAAATATTATATTTGTGTGTGTATGTGTGCATAATTTTTTCCCCAATTTATTGCTATTATTATTTCTAACAAAAGGTATATTGCTTAAATGTGGACAGAGCTTAGTCCCATGTTCTTTCATGAATGCTGAAAATGATTAAAAAATCTTTCAAGCCAAGGGCATTGTCCTCTCATTAACATTAGAATGAAAATGCAAGGAGCTAGAACGTGCAGCATGACAAGCATTAGGAGGTAACACGATCGAAAGATAAGGAGCAACACCTGTGATGGTCCGTGTTTCCATCATCTTCCCAACTTTGTGGAATATATATATATATATATATATATATATATATAGATATATATATATAATTTTGGTAATATATTCATATTAATAATACTATACAATGGTATTATATCGTTATTATTATTATAATTCAATAGTATAATAATATGAGTACATATTGTTATCATGATGTTATAACATATCAGGATATGCATTATGCTACATTATATAACTATGTGTGTTTTAAAGGTTTTAGGATTCAACTATTTTATATATTAATATATTAATATTTAGTAATGCCCTTATTATTATAAATAGTTATGTTTATAGTTTTTTTTTGTTATCTACATATGATCACTATATTATTTTATACTAAGTTTACTTTATTATTACACTAATTAATCTAGTGTTAATAGTTATCATTTATTTTTATTAAGGTTATCATTTAATAATTATTTTGTTATCCCTCCTCTTATTTTTTTTTTTTTTTTTCCTTTGGTCTTGCCATTGTTGGCTTATAGCCTTTTTGTGATAAAAATTTCCTCTTCCTTTTGTCGTCACATCTTTTTTTTTTTACTAATCGTGACAAAAATGGATAATATTTTAGACCAAAAAAATTGAAAACAATTAACAAAAAATTGCGAATAATCCGAATTCGCCTACAACCAAACCATAGAAAGTTATAAAAAACAATAGACATATCTATATAAATTAAAGAAATAGAGATCTAAAACTCAATTCTACAAAGTATCCATGTTGGTAAAGTCAGAAGGGATATGATCACTTTCTTATGAATCATATGATATTATGGAAATTGAAGCCTTAATCATGATGAGAATTTTAGAACTTTGAAAATAATGTTTCTTCAACATTGGTAAATCTAACTAAGAAAGGTTGGAAGCCCCACAAGACCCCAATATGTAATTTCAAGAAGAAATAAGGCACTTAAATAAGAAGGTCCGGATGATTGATTAGAGGATAAAAGAAATTGACAATATTCTTTACACATGTCAAAAATTATTTCCATTGCTAAAGTACCCATTTGATAAATTCCACGACTCCCTCAATAGAGTTAATAGATTAGGGAAACAATGGAATGAAAATCATGCAATTGTTAGAGAAGGTCATTTTAAAGGATAACTAGTAGGATAATAAGCTAACCGAAATGATGGATTAGCTACAAATATAATTGGAAAATAAGGAAGAATCAAGGAAAAGCTATAAGTAGATGTCTAAGATATGAAGGTATATGGTCTATCAATATAGTGATAATTAGGTAAACTTATCTTTTTTTATTTCTTTAATTATGGTGAATTCAAAACCATGCTAGAGGCATCGGGTTCTACATTATTAAGTGTATATGGGATCCAACTAAAAGTAATAAGAAAGAGAAAACAAAGAACTCCTATGACTCACAATTATTGAACGAGGGTCAAGGATGAACATCAAAATAATTGATTAAAAAAAAAATGGTCACAAATAAAAAATCCATATTTGAGAAGGAAAATTCAAAAAAATTTGCAACACTACCACTTTTAATATGTAGCAAATTCCTTTAGATGGTATAAGGAAAAGAAGATCAAAATGGCCGCAAATAAGCAAGACAACCCCTATTTTTGTCTATTATGAAAACAAGGGCCATCAAGGTACCAATTTGTTTTACTCAAACGTATGTTCATTAAATGGGAAGAAATTCCATGAGGTGGCATCTTGTTGGGAAAACAAGATGCATGCCACAAGTTAGATTGATTTTAGAGGAAGAACAACAAGAAGAGTTCATCAAACCAAGAATTAATTTAGGAGGTAACAGGGAAATATTAGTATGATGGGAAGTCCGTATAGTCGTACTCAATAAAGTTTTTCTCCCAATAAATTCTAAGCGTAAGTTATCAAGAAAAATGTTGGAAATTTCATCCAAAGATTCACTTCCGCAAACCACACAACCAAGAGAATAGTGTGGAAAATGGTGTAAATGGAATGTAGAAATACGTACATCTCCATTTTATGGAAGATTTTTTTTTTTTTAAAGAGTTATATCGACACAATATACCTATCACCATCAAAGAGAATGATGGGTTGATGTGAAAAACCAAGGTTCCCCATATTCTAGTTTCCACCCATAATTATTCGGTATAATTATGCCATTCTCATAGATGTACCGGGAAGATCATGTAGGGAATTAAATGTCATCCCCTTGTTCTTGTGTTGTCCAAATATTGAGGCATTTCATCATCCTCAAGGGTGTATTATATTAACAAATGTCACATTTAGCCATATAAGTGTAGGATTTATTCAAATGATTTAGGTACAAGAAGGTTTTATGATTGGACAAAGGTGGTCATTCAAGTGACCTTGTTATGGATATGGATTTTTAGTGAAGAATTTCCAAATGATATGGTACTTCTCCAATGTTGTGAAGTTATTTGTCCTATAATAGGAAGGAAAACCACGTATCATATTATGGAATTTCTACTTGATGAAATAGTCGATAGGATATCATAGGACAAACATTGACCCTCATTTGGATTGATTCCTTCATTAGAAATATCGATCATCTCCAAGTTTGTGAGAGATGGGATTGAATTCTAATTATATATTTTACATCTAGATATCTCTCGAATATGAAATTCAATGCATGCACTTCTAAACTACATGAACAAATGAGCCATGAACTAGAGCTAGAGCTAAAGCTAGAATTATATCTATTAGCTAAACTAGGGTGTGCTAGATCCAAATTCAAAGCTACAAGCTCAAGCTCTAATATGGAGTTAAAGCCAAGGTTCAAGAGAGGAATATAAAAATGAAAATTTATCCAATTTTTTTTTCCTCTAATATTTTGAATACAAAAAGCCTCTCAATGGTGAGGTTTGATCCAAAAAATGGATTTAAAAAGTAAATGGTTGTAATACTTGGTACCTAAACACACTTGTCAATTAATAAATTATTAATATAATATCAAAATAAAGATAAATGAGACAAAATATAGGAAAACCAAGTGTTAGATCAAATTAAATTGAAAAATAGAGATAAAACACTTAGGAATGGTAAATTAAAGGTCAAACTTCTTTGCATAAACGATTCCCAACTCCCGTTATTTCACTTGCAATTTCAATTTCAAAATGATTTTTCTTCATTTTTGTCTAAGGTAGGGTGTAATAGGACCTCGAGCTACATTCTCGACCAAATATTGATGAAATGAGGACTAAGGAAAAATTCGAATGTTAATTTCCTATTTTATTTTTCGAGGTAAAATCTTTGTGTTGATGGTGTGTTTGATTTTATTTTTTCCGCAATTAATATATGTGAATTACTTTTTCTTTAATTTATCTAATATATTATTCTATCTATATTAATAGTGGAAATAAATATGTGAAATATATATATATATATATATATATATAATTTTACTTAGAAATGTGTTATCTAATATAAACTAACGAATTCAAACATCAATGAATTTGAAACCATATAAATAACTTTGTGATAAGAGATATATGCTCAACCTTTAATTTTATGATGATTTATTTTATCACCATTACTAAATTTGATTGATCCAACATCAATGGGCGAGGTAATATGTCCCTGCAAAATTTCTAAAAGGAATTATGTTTATTAAGAAATTATCAAGCACTTCCGTAATGTTCCAAAATTTTAACTTCAAACCTAAATGGAACATTAGAGTGCTAGCGCAATTTCATAGTCGGCAAATAAATGGGTAGAAAAGCCCATGGGTCTCATAAGGAGGAATAGAATACTTTATTGTAAAAGGGGACACTCTTTCTAGCCAAATAAGACACCTCCATGTGTAAACAAGGTTAAATTGAAGCTTCTCTTCGACTAAGTCAACAAGATGCTTTAGTGGGAGGAGGAATCCTAGGTTGGAAAATGCAATTTTGGAGGGAAAGGTAGCCGGAGTTAGAAGCAACCTAAGTGAGTGGGGCAAAGGGCAAGAAAAAAATCACTTATGATATAAGGAAGAGGATGGCAGAATTGTTCATCATGTTGTATATTATCATTCTTGGCAAATGCTAAGAATCGTTGCTGATTGCCGCTAGCAAAGGTGAAGTGATGTTTAGCACCGGGTGTTACCTAGGCGAGAATCCCACCTCTTCCCTTTGAGTAGCTCATTCAGAGAGTTTGTATTAATCATTCCACATCAGGTTTTCTTCTGCCAAGCTTCAGCCATCTACATCAGCACAAGCTTTTGCCGAAGATTGTGCAAGAAGTCATTGGTGTACATGCTGGAAGGGATTGGAATCCCGACTTCCGAGCTAGTTTCTCATTAGAGGAAAGTTTCCTTCACTTGAGAGATCTCGTTTGGAGAGATCCAAGAATTATTTAAGATCCGTGTACTCCACCACACATTTTCCCGCACCCTCCCAAAGATTTTTTCTCGCTAGGGAATGCATTTTTCAGAGGCATTGTTCATCGCATGGTTTGGTGGCTCCGTTGGTAGCGTGTTTCCTTGTGATTGAGAGGTTCATACTTTCATGGGAGGAATCCCTTAAGGGTTATACATCATATTAGACATATTTCAACCTTTTCTTACTCATGTACTCTCTTAAAGGTTGGTGGAAGTTGATTATTCATTATTTTCTAAATATCACATTTATATATGTATGTTTGACAAGAAACCTTCGTCAAGTTATATTGTATTTTATATAGAGATTAGATCTTGTACTTCAGCACATTTATCAATATATTAGTAGATCTATGATTCTCCTATCATTTTATGTGTAAAACCTCTCTTAGATCGCGTTAGCCCCTTGAGTACCAAGCCCGCATTTTGCGTTCGGGGGTTTTTCACCCCTTTTCGCCTACACTAGTGTGGGAGGTCTATTTAGCCCTCCTAGTTTGATTTATTTCAGCTCTTATTCTTGGATTTAGAATGTATATTGAATAATATATGGGATCCAAGAGTTAATTTAACCTAAGCTTTATTTCATATGTTGCTGGAAATGAGTTTTTCTGGGTGCATGTTTTATGAGTAATCCGAAAAATGGAACATTACGTTGGTATCAAAGCATGATATTTGGCTCACCTATGGTTTCAAGCAAATGTACTCGAATTCCCTCGTGGGGAATTTTTCTAGCTCTATGCGTCGCAGTCCGCATGGCCGTGTAGCCTCCTCTGATCTCATCCCGTTTTCAAAGGTGACATATCCAAAGAAATGCCCCCCGCAAATTAATCTCTAGAATAGAATTCCGATATTCTTCGAAGGGAAAATTTCCAGCATCGTAAGAAGGAGAGATGGAAAGAAGCCAGAATCTTCGCATGTGTAGAAAAAAATAGCAGCAAGCTCAAAAGCTTCTTCCAAAATCTATGAAGAGCTTTCAAGGAGAGCCGAAAAGTTGAGATTGGAGATGAGATCTCCAAAGGAGGTTGATTCTATAGCTAAATCTAGATTTTCACATGGTGAGTGTGAGCATGTGCCGCACTCCATGATGCATAGCACACCAAATTTCGCAGCTATCCCGAGATGGATGGGAGGAGGAAGAATGCCTAAGAGAATGGCTCTTAGTGATTTATGAGTATGAATCTCAAACCGAGAGGTTTAGAGATCATACTCGATTTCCAAGAGTTTTGCAAGATCCATATGGAGAAGAGCTAACAAGATGGGATGCGTATAGATTTCTTCTATCTATTTTTTCCGCATCACCTACATGTTCAAGCTTGGAGTTTCAAAAGGAGCTAAACTCCTATTTGTAGCTGCACTATATTTCGGGAGATGAAGTCATTGTAGGCTGCTAGCCACGCATTTCAGAGGTAAGGCTCATGCATGGTGGATTTTTGAATCTTTTTCCTCTTAAAGAATGCCAATACTTTCTCTTTTGAAGATTCATAAGAACACCGATACGGAGAGGTTTGTGAAAAAAACTTCCTAAGACACATGAGTGAAGACTTGAGAAAACAAAACCTTACATGTGATGGGGGAAACTCCATTTTCGTAAAACCATGGGAGGATCCGATGTTTTTCATTACATATTGCTAGAAGCAACACTTCCAATTCATATTCTTGAACAAGAGGGCATGGGGATCACTTTTCACAAAGGGATCCATTGGTTGAGGTGTTGCCCACACACATTGATGAAAAGGGCAACATCGTTGTCACATCTAGAGCACATCCAAAGGCTCTGCGCAGGAAGGATCAGCATGCTCCAACAAATGAGGGATTCTTATAAGCTAAGGAATTTCCCTGTGATCTCATACATAGAGGTCCAAGCACAGCCGCCGTGAGCAAAGATGATTTTTCAAAGATTTGGGTACCGGGAAGAAGGGAGAGGGAGGAAGAGCAAAGATCGCTGATGAGGAGCACACCCTTCTCTATTTCGTAGAGCCAATGCAAGAAAGAGTGCGCACCGATTTGCACAACAGGAAGGGGCAAGGTTTCCCAACCATATGAGCGCCTACTCTTGGACATCGATGTCTCACTATATGGAGGCATTCCACCCTCGGGAGTCCACCCGATCTTTGGTTGATGAGAGATGTCTTGTCTTTAGGTTCACCACTATTGGATTTCGGAGAGGTGAAAAATTTTGAGGATAAATTTGGCATGGGGGATGTCAAAGTAGTAGGTAGCGCATGAGTGGAGCTTCACATGCTGCATCACCGTTGTTGTCACCGAGGAGGATTGATCCTTATTGGAGGTCTTAGCTTTTAGTGGAGTACCCCAAGGATCTTGGTGCATGCACGATTCTTGATGACCCTGATAGAGATGAAATATACATGGTAGATGATGTGGTCATATATTCCTATGATAGGATCTTTCTTGACTAGATCTTCTAGTCTCAAGGAGAGACTCAAGCATGCAAGACATGAGGACTTCTCTTCTATGCACTTTGATGCATATTTCCAAGCTTGATGGAGGAGTTCACTTGGGAGGGCATCCATGACATATATTAGAATATGGAGAGATGCATAGCCCAAATGGTGATATAGAGGATGTCATTACCACTTTCCTACTCATTGGGAGTGAGGGATAATTTCCGCTTGAGCTATTTTACCAATACCTCAAGTACATAATGGAGGAGGCATCATTTCATGTTTTGTATCAGACACTTCTTCCCCCTTTATTTGAGTAAGATAGTGTAACAAGAAGAAATATTTTTCTGCATATTATATGATGATGTACTTGCGCCTACTTGTAGCATTGATCTAGGCCATATTTTTGATGAGTCAGTGGGGGAAGCCATATGTTCCTTGGAGTGCACCAATCACACCATATTGTAATTTCATGTTTTCATCTTATGAGATGACTATGGCAACAAACAAGTGTTGGTAAAGCACTTGTTAATTCTTGGCTCGATGTGCCAAGGGTGCACTACGTGCCGGTTCCATGAGAGGGACCAAGATTCACTCTCCGTTGTCATTTGCAGGCAACTAGTTTTATCGTATCATGCTTCCATGTATTGCTAATGTGCTTCTGCCGAGGAAGCTTGTATGAGGGAGAGGTGAGGCAGCAAACAAAAGTTGTTGCTATGGTTGTACTTGGGAGAGTATGGGAAAAATTTTTCCATACTTTTCAGTGATATTTCCAAAAGAGAAGAAAGGCACATTCATGGTGCAAGGAGGTTACCCTTTAGCATCAAGGATCATGAGAGATTTCCATGTTGGAAGGAGATTCTTTCACATAAAGCAAGATAATGGTGGATGGATTTGGCATGTGGAATGTCAAAGGGAGAAGTCATGGAGCCTTATTACAAAGGCCTACAACGTTCGTCACATAGGCGAATGTTCTTATGGATGAGATATTCCAAGGAGGAGGTATCCCCTTCTCTTGCGCATTTTTATGAGTATATTCTCATGGGAGGACTTATTGGAGGATCTCACTTTCTATTCCACTCACTATGTATGGTAGAGAATGCATTTATGTACTTGTTCATTACTCTAATTGAGTATTTGTACTTTCTCACCATGTTTGCACAAAGGCATTTCTCCCCAAAAAAGCAGTGGGTACTTTTGGGTTTCATGGTCACTTTAGGGCCAATTTTTATGATGATAGTAGCCCATCTATACATGACATTATAAGTGTGTGTATTTTTTTTGTATATTTGGCTGTACTTGATATACATTTATGCTTACTTCCACATGTTGGGAGAACATACATATTCATCTTGTAACTTATTGTGAACACTTGCTATATGAAATTCTCATGTGCCAGCTTGGGAGAATCAAGGCAAGATCCACCGTAGAGACCATATGTATCATCCAAACTTGCATATAACCTTCAACCATTTTCTGATTTGGATGTCATGTGGTGATGATGTGCCATTCATCTTGAATGGAATGGTTTGGGTTGGCATGACACATGATCTTGGAGGAAGAGTCTTTGGAGGCTCAATCTCCTTTCGCCATTGGAGGGCAATCATGTTTCAGCCCAATATCAGCATACCTCTTACACTTATCATGGAGGGAGAGGGAGGAAAGCATGGGATAGGCTCTCTTGTCATCACGTTCACTTATTCAAAATTCCCCACCTTCATTTCTGCTGTGAGCACAAGGTGGAAGAGACTTTTCATGAGCTACCGTGTTGGAGGGTGACTCACTTCATTTGGATGATTCAATGTATGAGGGAGGCACTCATTCACCATGCTGATCATCACTCCTACTTTGTGGGAGGCCATGAGACAACTAGCATGTTTCCATTCACACTTTCCACCTTTGATTGATGTAGACACTTTGGTTTTGCACCCTTGGAGTGAAGCATTGGATGACAGCTTTATTTGCGTATCTCTCTTGATGCGTAATGGAGGCTATCGATGAAGGCCACATGAGGAGGAGGGGAGATATTTTTCTCTTATGAATTTTCTTGCGTAAAAGAAAATATTTTGGAGGGGGAGGACTCAGAATGTTCCAAAATTTTAACTTCCAAGCTAAATGGAACATTAGAGTTAGCAAGCTAGGCCTATAATCGACAAATAAATTGGTACAAAAGCCCATAAGTTTCATAAGGAGGAATAAAATACTCTTATTGTGAAAGGGGAAACTCTTTTCTAGCCCAATAAAACACTCCCATGTGTAAACAAGGTTAAATTGAAGCTTCTTTGACTAAGTCAACAATGCATTTTTAGTGGAGGAGGAATCCTCTAGGTTGGAAAGAATTTGGAGAGAAAGGTAGCTTGGGTTAGAAGCAACCTAAAGGGATTGGGGCCAAGGGAAAGCAAACTCACTTATGATATGAGGAAGAGTATGGCAACATTGTTCATCATGTTGTAGATTATCATTCTTGGCCGCCAAGAATTTGCCGGCTGGCCGCTAGCAAGTTGTAGTGTTGTTTAAAGCACCTGGTGTTCCCTGTGGGAATCCCACCTCTTTCCTTTGAGTAGCTCCTTGGGAGAGCTTGTATTCATCTTTCCACATTAAGATTTCAGGCCAAGCTTCAACCATATACATTAGCAAAGCTGCGTAAGATTGTGCAAGGTTAAGCCGGGTGCAAGAAATGGGAAGGGATTGGAATCCCAACTTTGAGCTAGTTTCTCATTGGTGGAAAGTTTCCTTCACTTGAGAGATCCGTTTTGAGAGGTCCCGACTTATTTCAGATCCGTGGTATCGTAACACACATTTCCCAAACCCTCCCAAGACTATTTCTTATAAGGAGTGTGTTTTTCGTATAAGTGTGTTGTTCATTACATGGTTCGTGGCTCCGTTGCGTTGCTTCCTTGTGATTGAGAGGTTCATCCTTTTCATCCGAGGAAGACCTTGAGGGTTCTACATCATATCAGAAATATTTCAGCCTTTTCACTCATGTACTTTAGTGTTGCAGATTATTCAAGTATTTTCTCGAATATCACATTTTATATATAGAGGCTCACAAGAAACCCTTTGTCGTTATCTTCGTATTTTGTATAGGAGATTAGATCTTTGTACTTCAGCATTATTTATCAATATATGAGTAGATCTATGATTCTACTATCATTTTATGTGTAAAAACCTCTCTTAGATCGCGTGCTCCCTTGAGCACTGCCCGACATTTTGTGGTCTTGGGGTTTTTCACCCTTTTCAACTACACTAGTGTGGGAGTGTCCGTTTAGCCCACCTAGTTTGATTTATTTTCATCTCTATTCTTGGATTTAGAATTTATGTTGAATAATATATGGGATCCAAGAGTTAATTTCACTGCTTTTATCGCATATGTTGCCGGAAATGAGTTTTTCATGCATGTTTTATGAGCAATCTTGAAATGGAACATTACACACTCACTTTATTTCATCAATCTCAATTGTGCTCTACATTTCATAATTTGACTCATATTTAAGTCATACATTAGAAATCAACTTCCTTTTGGGATTGTACATAGTTGCATGGGTTTTGCTATATCTACATCCAAGACTATATGTTGATTTGTGGTGAAATAGTGACTATCTTATATCAAGGATAAATGAATGTCTATCCTCAACCAATTGAATAAGATATATGAGTATAGATTAAATTTGAATAATTTTTTTCCTCATTAAAATTGAATAATAAGAGTTTTGTGTGCACTAATGACAATGATAAGACTAACCTCGAGTTCCAATGAAATGATGAGAATACACTGTGATGCTAAGTAAATCTTTGTATCCCATTAGTGAATATCCACAACCATGTATTCTAACATTTATGGTGATTTGGTGAGAAATCCATGGAACATGATAGAGCATCATATTATGGCCATTGTAATTTGTGTGATTTCTAACTAGAAGCTTTATTATTCTTGAGCTATTTTCAAGAGGTTGGAGATTTCTAATAAATATTTCTATTGATAGTGCATTTATAAAAAACATTATAACTTCTAATATTTAATAATGTGGGGAAATACACATGTAAATATGTATGTTTTTTATTTTTGATATGTTGGCATAAAACTACCAATGTAAACAAATTTATTATCCCCAGTCATTGAACCAAAAAATTGATAACATATAGAGATCTAAGAGAATCCTTTGGGTGTTTTTAGTTAATTGCACTAAGTAGTAGGTGGTTTGTTTATTGGAATTTTTGGAGAGATTCAATTCATCAAAAATCTCGTTACACTATTAATTGAGCCCACACACCAAATGATGATGGAGTCTCTAACACAAGAATCTTAATATATTTAGTATATTTGGATATCAACATTCAAGGAGTAGCATTGAAGATAGAGTTTTTAATGATAAATTATTTGTAGAGTATTGACTCTTATTGGAAAATTACTACAATGTTATTAGGTGGTTGAATTGATGAATATTAACACCAAGAAAAATTTCATACCCCTAATCCTTATGAGTAGTTGCACTTAAAACCAAATAAACATCAAAACCTTTTAGCCGTAAAAACAATGACTATCTCTACATCAATGAGATAAATATAGCTTAAAAAAGTTATTTTGGAAATGTGATCATGTTGTTGAATTGTATGGGCTATAAACCCTCATTCATAAACCATTCAACATTCAACAAACATTTTTTTTTCACAAATCATGTCAAACATGTGAAAAAAGAGTAAGGTTGTCTAACATATGTCCCATGGCATGTGTCCGATTACAAAACACATGTTCAACATGTTGTATACATTACACCTCAGGCATTCCTCATGCCATTTTATTGGTTATGTGTCAACATATGAATACAATGATATGGCATGAGGTGTAGGGTTTGAGAGGGTAAACATGTTATATATCGTTGTAGATCCATCTTATTCCTAAATCTCCTGACATTCTAAAAATATTTAGAACATGATTATATCAATTTTTTTTTTTTCAAAATGAATTATATTTTAAAATAAGTTTAAACTTAATTTTTAAATTGATTATATATAAAAACTATTAAAATTAAAAAATCAAATTTTATTCCTTTTACAAAAATTAAAAATCAAAATTTATTTTATTTTTATTAAAATATCATCATAACTAACCAAACAAAATGGCATAGATCATAAATAATCATGATATATATGATGTTGCATAGATTAATATAAATGTAAGAAATATGTCATGTTACAAAAATTAATGTAAGATCGTTTTATCTTTAAATGTATTAACTATATAAAAAAATTATATATGAATTATTCTTTCCATATTAAATTATATTTTTAAAATTTAAATTTTACTAAATTATTATTCTATTAAATTTAATTAATTATATATAAAACTAATCAAAATTGAATATAAATATTTTTTATCTTATTTTTTATAAACCGTTTATGTAAACTTGAATTTTATTTTTCTAATTTTAATTATAAATTAAATATAAATATTGAAAAAGCTTACTCTTATATATAGATAGATATATATTTATAAATTATATAAATATAAAATCTTATGTCACACCATAAACTATATATTGATATCAATCTAAAACTGAGAATTCAAACAAAGGACAAGTACCAAAAACAAGGGAGAAGAGATAATACACTTTTTATAAAATAATGTTTTATATTCAGTTTTATCGATGCCACTCCAGACATTTATTTTGTGGCTGGTAACAACTACAATACACGAGAGGATGATATTAAACACATTACACGTAGTGAGTTTTAATTTGAGAAAATCGTTTACTATATACAACGCTGTAACAAGGTTCTTTGCTGATATTGCACTCATAAACAACATACATATTTTTACTCTAGTAACTCTTTCATAATTTTGAATAACATTTACAAATGGTTTTAATGATTTTAAAAATATGTATTTATGTTTTTAATTGTAGTACTTAAAACATAAACATCTTTTTTTTTGGGTTGATATTGCACTCATAAACAACTAAATATTTACTTCCTGATTAACTCTTTTACAATTTTGAATAATATGTTAGAGCAGGCACTAAAGTGTTTTTAATAATTTTAAATAATATGTTAGAGCAGGCAATTCAAAATGAAAAGAAGGAAAAGGCATTGGAAAAGTTGTTAGTAATTTTATAAAATACCAAGAAAGTAAAGCCACCCACTATCAGTATTGAATCACATCACATGACCGGGTGCTTAACATTTCTTAGAAAATTAAAGGAAATTTCGGAAAATTTAAGACCATGCCAAAAGCATTGATTCGAAGTTGTTAAGGTATATGGGATATACTGAAAAGTGATAAGAAAGAGAAGGTGTGTATAAGTTTATCAATGCCTATACTATGATATCATTAGTTTCTTAGTGTGTAAGTTACATTTGAGAATCAACCATATCTAATATTAAAGACTAATTGCATTTAGAGATTAATAGAGAAAAACAGCTTTATATACATTCAAGTAATATATATTTTTACAAAAATAGAGAAAATGTATATATCAAAATGTTGAGTTTGCAAAATTAGACAAGAAAAGGTTAATTTCATAACATATCTACATTGATAAAGTGAGTGAACCATACATTCCTAGTTCAGGATTATTCAACACTCAACAAACCCCCTTTTTACATAAAATATGTCAACAAATGCTATGGTTGATGCTTTAATGTGTCCCGCATCTCATTATGTCCAATGCAATGACATGGGTTTCCCCCTTTTTACATAAAGCATGTCAAGAAATGCCATTCTATAGCTGCCACTACATGTTATTATTCCAATACCAAGGGATTGTGCTATAAAGATGAACAAAGAATTGTGTTATTTTTTTTGTATTAATATATATCTAAAACTATTAAAAAATAAAAAGTCAAATTTTATTCGTTTTTTCACATTAATATTAAATGTCAAATCTTATTTCATTTTAATTTATTTTCTATATGCCAAAATTTCAACAAATAAACACAATGACATAGAACACACACACATATTCATATTTATTAAGCATATATAACAATTATATGTGTGTGTGTGTGTGTTATTTTTTTTCCCACCATTATTATTATTATTATATATTCAAGTAGAGGTATCTTGTTTAAATGTGGATAGGAGGTCACCTAAGTTATTACTATGAAGGTAGTTGAAAATGATTAAAAAAGGTTTGGGCAAAGGAATCAATATCCTCTTAGCCCGAGAATGACTATGTAGAGGAGTTAGAGCTTGTAGAACCTGGCCTTCATAGTGAAGTATCGCAGTTTCTGGACTGACAAGAAATGACACTTAGTAGGGCTTGAGTCATAATCATGCTCCAAACTTCCCGAAGTATCTATAATTTCCCGATTAATATTGTAGATATTAATAATACTATAATCTTATCATATTCTTATTATTATTGTTACAAGTCAATTTGGGCATCATCGCAAAATATAGATCAATATCCATTAGGCTCTATCATACTCTAAATTAGTCACTACATGCCATAAACAAGTAATCCCATTGGTGGGTTTTCCTTCATGAAAGTTTCACCGGTTAGATGCCGCTCAAGTGCCCCATTAAGCCATCAATGCACCCATATTGTAGTAACTACTTTGAAAAGCATCTACTCCCATGCAAGGCTATGTTGCGTAGGCTAGAGGCCCACTTTTAAGTGTGTTGGTCAACTCGTGTTTCTAATTTTTCATTGGATTCAAGGAACCTTTCCCGGCCTCTAGTGGCTTCTAGAAGTTGTTCCAAATTTCTTCCCCTCATATGATAGCTTTAAATGTGGACACCATGGAGCTATTAAACTCTTATACTCCTATTCCCATGAACAAGGAAACCTCTTCACACATTTTTGGAAAATCCATTCAATGATTCATTTATGTCAAAACTACCTTCATCTACTTATAAATAGAGCATTGATCATAGTGCACAAGAGAGTAAGAATTTGTATTAAGTAGAGTTATGTTGGTGAGATCATAACTCTTGGAGGTATCGTTCATGTATTGTTATGTTGCTGGATTTTGATGCTCGGTGTGAAGAGGATGGGACTGAAGCTGGAAGAGTGACATCGATTCGATCAACTAGTTTTACTTTTCCTTCTACTTCATAATAAAGACATTTGTTCCTTTCCTAATGCATGTGTCAATGATGTTATATGTGTATTTACGAATTTAATTAATTCAATTTGTTTAACTTCAATAGATCATATTTCCTTTATGTTTTTTTTCTATATTTTGTTTTCCATTACAGGTATCAATCAAGCAAGTTTAGTTAGATTGAGAGCGATGAAGCGACAAAAGGAGGCAAGGAAAAGCAAATAGATTACAAGTAGTTTTTCTTCCTTTATCTATTCATTTTAAGGAAAAGGCCATATATCTTTTTCTTTCTATTGTTCTAAGTAAATTACCACACTTAGGGAAAGCATACTTAATCAGAGGGTTTTGATTTCCCTAAAATAATTATTTTAATTCAATAATATAATTATATAATTATATTTTTTTATCATGATGTCATTATATAATTGTTATATAAATCATGTTGAATTATACACTTATGTACATTAGTATAATTTAGGTTTCATATATTTTATATTAATATTCAAGAATGGTATTATTATTATAAATAGTTATATTTATAGGTTTTTATATCTGTTATATGATCACTATATTATTTTATACTAGTCTTACCATATTATTACACCAATTAATCTAGTTTTAATAGTTATCATTTCTCTTTTATTAACTTTATCATTTAGTAATGATTCTTTTACCCATACCTCTTATTAATTTTCTCTTTGTTCTTTCTATCCTTGGTTTGTAGGTTTTTTGCGCTTGAAATTTTCCTCTTCCTTTAGGTGTCACCTCTCTTTTCTTTGACTAATCACAGGCTCAAATATAGAACCTCATTTGAATTTAAAACATTGACAAGAATAAAAACATTGTGAATAATATGAATTCACCTCGCAAATCCAAACTACCCAAATTATAAAAACAATCAATAAATATATCTATATGGATTAAAGAAATAGAGATCATAAATTCAATCCTACAGAAAGTATCCATGTTGGTGAAGTGGGATATGATTCACTTTCTTATGGATGATATGGTATTATGGAAATTGAATCCTTAATTATGATGTGAATATTAAAAATTTCAAAAGAGTGTGGCTTCAACATTGATAAAGCTAACTAAGAAGGGTTGGAATCCCTAAAATTCCCCAATATTTTATTCCAAGAAGAAAGCCGGCACTTAAAGAGGAAGGTCTAGATGATTTATTAGATGATATAAGAGATGGAAAATAAACTTAATGCATGGAAAAGGTTATTTATATTTTAAGTACCAATTTGATAAATTCCAAAATCCCTTAATAAAATTATGGGAGATTTGGGAAAAAATAGAATGAAACTCACACAAATGTTAGAGAAGGCCACTTTAAAGGATAGCTAGCAAGAGAATATGATCACTCAAATGATGGATTAGCTAAAAATATAATTAGAAAAGAAGCAAATGGCACCAAGGAATCAAATCCACCTTCCACTATCACTATTGAACCACACCATGAACAAGAAACATTTGGTTAGCTAACATTCCTTAGATTTTTGGAAGGAAAATTTTGAAAAATTAAAAATCATGCGAAAGGCATTGATTATAAGTTATTAAGGTATATGGGATACAATGGAAAAATGCTAAGAAAGAGAAAACAAATAATCCTAAGCCCCTCTATTCTTGAATCTAGGGCGAAGGATGAAGGTCCAAATTTTGTTAATGAAAACATAAAGGTCACAAATTAGAGGAATACATTCGAGAAAAGAAAACAATATGGCATAATTTTCCTAATCATCTAACTCAAGCAAGAGCAATAGTGAATGAGGCTAGTAGAACACCACCACTCCATAATCAAGCTGATAATTTCAAAAGGACAAAGATGAGAAAAATTGAAAATATTTTCACTATGTTAGTGCCTCGTCGGTTTTCCCGCTCACCAAATGATCAAATGTGCTCTTACCAAGTGTGTTGATTGGTACTTTTTCAATTTTTTATAGTTTCAACTATGGTTTCAATAAAAAAATGTGGTTAACAATAGAGTGTCTAGGTTTCCAAGTATTCCTTTACAAAATTTCCATGTTTTGGCCACTATCATCATACATTTGAATGTTCTATCCTCTAAAGTGTTATGGTCCTCTCATTATTAGTATCATGGTGGTCATTCATTCATTGTTCATCCATTAGGTCACTAGGGTTTCACTCACTTCCCTAAATATTAAGTTTCCCAAGACTCCACTAGACTCCCTAAAACCCTTACACTCCCTCACACTCTATCCCTAAGCTTCTACACTCAAACCCTATTCCCTACACTAGCATCACTATCCTACGTTGTGTTTTTTGGAAGTTTAGTGTTTGGGAGCATGTTTTAATTCGCTACACTAATCCATATACAATTTTCATAATTTTCCACCCCCTAATCCTTGTAACAACCTCACCTACTCTCCATATACCTCTCCTAACCTTTTCCCATGCCCATTCTTCTATTTCCCTCACATTCCCACAAACCCTAGCCTATTGCTACACTTTTGACACCTTCCTAGGTTAGGGTTGTGCTTTTCCCCTTTTGGATGCCTACCCTCACTCACAAGAAAAATAAAATAATGGAGGACATGCGTCAAGATTTGAGCCATCAAACCTCAAAGAGATCAATGCCTACAAACTCATCAAGAAGTCATTTGCCGCACATAGGGTCAATTATGATTTAAAATGTGTTTACGACTAAATGGAGATTATTTTGACACAAATGAAAGATTTTTTTGTCAATAATATAACAAGGAAGAAAAACCTCCTTCCTTTTATACACAAGTGTTATGGTTTGGGATAAATTCCAAAAAATATATACATAGGAGAGTTGTTGTACTTATAGAGCACTCTTGGGAAAATGAATTTTCCTTTGTCAAGGAGTGTCCAAATGACTTCCTTTGATAAGTCAAATGATACCTAGATGGAAAGATATTTGCAATGAGTTTATCATGAGTCCCATTTCGAGTTCGTGAAGGCCTCCAAATGTTACCTATAGCTTCTTCACGCTCCGCTTTTCTTAGGGACATGCCGCGGTTTTTTCCGGGCCTTGGACCATTAATTTTCGAGGGGCTATACTGGATTATATTCAAGGTTTCGAGGGATCCATTAGGTAGAAGACAAAGAGAGATTAATTGATTTATCATGAGATCAATTTGGAGTTCGTGAAGGCCTAAAAATTGGTCTCAAATCTCACGCTGTGCTTTTCTCAAGGGCACGTTGCGCTTGCCTTCTACCGCTAGGATTTTTGACCGCCTTGGGAAAAATGGTTTTTCAAAGGCTTAACTCTATCATTTTCGTTGCTTAAGGACATTTTTTCGCAACTAGGCAAAACAAATTTCCAATGAGATATATTCACTTCCATTTTGACATCAAAAAGGTGGTCAAAAATCATCTTGAATGGCATGTTACGCTGAACTCATCAGCGCTTTTCTAGTTCGTCCGTTATCTTCGAATTTCGAGTTTTTATCGCCTGATGGTGAGTTTCATGAAGTTTTGATGATGTAAATTTTTAAATCTAATGTAATTATGTATTTTTTTATCTAATAGAGGTATATACATAAAGTAAAATTGTATTTTTGGGTCAAGTGAACGGGCCATCAAGACAATGTGAGTAGCTTGTCGACCTCCCTAGTCATTAGGATTCCAAGCCGAGGATTTTGGGGAACAAATCCACAAGTCACTGATTTGACCCCCGAGATTGGTAGAATTTTTTTTTGGTCTATCTATTTCATTTTCTTTTTCATTGCAAGGGTTGGATGTTATGTAATTCAGCTTTGGAACACTAGTGTATTCATTTTGCAAGGAACTAATAGACAAAGTTGCAACTATTGTGGTGGGATTCATGTGGTATGTGTTTTAGTAGTGTTTCCTCTTATTTTTCATGTTTGAATGTATTATACCTTCCGATTTCATTTCCATGTCTTATGTTTTTGATTTCTAAGTTTGATAAGTAGAATTCGTTGTTTCCAATGCTCTGCTTTATGAGAACATCCCATTATGTTTCACTTCTATGATATAAATGAATTCATAATTCCTATGCTCGTTTTGAAACCTTATAAATCTACCATATTCAACAGATACGTTAAAGTGCTAGATTTTCTCGTCTACCTTGCCCCATGAAATCTCTCGTAAGGTTTATTTTTAGTGCCCGATCTAGGTTTCCCTAAAAACTACTTTACTATCCAAAGACAAAAATCCAAATTAATCAAACCCTAGAGCCTCGCTATACCTAGCCTAAAATATTCATTATCCAATAAATTTGGTTGTGATATCATCGAGAGAGACCTTTCAAATTTAGTAGGACTAGCTGGCTAGGTCAAAGTGGTATGTGGTTACATTTTACGTGTCTCCTTCTCGCCGTTCGAAGATCCAAAGGGAATGCTAACAAACTACACTAGCACTTTGAATATGTTTCAATTTACTTAGATGGAATAAGGAAAAGAATACCAAAAGTCTATAAAAAAAAAAAAGCACACCTCTTGTTCGTCTCTATTACAAAATCAAGGGCCATCAAGCGACCAATTGGTGATACCAAAATTTATGATCATTACATGGGAAAAAATTCCCATGAGGTAGTATATTCTGTGGGGAAATCCTAGTTTCAAGCTAGAAGATAGACCGATTTTAGAGGAGGAAAATAAGAAGATTTCATCCAACCAAGAATCAATTTATATGCACATCAAAAATATTAGTATGATAGTAAGTCCACATAGAAGTTCCAAATTTTTTTTCTTCTAATGCATGCTAAGTGGAAAGTAGCGAGAAAAAATGTTGAAAATTTCATCCGAATATTCAAATTTCTTTACAAACCAAAAAATAAGAGAAAGTCATGGAAAAAATGGAGATTGAAAGGAATGAAGAAATAACTACATCTCCATTTATGATGGAAAAAATATTTTTTGAAGAGTTCAGTGAAACAATACATCTATATCACCATCAAAGAGATGAAGGGTTAATGTTAATAGGAAATGTTTAGCATATACTAGTTGTTACCTATAATTATTCGAATAATATTTCATTCCCACAAGATGTTTCAATTATTCATGTAGAGAAGTCAATGGCATTCCCTTGTTCTTTGTAATGTTCTCAAATTTTAGCCTTAAGCTAAAAGGAACATTATAGTTAGCATTAGATGAATAAAATGGGTAGGAGGCCCATTAACCTCTTTAGAAGGGAAAATATCATTCTTCATGTAAAAATGGGAAGAATAAGTAGTCGGATTGAGTACCTACAAAGGAACAGATTGGATCACGTTGATTCACTATATTTTACCAAGTCCACATGCACCGTCTAGATACATTGTATTCCCATGATGAATCGTGCGCTTAATGGAGGACAAATCTTGCATGTGCTAGGTGGCGTATATGGATGGGACCCATTGTGGAGAGGAGCACTTGCTATATATGGAAAGGAGGACAACCATTGTATTCATGCTTTGATTATTATTTTTCCTTGGGTCTATTTAGACTTTCTCCTCTTCTCGTTTAAAGGTGGCTGCGTGCCGTTTAGCACAAGGGTGTTCCCGGTCAGAATTTACTCCTATCCTCAGAAGGAGAGGTCCTTTGGGCTACATTTCAATTCTGAATTTTGGCTGTTACCTCTTCAAATACAAAGATGCTTTCTATTTAGAGTCGGGTTGTGTTGCAAAGGCAAAGAAAGGAGAGGATCTCTTCGAGTCATTTTTTGGGCTTGTTTTTTGGGCGTGGAGAGCTTGTCTATCCATTAAGAGGATCAATAAGAAGGACTTTCGGCATATTTTCACATCTTGAACTTGGCTGTGAGAATATCCGCACTTCTAACAAGGCAATCCCATATAGGAACTACGTCATTTTTCGCAGAGAAGTTGCAATAAGGTTTAGTACCTTGATTTTGGGCTAGTTTCTGCAGAAAGGGCCAACCCTTCTCCCAAAGCTAGGAAAAGGGATTCTCATCCCTATTGTATTTTATTAAGCTCTATTCATGTAATGTTTCCAAGGAATGCATTATTTTGCACGAATATTCATATCTATTCCTTTGTACTTGACCTTCCAAGAAACCGTTGCCTAAGTTATCTTCACATCGTATAAAAGAGGCTAGATCTCTATTTTTCTCCGTGCTTCGTTAAATAAACTCCAAATATGTTGTCTAAAACATATTTCTATAGAAACCTCTTGTAATTATGCCGTTCTTGCTTCATATTTTTTTGTATGGGTTAAGTCATGGGTTTTTAGTGTTTTTGAGCCATATAAGAACCTAGAGATCCGTTTTTAACTTAGCTAGAATTATTTGTTTCAGCCTCCCATTCCATATGTGAAATGTATATTGCATTAAATAAGGATCCAAGTCCCATTTCTCACAATTACACCGTTATTTTCTAGAAATAGCGTTTTCATGGTCTGCATCACTGCTTTTCCCCACTTGGTGATGACATATGGAGACATGTTTTGCCGATATGCCCTAATCCGATTTAAGGAGTAAAATTGACATAGCTTACATTATTGTCTTCCAAAGATTAATGGATCTCCAACTTAATAATATCTTCGCATATTCTTATTGTTGTAGAAATTTCCTATTTTGGGATATTACAAGGTATCAAAGCATAATCTTGCCTGTACTTATGCATCTAAGACATTATGCCATTAGGAGGAGAATATCTCTAGAGAGAAGAGAGAAGTCGTAGAAGAAACAAAAGAATGACTCCATTTTTCGAGGAATGAAGGAAGAGAGGATCTCCTCACTTCTTTTCCAAGCTAAGAAGAATATCAAAGAAGATCTCAAGGAGATGAAGGGGCAAGAGTGTAAAATATTTTTGAGAGGATTTGAGGAAAGCCCTAGATATTCACATGATGGGTGTGAGCATTCAGCTCACACATGCATCCAAAATACGCTCATCGTGCCCACATTTATCGCAAGAAGGATGGAGGAAGAAGATGCACCAAGGGAGGAGACCTTCGAGTGACTATCTTTCAGGAGAAGTAACTTCAATCAAGCGGAGATTCAAGGAGAACTTGGACTTCCAAGGGTTTTTAAAACTCAAGGAGTGTGAAGATCCAACAACCACAAAAGAAGAAAGAGAGGTAGAATCTTTCTATTTCACTTTGATGGATCAACGTAGTGCACATCCAAAGCTTGGGTAGAAGAGCTAGATTCCTATTTTCGCCTACACCAAGTTTCGTAGAAGGATGCCATCGCAGTAGTAGCGTTGTACCCTCAAAGGTATGGCCCATGATTGGTGGTTTAATGATTCCACTTCACTTTGTCAAGTAAATGTAAAAACCTATGTTGAGTTCCCCTAAGGAATTGGTGAGAATATTTGATAGAAAACATCGTGCACCATCATTTGTTAAAAACAAAAAATCAAAACACTTTGCATGAGTTGGAGATACCTATTAAACCAACTCTACTCCATATTTCTAAAGGGGATAAAAACATGCAATATGCTAGTTTTCCAAGGGAAAGATCCCCACTTCTTGAAGAGCCCTCTTCATTTGTGAAGACATGGGCTTCTCCTTCAAGAGATGACCAAGACCAAGGGTCGGCCATTAAGGATGAGACATTATCATATATCGAAGAAGAGGAGAAGGATAAACATCAAGGGATGATGAGCATTCACCCTTATCTTTTCAGAGGTTTCTGGCCACAAGGAGGGGATTGAAATCCACAAAGGAAGAGAGGGAAAACTCAATCCACTCATATATATAGTCCACTTTAGATTTTGATGTCTCACTACATGGAGGCATTCCACCAGGGAGGCCACCAAACATCTACAATTGATGAGAGACATATTGTTTTGGGTTCACCACTCGATTTTGGAGAGTTGAAGATTTTGAAGGAAGAATTTGGCATGGGGGATGTCAAAGTAGTAGGCAAAGAAGATGAGGAGAGCTTCACATGCTACATCACATGCGTTGTCTCTTGGGAGGATTGATCCATATTGGAGATCTCCAATTTCGGTAGAGTACTCCAAGGATCTAGGTGCATGTATGATTCGATGACCCTAATAGAGATGATGAGCATATTGTGGATGATGTGGTCATTTATTCTTATGGTAGAGTCTTCTTGATTAGAGCTTCTAAGCTCAAGGAGAAGCTACTTCATGTAGCACATGAGGACTTCCTTTCCATGCATTATGATGCATATTCTTCTTTGGCAAGAGGATTTACTTGGGAGGGCATCCAAGATGACATATTTCAAAGATATGGAGAGAGATGCAGGGGCCCGAATGGTGATAGAGAGGAGGTCACCCACCTCCCTACTGGAGGTGAGGGAGAGATTCCATGAGCCATTTCAGCTCAAGATCTCAAGTACATGATGGAGGAGGTATAATTTCACATTTTGTATTGTACTTCTTTTCATTGTTTGATAAAGATGATGTATCAAGAAGAATTATCCCTTCTGAATATTGTATGATGATGTACTTGTAGCTACTTGTAGCATTGATTTTGGCTACCTTATTGGTGGTTTGTGGGAAGCCACATGATTCGGTGTGCACCATTGACATCACATTGTATCTTCATGTTTCCATCTTATGAGATGATCAGGGCAAGCAAACAAGTGGTTGGTGAAGCACTTGTTATTTCCTCGTTTTGAGGTGCATGGAATGCATCGTGCTAGTTCCTTATGTGGAACTTTGATTCACTCTCGTGCTGTCATCTAAGTGCCTTGTTTTCATTATTTTGCTTCCATATATTATTGATATGTTTATACTCATGTGAAGCTTTATTTCCGAGAGTGGAATTTTGAGATGGAGAGGCCCAATCGATATGATTCTCCCTTGCTTACATGTTGTATGTTTCGTGAGAAACAATGGGCACACCATGATTGCCACAACACACCTCTTTCCCTTCATGTAGGAGGAGCTATTTGGGAGAACTTGGTGTTCTTGGAGGAGGCACTTCATGGTTGATCATCTTTTGGGGTAGTTTGGGCTTACTTCGAGGGCCATGAAATTTCAGCCCAATATCAGCAACCTCATACTTACTTCATAAATGGAGAGAGAAACTACTTGGATGGGAAAATATAACTCTCCATTCAGCCCCAACACATTGCATAAACCCGAGTTTGCATATTTCTTTGATGAGCTTCCTAGAATGGCTAATTTCATTTGGATGATAGCATGGGTGAGTGGGTCACTCATTGGGAATAAGGTTTCCCCATGTGTATCATCACTCCTACCTTGAGGAGGCCATGACACAGTAAAAGAAGGTTTCCACTAACACCTTCCACCTTTTCATGATGTGAACCATTTGGTCATGCATCTTTGGGAGGATACATTGGAGGCGTATTTGTTGCAACATTATCTCTTGTTAAAGTGGTGGGGACTATTGATGAGGAGGCCACAAGAGGAAAAGGGGGAGGAATTTTTTTCTCTCTATGTAGTTGCTCGAGGACAAGAAACATTTTGAGGGGGAGGACTCAATGTTCCCAAATTTTAGCCTCAAGCTAAAATGAACATTATAGTTAGCATTAGATGAATAAATGTGGTAGAGGCCCATTAACTCTTTAAGGGAAAAATAACATTCCTCATGTGAAAAGGGGAAAAAATGCTGGCTGGATTGAGCCACTACTAGTGTGAACATGATTGGATCATGTTGATTTGTGTCAGTAGCTTCTGACCAAGTCCACAAGCACTGCTTCAGATACATTCTATCTCCATGATGGACTGCAAGGGCCTTTAATGGAGGACAACTTGCATGAGCTAGGTGGCACATATGCATGGGACCCATTGCGTATAGGAGAACTTGCTATATATGGAGAGGAGGAAAACCATTGTATTCATGCTTTTATTATTATTTTCTTGGATCCGTTTTACACTTTGCTCCCTTGTTGTTTAGTAGGTTGCAAAGTATTGCTTAGCACAAGGGTGTTTCGGGTCGTAATCCCTACCTCATCCTCGTGGAAGGGAGAGGTTATTTGGGCTACATTTGCTCATTCTAGAATTTGGTCAAGCTACCTCCCGCCTACAACGCAGCTTCGTTTAGAGCCGGGTTGTGTTGCGGTGGTGCAGCAAAGGAGGATCTCTTTCGAGTCATTTCTCGCTTGCTTTTTAGTGGAGAGCTTGTCTATCCATTGGAGGATTAGTGTAAGAAGGACTCCCAGAATATTTTCACGTCTTGGCACTTGTCCGGTAGCATCCGCACTTCTACGTTGTAGTCCCATAGGAGGAACTGCATCATTTTTCGTAGAGAGCCGTCGTTTGGTCTCAATCTAGCCTCCTAACCGGAAAGTCTATTTAATTGTCAACCAGATTTGTAAACCGCTCGAAGTGAAGTGTACCATATGTACCTAGGTGCTTGTTTCCTAATGCGTTGTGTGTAGTGTTTATGATGTTTTTGGTCTTTTGTGATGATTTATGATGTTTTTGGTCTTTTGGTGGTTTAATGTTTGGTGTGAAAATGCCTAGAAACTAATGGAAAGGGGTTGGTGGTCAAAAACAGAAAGTTAAGCCTAATGTATGGAATGGAAAATGCACTGGAAACACCGAAGTGTTAATCTAAACTATGACTAAATAAAGCAAAAGCTTGATAATGACTTTTTAGGCAAATGACACAAACTAAACTTGAGAAATGATCACTAAATATGCAAACTTTCAACTAAAAATGGGGCTAAAACACTAATCTTACCATGATGCAACATTTTTTTCTAAGCTCTTCTATTCTATGACTAATTCCTAGTTCTATTCTCGCAATTTAATTGAATATCAAGGTAACCTTTACTCAAAGAGTTATTGGTTTCTTTCTCAAAGTAGTTCTTTTGAGGAAGAGCTTCCGTTTATAAAATGATGAGGGAGATTGCAAATACTTCGTACCTTATAGTGATGTTATCTTCTCGTTTCATGTAGTTATAGATCAATTATGGATTTCGTAACAAGAAGAAGTTTGTGAATAATGTGAAGGTCGTCTTGTTAATCCTAACAACTGAAGTAATTTATTGTGCAATGGAAGACAATTTGAATATGAAGTGCAAGGCAATGAGTTAATCTAAGAATGAACCTAAGATGCCACTAATCTAGAACAATGTCGAACTATAAGTCATCATCAAACTTGAAACAAAGTAACTGATCATGAATTAAATGCAATGAAACTCCGCATTCCAACTATACTAACATGCATTATTCTATGAAGTTACACAATCAGTTTGTTCATCATTAGTGATATTTTTTTGGAAGACTTCTCTTTTGGAAGGGGTAGAACAATTCTCGACTGTAATTGAGTGCAATTGTAAGCAAATGGACTAAAGCAAATGAAAACTAAGTTATCACATCCATACCCTACTCGTCATTATGATGTCTTGGGCAAGCTGCGAAGAGCAAGAACAAGAGATGATACTTAGTACAAACACACAACTAAATCATTCATTATCACGGCCATGTCTTGAACTTCTTAAGAATTTCTTGGAAGAGTTTCTTCTGTGGAAGAGTGATTAGAACAAGTGTAATTGTGATAGTGAATAGCAAAAACTACAAATAAATCCTACAAGATTACCATAGCTATTCATCATTCACTATAATCTCGTTGGGAGAGTGTCTTCGTGGAAGAGCTAGAATGAATATAACTACGTAGCTAGTTAAAACAACTATAAATTCAACTCCTAATCCTACAATACTATAGTCATTCAACATTCATAATTTTAATCATGGAAGAGTGTCCATTGTGGAAGAGCTAGAATGAATACGACTACAAGAGGCTAAAAACAACTACCAATTCAAATGCAAAACGTAAAGGCAAATAGGAAAACTTATCTAATTTACGCAAAATAAATCCGTGCAAGAGGCCCTCTACCACTTGACTCGCATTCAACTTCAAATGAAATCACGCCCAAAATAACTTTGTCTGACCGCTCCATTAAAGATGAAATAGTTTGAACATAACACTCAAGGCTGTGAAATGTATCACAGTAGCTTAAACAAAAATCTAGCAAAGAAATATAACATAAAATCTCTTAACATAGCTCTCTGCCTCCCAAGAGTTTATAAAGCAAATGCACATCAATAATTACAACAATTTAGGAACAATGTCTTTCCTTATCCGAATCACGTTACGACTTTTCGTTGTCACAGAAGAAGAAAAGACATCCGGACCGAGACAAATTCTAATAGAAGTCTTCCTTCATAAATGTGTTCCCCACGTTCAAAACCATACCCGGTATCCATTTCTTCCTCCATGATGAGCAATGAACCATGTAGACATGATGTGGATCATGCCCATATGCGGTTTTTTCTCAAGAGGCCACCCGGAACATACTCAAACATGAAGGCAATGGCAGAATCGCCTAAGTTAGCTATCAAATGTCCGCATTCCGTAAGGTTCCGGCCAAAATGCTTAGCAATGGCAAAAATCACAAAATTTAACAAGTCACTATGTAAATCATTCTAGAAGTAATTTTACCCAGCATTTATCGATCAATCGTCCAAGATAGAAATGGACAAGGGAAAATGAAGCAAAATGAGGAAGGAAAGCACAATTTTGAGGCTCAACATACCCCCATCGTCGGCTTTTCGCATGTCCTCATGCAAATTATCCTATGAATTCAGAGGCTTCTCGCAAGGACATCTAATCCCTTCTTCTCCTTTGTCCGGAAGCTAGAGGTCTTCTCGGGGTTTCCCGACAACAAGTTTGAACCCGAGGCTGGTGAGTGCTCGATTAGCTTTTTATTTCTTGTCTTCAACTTCTCATTGGTCCTCTCCACTTTGTCTATATGTGGATAAGGTTGAGTTCATATCATTTTTGAGCTTGATTTGATCTTTGAGAATTTCATTCTCATTTTTGATGTGTCTATTCGCAATTCCAACTCATACCTATCCCTTCTTTAATATATCTATTTCGGTATTGTGGAGGATCGGGGGTTCTCTCCGCTCTCGAGGGCCGTCCTCTCTAAAGTTTCCACATAGTCATAAATTTCCCCGTTGAGCAGATCAATTTCAGGGGTTCCTTCATAAAAATCCTCTTCATCATCCTCTTCAAGAGGTGTTTCTTCATCTTCTATATTGATTACCCCCGTTTGTTCGATTAGTGTTTTCTTCGCCTTTTCCCTTTAATCGTGGTTTCTCCTAGGCCGAGAGGATCCTCTCCTTTCTCTCGTGTTTTATCTCCTCGATTATCTTCTTCCTTAAGTTGCCTCTTGATTCGAGTCAACTTCTCTAAAATGATTTCCTCATCGCTCTCTCTTGGACCGGTTTGTCAATTTCAACTTTTGAAGCCCTCCATTTCCTACTTCTCTTTGTGGCCGTGGTTCGTGTGATGGTTCTTTTGCTTCTCTTTCAAAATGATTTTTTATTAAGAAATCATCCCATGTATCATTTGTTTTAGCTAGATGATGCTCAATCAAAATTTTGACCAAACCATGATGATACAGGGTTGTCTCTAAAATTGAACTCTTCTCCGAACACAGAAGCCATCTTCTTCGTACTTTGAAGCAAGAAATATGGTAGGTTTGGTCTTCTCCTTGTGAATGCATCATTAGTCCGATGTAGACATAAAATGTCCCATATCTACCCTCACATGTAACAAATTTTTGCAAAAGAAGTAGTATGTTTCTCCATTTGTTTTTCAATGCGTAACTGAATTCCTTTCTTGAATACACTAACATCCATATTTGGTGATTTTAAAATCTGTTTCAGGAGTCATCGTGGAATTCTATTTTTAAACCATCTTTCTCCCGCCCGCGCAACCCCGTAGCCTCCGCAATAAAAAATTCATGATTAAGAAACTTGACATCACCTACTTCAACTTCGGTTCCTGAAATGATCTTGAAATGTTTTAGTGACTTCCTTGTGGAAGCCATTAAATTTTTCCAAAAATTGAAGCCATCCTATTTGTCGTAACATTTCTTTGCATTGTGGGTAACCTTCTAAATATTTTGAACCCACAGTTCGCCTACGATGAAACCCATGATTTTTTTCAAAATTAACACTCTTCTACCCACAAAACAATGACTTTCACTTTCGATTGAAATGGCTTCAAGCTCTAAAATGAAAATGGCTTCAATTTTGGAATGACATACCGATTTATAGTGGCAAAAAATTCAAACCTCGTCGATATGCTCGTTTGATAATGAAAGAAGCCAAATTTCGCCGATATGTCTCCTCGATGGCGTGGCAAACATGGCTTCAAATTTTCTTTTTGTGCACACTGCTCTTGGTAGCAAATGACTTCAAACTCAATCACCGCAACACTCGTCTCCGGTAACAAAAGACTTCAATTTTAACACCTCTCAGTTTTTGCAACAAAAGACTTCAAACTCAACACCGCAACAATTCGTGTCGATAGTGAAAATGCTTCAAACTCCGTCCACAAGGATATTTTATCCGCCTACCCGGATCAAGTGGCTTCAAGTCCTCACACCGTTATACTTCCAAATTTACCTTCGCTCGCTTTCCGCGTTTACAATGCTCAATGCTATATTCAAATCCGATATCCTTTGGCTCGCTCTCCTGATAATAATATCTCCGTCTTCTAATGGAATGCCTATTACGTAATGAAGTTATGGCAATGGTCACTTAATGGAGTAGTGGAGTGAGGTGGAGGGATTGTATTAATGATTGAAGAGACAGTCAAGGATTTGACGTATCATAGTAGGAATCATCATTGAATGATTTGGTTAAGAGACGTGGAAAATTCAAACACCTCTGCCTAATTTAACCGCTTAAATGCTATCCTGATATGAAATTTGAAATGAAGATTTTAATCCAAAGTCTCAGAGAGGGTTTGTTGGTATTGATCAATAAAAACAATAAAAACAACCTTTTTCGAATAATCCATAACTAAACTATGCTAAACTTTTATGAAATGTCATTATAATTTTAAACTTGTTACCTCCGCTCTCTTTATTTGATTTTTTGTAGCCTTTGTCTTCTCGCTCATCTTTGGAGGAATCTTCATAATTTTCTTGATGCTTTGGATTCATGAATACACTCGGGTCACTTTGTTGCAATTTCCGATGTCTCCGTCGGGTTGATGCCTTCAGATTTGTAGCTGTTTTAAAGACTATCTAAGCCATAGAAAGGCCGATCACCGTGTATCGTCCACCGAGTCGTTGCATGTTCGTAGAACACTTCTTATTCATGAAAATGGAATGTTTTTGGGAGTATGGGTGAAATGTTATGTGGTATGAATGAAATTGATGATGGATTATGATATGTATGAAGTGGATAATGGAATGGAATGGATTCCGCCTATGAGCTGAGCGAAGGAACATAAGGGTCGTACCGCAATTCATGACATATTTTATTCACTGATGTTAAGATATCAATTTTTGTATTTTGATATGAAAAAATGATGGATGGAAGATGGAATGAGATGGGTGAAGTGTGGAATAGAGTGAAATATTAATGATGGATGAGATGGAGTATGGATGAATAAGTGAATGGAGTGAGATGAAATGAATCATAAGCACTATGGAACTGAACTTATGATTTTTATAATGTACTTGCTTATAAAACAAAATGGGAAAATTTAGAGTGTCAGAGAGACTCGATTTTCACCCTTATTTTTCGTATAAACATGCCAATCAATGACGGGTTTTCATGTTTATACCTTTAATTTTTTTTTTATTTTTTTTATTTTTAAGAATAGAAATGCTCGAAAAATTCAACTGTTGATGAAGAAGAGAGACTCTTCTTCATTAACTTCACATCATTGTCTTCTTGAACTTCTTGACAAACTCTTCTCTTGAGAGTGGCTTGTAGCATAGCTTCCCGCCTATGACCATTCACAAGAAAAGTGACCTCCTCTTCATCTATAGTTCGATTTTTAATCACTTCCATTATCAAAAATTCGAACAATTTCATATGGCCCAAGCCAATGTCTCAAATTTCCCTTGAAAATCCTTGAATTTTGAATCAAACAAGAGAGCCCAAATACCCTCTTTGAATTTCTTCTCCTTGATGTACTTGTCATGCCATCTAGCTCCTTTCGTTGGACTAGACTTGTTTTCTCGAATCGTGATTCGTCTGATCTCATCTAACTCATTAATTTGCTCCGCCTACGCTTTTGTGCCTCCGTTAGACTGGCCCTAGTCAGAATCGCTTTCATCTTGAATGTTTGAATTTGGAACTCTATAGGAAACAAAACTTGCTTCCCATAAACAAGCTCATAAGGAGTATATTCGTTGTATTTCTCCATGTGGTTCTATAGGCCTACAAGGCTTCGTGAAGCCCATCTACCCAATCTCTTCTATGTAGATGAACAAGCCTTTGTTAGGATTCCTTCAATGACTTTATTAGTGGATTCCACTTGACCATTTGCTTGTGGATGATAAGGAGTAGATGTTCTATGTCCGATTTTTGTACTTCTCCATCATTTGCTCCACTAGCCTTGATGTAACCGAGTTCTCGATCCGTAACAATTTCCCTTGGGACACCAAAACGAGTGAAAATATCCTCAAAAAGAAAAGTAACTACAGATGATTCATTAGCAACAAGTAATGGTTTAGCTTCTACCCACTTAGTAACATAATCAAGGCAAACTAATATATATTTCTTTTGTCTTGATGGAGGACTAATAGGTCCTACAAAAACTAAAGTTTTCATTTTTCAAAGGTTCAATGTGTACCGAGGTTGTAATGGCATCTCACCCGAAGGAGAAGGTTTCCTACCCTTTCAAGTAACCTGCCACACCTTTTGACATACTCCCTTGCATCTTTAAACAAAGATGGCCAATAATATCCTAAATTAAGGATCTTATAGGTCATTCTCTTATCTACAAAGTGTCCGCCACAAGGTTCATCATGACATGCCTTGAGAATTTCTGCATCTCATCTTCATCGACACACCCTAATAATCAAATCTCGACCTCGTCTTGTACAACTCATTAGCGACCCATGAATATCTTGCACTATCATTAATGATTTTTCTTTATCCCTTGCATTCATAATTGAAGGAAATTTTCCCGAAACTAAATAATTGGCAATATCAAAGAAAACCATGGAGTTTGAGTAGAGATTGCAAAAAGATATTCATCAGGAAATTGATCTTCAACCGTGAGTGTCATCTTTGATATTTTGAATTCTAGACAAATGAAGTCGCCACAATATTTTGTTTTCCTGTGCCTATCTAGAATAGTAATGTTGAATTCTTGCAATAATAACAACCATCTTATAACTCGCCATTAGTGATTGATTTATTCATTAAGTATCTACTTGCGAATGATCGTTGTGAATAAAAGTTTCATAGCTCGTTATATAGTGTCTAAATTTGTTTGGCATGAAAACAAATTTAAAAACTCTTTTTCGCCATAAGATAGTTTAACTCGCAGTGGAGTCAAATTTTTTACCGATATAATAGATGGCATAGGGAATTAAATCTTTCTGTCCCAATACCGCTTCTCCTAGAGCCGTATCTAAGCATCCGTCGAGATATGAAAAGGTAACTCTGGCTAGGTCCCCTTAATATAGGTGCTTCAAATTTTGTGGTTTTCGTGGTTTCCAAAAAGCTAACCGGCAATCGAAGTCCACTTAAATTCACAATCTTTGGTGAGTAATTTGAAGAGAGGAGATGCTATTTTGGTGAGGTTTTCTATAAATCTCCGATAATACCCCGTAAATCCTAGAAAACTTCTAACATCTCTTTGACAACTTGGAATGGATAGGTTAGAATTGACTTCAACTTTCGCCTCATCAGTCCCTAATCCCATCCCCCCGAAATGTGGTGCCCCAAAACAATACCTTCGTTGAACATCATAAACATTTTTCATGACTAAGTGAAAGGTTCGTTTCTGACATCTTTTAAGACCTTTTCCAAGTTTTCTAAAGCTTTCAAATGTATCCCCATAAACTCGTAAATCATCCATGTACACCTCTACACAAGCCATGTATTAGATCGTAAAAAATCCTAATACCGCTCTCTTTGGAATGCCATGTGCATTGAATAATCCAAATGGTAATACTCCTTGCAGAGGGCATAGGTACCCCAAGGACAAGTAAAATGTGGTTTTATCTGGTCTTCAAGTGCTACTTGGATTTGGATTGTAACCACTAAACCCATCTAGGAATGAAAAGTACTTTTTACCTCGCTAATGTATCTAATACTTGATCTATGAAAGGTAAGGGAAATGGTCTTTAAGAGTAGCTTTATTCAGTTCTCGTAGTCAACACACACCCTCCACTTTCCATTTTTCTTAGGCACAATCACCAAAGGAGAAACCCACCGACTATCCTGGCTAGATGATAAAATTAACATTTAATAATTTTTGGCAGTTTTTCCCCGACAATTTCCCTAAGATTTGGATTCATCCGTCTTTGAGGCCGTCTCGATTGGTTTGCAATTTGCCTCTATATAGATGTGATGAGTACAAGTCTTGGGACTTATCCCTTTCATGTTAGTGTATTCACATGTATGCGTAAGAATGTCTCTCGTAATACTTTGACTACCCTTCGTTGAGATTTTCTAGGTTTTTGTTTATGTTCAAGGTTTTGCCCGGAAAAATTTCACTTGTAGAGCCGCCAAATTTGTCCATGGAATGAAGAGACATCTACCTAGATGACAAAAACTCAATATTGGATCCCTCTTGAAATGATTCATGTTTGTGTTCGAGAAGATTCAAAGTTTTCTAGAGTATTCGTATTCTGATTATCTTCACTAATTTCCGAAATTGTGAAGAGTGGTTGTAAATATTCTTCATCCTCTATCCATTGAGTGTCATATAGATTCGTAATTGTCCTAGCCGGAGGATATAAAGTGAATTTCTTTGTTGAACTACCATCGAAATATACATATCAATCGACCTACGCCTAATAAAGGCATCACCAGATAACCAAGGTCTTCCTAGTATAACAGATGGCCTCCTAGATTATTCTTGGGTGTTAGGATCATGAAATCCACTGTGGTACTCCCAAGAGTCTAGGGACACCGGAATGTCTTCTATTACCCCATCCGGGGTCCGATCATAGATCTATCCGCTAATTGTAATAATGGATGTAAAGAGAAGATTAGGAAGTTTCAGCTTTGTCCATGATCTCGTCTACTCATGATATTTATTGGCCGCTCCTAAGTTAATGAGTGTGTTTTGAATTTCAATTCCGTTGATGTGAATTTTGACAACTCGGATTTCCCGGGTGAAGGTACTTTGGAATAGTAATATTACCCATCATAATGTCTTCTATTTGTCCTACCAAATGAATTTTCTTGGTTTCTCTTATTCTTTTTCTCTGTCTTCATACCAACTCCTTTATTGTTTTGGTTAAAATTGGGATTTCCTTGATGGTCATAATAATGGAATTTTAATGCAAACATTTTCAATTCATCCAAGAAATCATAATTAGGCACCATTATTTGTTTTTCTACACCTTTATCATTTTGTAGTCTTTCCGAAAGGAGGTATAGAAGTAGATGTGGGATGGTTGCTCTAATACTCGAGTTGGATTTATTGGATCTTTTTGTTTCAGTTTTTTCAATGTTTTGGTCTTGAATGGATGTATCTTCCTCAAGAATTTTATTAACCCGTAGGGTCTTCCAATTGTCTTGTTCTTGTATGATCAATGTAATAGTTTCCTTTTTCAAGTATCTTTCCCGTACCTAAGTTGAACATCACTAAGGTCTAGAGGAGTAATTAAATAAGTTGGAAATTGTTGTCCTCTCATCATGTATGTATTCCGAGGATTCTTATTATTGGGGTTTGGTATAGGTTGAGCCGGCAATTGATTGGGATTTTGAGGAAATGGTAATGGAAGTGGTTGATTTTTGATAGAGGTTGGTTCTGGGATGATGTTGTTGAGGATTTTGTTGAAAATTTTGTTGAAGATTTTGAGGAAAATTTTGTTGGGAATTTTGAGATAAAATGTGGATATGGTGGATAGGATGGTGGATACCGATAATATGGAGAGTATCTTCCATAGGGACCTTGTGATCCTTGTGCCCAAGCTTGAGATTGATTTTGAAATTGGGGCCGTGGTTTCTACAAGAATTGGGCGAGGTTGATTATACATTTGATCATGGAATCCTTGTGTCCGGTCCCCACAAGGTTTTCTAGATACAAAGTTAAGAGATTCTCGTGGAGTCCGTAGGAGTTTCTTCTTGGAAAAATGGCCTTGGTGACCAGAAGAGAAGACAATTCTTGGTCTCATGTTTCTCGTAACAAATAACACAAGTTTCTACAACTTTGACATCTAGAGGACACTCTCTCAAGGCATGTTTCTTCCTACATTTGGGACAAAAGATTGCCAAGGCATCGCATTCATCCTTTTGCTTGTTTTGTATCTTCGAGGGTGTCTATTTGTTCAAGACTCCTAAGATGTCGCATTTAAAATCATCAAGCATATGTCCTATTTCCATCTACTTACCGTCCCAAAAGCATTTACTTGCCCTTGCAAGAGCAGATCTCTTGACCTTGGCGCTTTTAGATTTCCCTCCTGAAAGGTTGATACATAACTCGCATATTTCGTAATGTGAGTTGTGTTATATCCCCCTTTTCCCCATCATGTTAAGGATATCCAACCATTCATCCCTAATTGTTTTCAACAAAAGAGCTTTTAAAGTGTCTTGATCTAGGTTTTCCATTTGTGCCCTTTTTATGTTGTATTTAAATCTTTCCAACAAATCTTCAAGTTTTCATCTTCTTTTTGTAACATCTTGAACACTTCTTCCTTATGATTAACCTAAGATACAATAATCCAAGTATTCTCTAGAAATGCTTGTTTCATGTCTTCCCATGTTCTAATAGAACTACCGTTTGTCCTCATAAACCACTTCAATGCCGCTCCCTTCAAAGTTGAAGGAAATAATTTCGCTTGAGCATCTTGTAAGTAGTCATAAGTCCTACACAAAGACTTCAAATTCGAATAAGAAAGTTTCAGGATCTTCGCTTTAAGTCCATAGAAGTTCGGAAGGACAAGAGGGTGAAATGTTTTTCATGGTTGTATTGGTTTCTTCATCAAGTATAGGGAACCCAAAAGAGCTTCCTATTCTACCTCTTCCTCCATCCGCACTCTTACCTCCTTCTCCTCTTCCTCCTTCTCCTCTACCTCTACCTCTACCTCCTCCACGTGTTCTCCATTAACAACTCCTCCTCCTCCTTCTTTCCTCATGGTTGACTCTCCCGTGGAAGTAGAAAAGGTTTGTGTCCCTAACAGAGTCTTTAGATCTTCTTCTAGCAGCGTGCTCCGCAGATGTGAAGTGGAAGGTTTATCTAATGGAATAGGTGACCTTGTGATCTTCTAGAAGTCCAGGATCGCAAAGGGATGGAAGATGGGTTTAAGTTGAAGGTGTACTAGCTCGGATCTAGATGAAACAAGTGGTGTTCTAGATATCAAACTTCTCATTTCCGTCGCTATAAATCTTCCCCTTGAATCTCTCCCTACGCATAAAATTATTTTTGGATGCTAAGAAACAAAGGTTACCTAGTTTTCACTTTCCCCCGCAACGGCGCCAAAATGTTGGGTCTCAATCTAGCCTCCTAAATCCCGAGCCTACTTAATTGTCAACCAGGATTTGTAAACCGTCAAGTGAAGTGTACCATATGTACCTAGGTGCTTGTTTCCTAATGCGTCGTGTGTAGTGTTTATGATGTTTTTGGTCTTTTTGTGATGATTTATGATGTTTTTGGTCTTTTGCGGTTTAATGTTTGGCAGAAAATGCCTAGAAAACTAATGGAAAGGGGTTGGTGGTCAAAACAAGTAGTTAAGCCTAATATATGGAATGGCAAATGCAATTGGAAACACCGAAGCAAAATCTAAACTATGACTAAATAAAAGCAAAAGCTTGATAATGACTTTTTTAGGCAAATGACAACTAATCTTGAGAAATGATCACTAAATATGCAAATCCTCTAACTAAACAGCTAAACACTAATCTTACCATGATGCAGTAACATTTTGTTCTAAGCTCTTCTATTCTATGACTAATTCCTAGTTCTATTCCGCAATTTAATTGAATATCGCTTAACCTTTACTCAAAGAGTTATTGGTTTCTTTTTTCAAAAGTAGTTCTTTTGAGGAAGAGCTCTGCTATAAAATGATGAGGAGATTATAAATACTTAATCTATAGTGATACATCTTCTACCATGTAGTTGCGATCAATTATGGATTTCGTAACAAGAAGAAGTTTGTGAATAATGAAGGCCGTCTTGTTAATCCTAACAACTCAAGTAATTTATTGTGCAATGGAAGACAATTTGAATATGAAGTGCAAGTGCAATGAGTTAATTCCAAGAATGAACCTAAGATGCCACTAATCTAGAACAATGCCGAACTATAAGTCATCATCAAACTTGAAACAAAGTAACTAATCATGAATTAAATGTAATGAAACCGAGCATTCTAACTATACTAACATGCATTATTTTATGAAGTTACACAATCTCGTTTGTTCATCATTAGTGATATTTTGGAAGAGTTCCTTCTTTTGGAAGGGGTAGAACAATTGACTGTAATTGAGTGCAATTGTAAGCAAATGGACTGGAAGCAAAATGAAAACTAAGTTATCACATCCATACCCTATTCGTCATTATGATGTCTTCGGGTAAGCGTTTAAGAGCAAGAACAAGAGGATGATACTTATGGGCCAAACACACAACTAAATCATTCATTATCACTAAGTACACATGTCTTGAACTTCTTAAGAATTTCTTTCGAAGAGTTTCTTCTGTGGGAAGAGTGATTAGAACAAGTGTAAATGTGATAGTGAATAGCAAAAACTACAACTAAATCCTAGCGTACTATAGCCGTTCATCATTCATCATTATAATCAGCAGAGTGTCTCTCTTGGGGAAGAGCTTGCTAGAATGAATACAACTACAACGTAGCTAGTTAAAACAATCATAAATTCAACTCCTAATCCTACAATACTATAGTCATTCAACATTCATCATTTTAATCATGGAAGAGTGTCTTCGTGGAAGAGCTAGAATGATTAATGACTAATAAAATAGCTAAAAAAACAACTACCAATTCAAATGCAAAACGTAAAGGTAGCTAGGAAAACTTTATCTAATTTACGAAAATAACCGTGCAAGAGGCAGTGGGCCCTCTACCACTTGACTAGCATTCAACTTCAAATTAAATCACGCCTTCAAAATAACTTTGTCTCCGCTTCCATTAAAGATGAAATAGTTTGAACATAACACTGCGTTTTCGTAGCGGTATCGCGCAGTTTAAACAAAATCTAGCAATAAATCTAACATAAAATCTCTCTAACATAGCTCTCGTCTCCCAAGAGTTTATAAAGCAAATGCACGTAACAATAATTACAACAATTTAGGAACAATGTCTTTCCTTATCCGAATCACGTTACGACCTTTTGAAGTGGCCGATGAAGAAGAAAATACCAATACATCCGGACCGAGACAAATTCTAATAGAAGTCTTCCTTCATAAATGTGTTCCCACGTTCAAAACCATACCCGAATTCATTTCTTCCTCCATGATGATACCGTAACCATGTAGACATGATGTGGATCATGCCCATATGCGTTTTTCTCAAGAGGCCACCTGGAACATACTCAAACATGAAGGCAATTAGCAGTATTCATTTCAAGTTAGCTACTCTTCGAATGTCCGCATTCCGTAGCTAGTTCCAAGCCAAAATGCTTAACAATGGCAAAATCACAAAATTTAACAAGTCGAAGCCATGTAAATGATTCTAGAAGTAATTTTAACTATATTTATTGATCAATTGGGTCTACATAGAAATGGAAAATGGAAATGAGGTAAAATGAGGTGAAGGAAAGTACAATTTTGAGGCTCACTCGTTAAAGAAGGTTTAATACCTTGATTTTGGGCTAGTTTCTAGAGAAAGGGCCAACCCTTCTCCTAAAGATAGGAAAATGGATTCTCATCCCTATTGTATTTTATTCATATCTATTCATGTAATTTTGTAGGGGATTACATTATTTTGTAGTTTCATATTTAGATCTATTCCTTTGTACTTGAGCTTCCAAGAAACCCTCACGGTTATCTTCACATTGTATAAAAAAGGCTAGATATCTATTTTTCTTTGTGATTTGGCCAAATAAACTCCATATCTATTGTCTAAAACATATTTTCACAGTTTAAACCCTCTCAGAATTACGCTTATCTTGCTTCATATTTTTCTCACAGAGTGGGTTAAGTCATGGTTTTAGTGTTTTTCAAACCCATATAAAGAACAAAGGGAGATCCGTTTAACTTAGATAGAATGATTTTTTTAGCTCCCATTCTATATGGGAGATTTATATTGCATGAAATAAGGGATAAAAGTCCAATTTCTCACCGTACAACATTATTTTTTGGAAATAGCATTTTTATGGTCCAAATCACCGTTTTTTCCCACTGAGATGAAATATGGAGACATAGTTTTGCCGATATGCTCCCGATATGATTTAAGGAGTAAAAGTGGACACAAATTACATTATTTTGTTCCAAGATATCGGGATCTCAAACTTAAGAATATCTTCATATATTCTTGTTGTTGCTAAAATTCCCTATTTTGGGATATTAAATTATTGTGTTTTCCAAATATCGAGAGACATTCCATCATCCTCAAGGTTGATCTTATTAATAATTTTCACTTCAGAACCATATAGGTTTATAATTATTCAAATTATTTAGCAAGAAGGTGTTATGATTGGACACCAAGGTGGTAATTCAATTGAACTTGTTGTGATATGGACTTGTTGAAAATGGAAACAATCTTGAAAATGCCACCAAGAAATATTCCCTAATTTAATTTTCCCCGAGTTAAATTAGAATAAAATTGTAATTCCATATCACATGAAAACTCGTACGAGTTAGTATAAAAAGTTGCTGACTTAGTCAAGTTCAAGCAATTCAAATTGAGTGTATAATTTGAGTCATGTGGACTAGCTCCCTACGAAATACGAGCCATGGTTGAGTTTATTTTTTAGTTTGAATTAATTAATTCAATTTATCTCGAGTTAAATTCAATTTAACCAGCCCATTTGTTGGAGGAAGTATGAGAGCTCTCGTAGTGATTTATGCACTCTATGATCAATGAGTTAACCGATAGATCAACCATAAATAACTCATGCATGTGTGATATACGAGTTACCTAGTTCATATTGGAGTTCAAGGGAGGTTTGTTGATTTTCCATGACCTTGGGTCTAGGTTACAGCCTTAAAATTATCGATGCTAAAAAACCAAGAATCCTAACCTCAACTACTTTGCACAATGGAAAATATAAACAAGAAATCACATACGAAAAAATATACATAGTTTTTAACAAAATTATATAATAATGTACAACCCCAATCTTCATTATATTAAATCGATTCTAAATAATAATAACAATCTATGGTATACAAGATACACTACAAAATCGTTGCAGCCTTCAATGTCATATCTTGTCTTGTCATTACTTTTCTTTCTGCATCGCTCACTAGCTACCCCCTACTTCAAAGGAAAACACATGAATAATGGAGTAGAGCTGCCACCTAACACTACCGCGCCCTCCCTTCAGAATGTACACAGTTGGATCCAATATTCTCTCTAGGTAGGCCTAATTCTTGAGCTCCAAAGTCCGAGGATAAATGTACACCTTTTCCATCAAGGTGCTACACTTTGGCAAAAAAATTCACCCAAAATTTATATCCTAATCACTTCAAGATAACTCTTCAAGGGTTATTTTGGGCTAGCAAAAATTTCCCTCCACCATACCAATGATTCCCAATCCTTCACTATGAAATCAAGACTTCAATTGAATTCTTCTCACCACCCAAGTAAAATTCAATTCATGTTCTATATACTCGCAACATAATCAATCCAATATTGGTCACACACTATGACCCAAAACATGTCACTAATTTTTCCCTCCAATTATGTTGTTCCTATTGTCCCATGATTATTCTAGTTATGTCAATTGACCACACTACAACAACCCTTCAACCCACTCAATGTACTCATAAACAATCCTCCAAAAGTCTATGGAATAGGCAAGGATAGATTCTCTTAATTTGGGTAGTTGTTTTGGGCTCCTACAACCCCACAAACCCCCAACCGTCTATTCTTAGGTGGTTAGTCTTGCGCCCTACCTCGTATATGAATCTCACCTAACAAACCCCTAAAAATAAGCTTATCCTCACCATTGCTTCCCATAATACAACATGCACCCTTAAATAAAATTGGCCTATATGTGGTATAAAAGCCCTCCACGCAACCTAAAAAGAGGCTTTGCCAACCCTAAACTCCCACACCTGCCCCTTCCCCCTTGCTCCATCTAGTTCGTATATTTATCCTCTCCAACAATTTTTTTTTCTCCATATGTGTTGCACTTTTGGATGATTAATACTTCTAACATCACTTCCTATTTATACCATGAATGAGGGCTTTTAAAACATCACATTTAGGGATTCCAACTATCATGTGCCTAATAACATCTTAGGCCGACCTTGAAACTTATGGTGCCATCCCAAATATAACTTCAAAAATTCATATCTCCACTTCTTCAACTCGAAATTCGATGATTCTAAAAGAATTGATTCTTCTCCACGCTTTATCATCTCATGCCATCACATGTAAATTTTCTTATGGAAATGCCTAAAACATAATTTGGTGCAAAAACCCCATACTTCGGTTCCAATACTACAAATTCTCACCTCGTGGCACTTTTCCATTTAAACTTGAACCCTAGGGTACCTCCCAAGCTACATAAATCAACACTCCCTCTTAGTGAGGCAGGCATTTCCAAGAATACGAAGTGAACAATTATCCTCATCACTACTCACAACACTTCTTCCCAACTCCTAGCACTCACAATTGCACCAATCCTTGTTCTGGTGAACTACAACTTTCTCGTAAGTGTCATTTCACCTACTGGAAGCATCTCACTTCTTCTTATTTTCGTATCACTTTCAAATCTTTCCATGTTTCTCTTGGTATATTTGGAAGCTCCCTTATTCCCACTAACCACGTGCTCTTCTTGGGATGCCAAATATCAATCTAAACCTACAAGATCCCACCGGAACTCCTTCGACTCCTCTATGTCTCCTGAACTCCGGATCTTCTTCTCTAAAACATATACCTACTCATATGATCCCGCAATTTCCTCCACCTCGCTTTATTTCTATCCCGCACCTCGCTTATCATGATATAGCCGCATAAGCCTATATTGTTAGTATGAATCTGTTGAAATGTACGAAAAAAGACCACTTTAGCGCTGATAGCTTATAGCCCTAACATCAAATATGGCCGCCAATATCTTCAGATTCATAATGGTCGATCAAGAGAAGTGTCACAAAAAACCAAATCTATGCATAAAGAGACATTAAGCAAGAGAAAAGAAGGTTTTTCTCCATACATCCAATATACAAGACAAGAACAATATTTCTTTGAAAGAATTTCGTATTAAGGGCACTCGGGAGGAGAACAAGAAGGTGTTTCCAATTCTCCTCAATGGGATGGGTTCTCGGGAAGCCCCAAAGACTTCAGATCTAGCATTTCTCTCTCCTATTGGTGTAGAAAACCCAAACAAAGATAGAACTTCAAAGGGAGCTCACATAGCAAATAATGGAAAATATGACAACATAATGGCTCAAAGTCGTACTCAAGAATATAGATCCAAAGTGATCTAATAGGAAACAAAAGGTGAAGAATGGTAGGAGAAACCCTCCTATTTATAACAAAATATTGGTCATTCTAGACCTTGGTGCATGATTAAAATAACATTAACCAAATCTAGATCCACCTTTATGGAATATTTTATTATATTTGTTGGAGGGAAAAGTATTTGACTTGGGTCAAATCGCTATTGTGAATAATAAATAAATAAAATGATTTATTTATTATTTTAAGGAAGTGGTTGAAAGATAATAAAATAAATAATGATTTATTTAATTATTTATGGGTGATTTAGTCATATTTAACAAGGAATATTATTTAAATAAGATTTAATAATTATTCCTAGAAAACAATAAGATACAAAGATTTATCTAATTAATTTCTTTGTTTTGGGTTAAACATGACTAGGAATAATAACTTAAATTATTGTTTAATTAATTATTCCTTGAGGAAAATCAAAAAAATATAGGTTTGTTTAATATTTCCTTTTGGGGTTTCGTTTAGACCATAAACAACCTAATAAATGTGTTTTATTAAGTTATTTTACATAGTGAAAGCAATTTTACTTAGGGTAAAATTGGTCTTACATGGTGTACTTGGGTCCATCTAATGATATTAGGTTAGATGACCAAAAAATGGTGTAAATGTATTGCCCTCGCCGTGCGAGTGTTAGAGAAAATCGTATGACCGAAGTACGTTGTAAGAACTCAATCACCGTACATCAAAAAGGAAGTCGAGAGAGAAATGTGAGGTAGACTAATGTGGTGTCAATAACTAGACCCTAGAGACGAGACTAGAAAAATAAGTCTCTTTTTTATGAGAGGGTACCGTAAGCAAGGCGCGGGGGAGGCATACCTCATGCCCGCCGAGACAAAGTACAAAAGAATAGTGTGTCCAAGTATAAACAAGGGACCGAACTATATAGCATGTACTGCATAAACAGGAGCCAAATAACAATACAATGAGGGATCCCATATACATGCTATGCCTGGGATAACAAATTTGTGACTTATACAATAATATCTAAGTACATGAGATACAAATACAACCCAAATGCCCCCTATAAGTGGGGAAGGGCTCACAAAACTGAACATATATGTAAATCAAAGAAGCGTTGCAAGCGGCTAAGGCCGACATCATAAAATATATGGAGCCGCATCGAAGGCCGCAATGAAGAGGTCATCCCCGCATGTGAGGCTAATGCTAGGCCGCCCTCATGAGGGCCGAGACATCTCACACACACCGGAATCACCAAAGCGACCGCCGTACGACCGAAACTATCAAGCATACGGATCTCGATCATGCTTAAAGGAGCCGGAGTTGAGAAACAATCAAGTCAAAGGGAAATGAGAGATCCCTTTCCCCGATTCGAGGCACCCAACAAGAGTGAAAGTACGGAACCAAGGTACACCGCCCTCTAGACCTATCTTCACTGGAATGAAGCATTTGATGTCGACAAGATGAGGTCCGCCATAGGTGAGGCAATGAGAGATCCTCAACCAAGGCACGAGAGAAAATAGTAGAGTGACCGACGTAATTAATACCAATGATGATGATGGAATGGAGGGGACCGAGTAGAAAATGGACAACTTCCTCGCTAGAGCATAAAACGACATGAATGACATGGCGCCGACCGATTACGTATCATAAGGGATAGGGGATAGTGGACTCCATGGCCATAATGTGCGACACAAGAGAGAGACCAAGCAATGAAGGATGGAGGACTATAGCGGATACAAGGGATTCCTGGATAGACTCCATGAATGCGATGATGACTCAACATGGATGCTCTAAACAAGGGCGACTCGATGGTGCCGCCACATAGAAAAGGTCCCATGGGGGACCATAAAAACATGAGTACAAGATGGTATCTCATGACAAAAATCGACTCGAACAAAAAAATTATGGAGGCAAAGTGGTGCCCCAAGTACAAGTGTTGTAAGTGAGGAAATTCGATTTTGGGGGAGGTGAAGTGACCCATCTTGGACAAAATGTGTCCCGGTGAAGCATAACCACAAAAAAATAATAGATCCCCATTTGAGGGCTCCTGCGGAGAGCTTTCGAACTATGCGTACGGTTTGTCAAACTTGGATACAAAGCAGTGGTCGCAATGTTAAAGAAAAGACAAGGGTTCTCTTTTAATAAGGCAATTTTCCCTCCAAATTCACTCATTTCGTTGTTGTTGTGGTGAATGTAGAGAGGAGAGAAGGCCCTAAATCTTGCGGTGAGTGTAGTGCGTACAAACCGACCGTTGGAATCGAGATCCGTGAGTTGTATAAGAGGCCTAACCTTACTCTTTCATTTTGATGGATTGAAAGTTCGTATTAGGCCCGTAATCTCGCAGAATGCACCCTCTTTCAATTTACGGCTCGGTCACACTTTTTAAAATAAAAATGCGAATTCGGGAAGTTATGTTTTGGAGCTAAAATCGCTACCTATCCCAGATTGGGAAAAAAGTGCGACTTGGAGGATGAATGAGATTTCGTTGTTGTTTTAGGGCCGAGATTTGGGTTTTTGTGATTGGTTGCGTGTTGTTTTCTATCTCACATACCGATAAATATGATGTGTTTGTACAACATGTATGTGACATAATGAAAGTGAACTAGAGAGAGAGAGACCTCGGGTACATTAAGGCCGCAGATCCGTGTAGATCTGGGGTGTCCGTGTATTGGCTGCATTTGGGGTTCGGTTTTTGGAGAAACCTTGATGAGAGCCGGAGAGCCCTCAAGGCTCCGCATTGTCGCTATTGGGATCCGTATCATGAGGTCTTTGTAGTGCGTAGGCATAGGATCGAATTGACAAATTCAAGATCTTACCGATTTGTCTCCGCCACTTGGGATGGTGGGAAATATGCGCCGTTGTTACCGCGAGGGCGTAACATCATGGAGTTTGTGGAGCGACATTGTTGGACTGGTCTCCAAGTCAAAGGGGACTTGGATAATCGATCTAGGACCTAGAGATTAGAGACTCAGGCAAGGGCCGCAAGCAGGAAGCCGCTGGATCCCCGGGCAACTACGCGCTCCATCACATCACTAGGGGCGTAAGGATGATTGTGGAGAGTGTGTTGAGTGGGACCTACTATGGGTGGGGCCCAAATGATGTTGGTGTTGTTAAATGATGCTCGTCACTTCGCAAGCGCAAGTGAACTACGATTGCTCGTATGAGACTTTATTTTGCTCCTTCTTTTGAGAAGATCCCGACCTTACAACCCCCGTATACGCCTCCCGCATGGGGCCCGAGAGAGCCCAAGATGCGCCTGGGGGCGATTACCGTGTAGAGGAGGGGAGGAGGGGCTGGACGGTGTTTCGACCGAGTCTCTTTCCCCATTGGGATCGATGCCGTTATACATAGACGATTATCCCTATAGTGGGATGAGTTATTGTGGGGATTCGGACCTACCACTTCCACCCGGTCGAGTATGGGGACCGATGGTAAAGTGACAAGTGACTACTCGTGGGCATGTTAAAGTTATTGAACAAAGAGAGAGTGGTGCTAATTCATGTACTTTTGGTATGCAAGACATAGCTCGCAAAACCAAACTCGATATATGGGACGACCGGCGAGCATCGTGAGCCGGCAGCCCGAGTGGATCGGGAGCGGTGCATAATGAGGATGCGGCCACCCTCCTAGAGGACATCCGCCGTAGATGCGAGAGGTTGCCGACCGTGTTTCGCAGTGCGTGTGGCAAGATCATACGACCATTACATAGAGCCATGTATTGGTCTACCCTGAATGGCGTGGTGTCATGCGGCACATGGCGATGGCCGCCGGTGGGATACGTGATCTACAAGTCAGTGTGAGCGCAGCCATTAGCTCGGATTTGCCGCATAGTGATTAGGTGTGGGACATGTGTGGTGCCCCCTAGTGTGTATGTAGGGACAGTGGTGCCCCTCAGCTTTGAGTTTTTGTAACATGCTATGGGCATATCATATGCACGTATAGATGGACTCTAAACACATGTTTTGCGACACATATTATGGATATGCATATTTTTCAATGATTATGAATGTTATTGTCTTGTATAAAATGCATGGGATAAATGCCAATTCTGTAAACATGGTTTGCAATGCTATCTACATAGTGATTTTGTTCTCGAGTACATGGTTGAAAGTTATGGTTTCAAAGTCACGTATCAAGAGTTTCACTCATAAATATCGTCTAAAAGGCATGCTTGATTATGCACACGATAGACACCATTTAGTTGCATGACAAGAGGTAGGGAATCTAAACGAACATGCGCATGTGAGGATGCGATGAGAGAGGGCATCGACTAAGAGACCACGCATCGCATCATATTCGGCCCGATTGTTGGTGGCGCACTACGTACTCCGTTCGAGAGAACAAGGGCATGCAAGGGGGTAAAATGGGCCCAACCTCGCCGAGGCTAGATTCCGGAGTAACGACTTGCACCATCGCATAACCGATATAGGTAGGACTCGGATGTCTTGCGAATGGTGTTACAAGACAAAAAATGAGGAGGAGGAACAATGACTAGAGCGGGAGTGTATAGTAGACATCGAAAAGAATCGCGGGAGGGAGTGTGATGGGCAGATGGCTATGACTCATATACGAACTAAATGGTGGTATATGAGGGCTATAGGAGGTATGGCTGTGGACTTGCCATGGAGGTCACCGTAATGACGGTGGTGTTATCTCATTTATGGGCTGGGAAGGATGAGGGGCCGCGGTGGAGAAGGCTTCCCAAGAGGGCATCCGAACAGAAAAAGAGGGGATGACGAGAGGAAGGGGAAACCACATGACGCGGCAAATATACCTATCTATATAGAAAGAAAGGCTAACATACTGACGTCACTAGGGGATGACAGAGGAACAAATAAAACAAAATGGTCAAATGATGTTGAGCCCGTGGTGGTCACTCTGAAGGGGGATCGAGGAAACAACAAAGGGAGGATTCAAAGGAAGGCATTCAAGGGTTTCACAGAGGATGATAGGTAGAGAATGGTGGTAGCAGGACTGGCCATCGTGACATTTGGGGGGGATGTCAATGGGAGCGGGGGATCCTCAAGTCGAATTCGAAGCATACTACGCAAGTATGGGAGAGGCGGAATGATTTGTTCAATCCCTCATACTTCGAACTACCTCTAAAGAGGCGCTAGAGGCGTCGTGAGGACAAATGTGGGAGTAATGGCTATGGACACGTGCGTTACGTGGTTTGTTGGTGCGAGGAATCTTTGGGTTCTTGGTTACGACAAGGACAAGACTAGAGTGGGCCGTGACCGTAGACTCCAGGTGGAACGCGACTTTAACCATGGGTTGAATACGGGCAATTCAAGATAAGTAAGTGGGTGGCGTGACCGACGACATCACACAAGGCGCAAGGCTTCGTGTGGAGGAGGAGCCGGTTACCGGGTGGCCTTGTCTTTGGATGCCCCTTGCGAGCTTTGCTTCCTTCCTGTGTAGAGCCGTCACCATAGGGGCAAGGTCCCGGGAGGTGCTGGGGCATGGTGGAACGGAGGAAGCGAGGGGACCGATTGAACCTAAGGTCAAATCAAGATAGGATTTGGGGTGACTAGTGGGGTAGTGGTCAGAGGGTCAAGGTACTAGACGGTATGCCTGTGGTCGTTAGGGAGAGAGAGGGTGGCCATGACGGGGACCGTATAGACTCCAGGAGGGGGAGCCAGGAAAGGTATCCGACCACGGATAATGACCAGGAGGGACGGCTCCGAGATGGTTTAGGCTTGGGGGAACCGACCTGTGAGAGGATAGAGGGGTTCACGGGATACCGGTACTCAGAGAGGAGAAGCGTCAAGGAGGAGTGTCCGGCTAGCCGAGATGAATGGCTAGGAGCGGGTTGCGGTGGGCGCAGGTTGAGTCCGAGGTTGCCGACTACCGAAGCGGGTCGCTTAAGGGCAAATTTCGGAGACAATTTTATCATGCAAACATTTGATAACTCGGGATCGCAGATAGGAGGAGGAGGGAGATCAGTGGAGTTCCAAGCAAAGAGGAGTCTTTGTGTACGCCGGGAGATACACGGTGAAGGATTCGATAGTTTGCTTAGCTGGGCTGCGTAAGAGATGGTCGTCTCCCGGGGAGCTTCCGAGACTTTGGCTCATGATAAGTCAATTGGTCGATGGTGACTATCTTTCCATTGTGAGGAAAAGACATCTTGCGAAAAACCATGGATGGGACAACAGACATGGCATAGGTGTAGCCGCCCCCCAATAGAATATTGTAATCTAGAGGAGCGTCGATGACTTCGATGTCAACGCCGGGGCCTTCCCGCAAGGGTGATAGGACACTACGCGAAAAGGCCAATGGGCCGGGGAGGCGGTGGCCGTCCCACGCCTCGAAGGGTGATCGTGGAAGGGGCCAACTCAAAGATGAGTTGTTTCCAAACCGAAGCGGACATCACAATGTGCTGATGCCCTCATCAATTATACACCGAGAAACGTTAGCTGCCCATATTTTGACTGGGATTTGGAAGGCGACGAAGGTGAAGAGGAGGATGTTCGATTGATCGGCGTCGAAACAATCATTTGGCCTATCGCCAGGATCTACAGCACTCCATGGAAGATAGCAAGAGCCTTCTTTTGGGGAAGGGCACGACTGGGAGGAGTTCCAATGTGGAAATGGCAAGCAGATTACCGCGCCAAATCATCTACTATGCTATACGAATGAGCAACTTGACCAAAAGAAGCATTTCGTGTAATGGTCCCTTAGGAATCTTGGTATGAACCTCAACTTTGGGTTGAGGGATATGTAAGGGACCATTGGATGTCGAAAGAGGCTCGTAGAACCCGAAGAAGGGGACTCTGTGGGTAGACTGAGCGGAAGTCTTGGGGTACTCTGGCGAGACCGAGTTTGAAGGTTAAGGTTGATGGTTGGAGATGGATCGAGTTCATCATGAGGATCTCGTAATCGAAGGAACCAAATGGAAAGGTTGAGTACACCGTCCGTCGTGCTGCGCCACGAATCCTCGCTCGGGGGGAAAGGATCGTAAACACAAATTTCGCTGAGTAGAGGCCATAGCAGGGGGAGCATGAGGGGAGGCATGTTGTTCTCGCAAAGTGGCTTGAGACTCCGACATCTTCCGCATCCGTGGTAGAAGGGGACAATTGTGGCGGTAATGATTCCAGAACACCGCAACACGAACAAGGCTTATTTGTGCGAATAGGCCCCGTCCGGCTTGGGCCGAGCACTGCTGTCAAGCGGCGTTGTTAGGGCCGCACCTTGAGGATCGGGTCCACAAGTACCAAGTGCATTGATTTTGATTGCCTTTCCATCTTCTTTGAGAGGAAGGGGGATTAGTCGTGCCCTCGCTATGAAAATACTTGCCCCGGAGGGGGCGCAGTAGGTGTCGTTGCTAGGTTGAGAAGGCAAGGAGGTGGAAGTGCAATGCCGGAGGAGTTGGAACACTAGGTTCTCGGATAAGGATAATGGCTAGGTTGGGCAACATTGAGGTAAGCAGGAGGTTACAAAAGGATGAGGCATGCCGTATCCCGGATACATGCTACCTAGAGGGGGAAAAGTGTTAGAGGTGTTGGCCCCTCCCCGGAGGGAGACCATAGCCCATAGGGGGTTGAGCATACGGATGAGAAAGGGCTCCAACGATACCGCTTCTGCTAATGAGATGCTCCCTGTGGCATTAGTGCCACCGCCCCCGGGGAGGTCGTGAAGGACAAGATAAACATAACCAGATCGAGCGTAGATTAAGTCATATTTCAAGGCTATTTGAGGGCGTTTTCTGGGTTTTGAAGGAAATGGGAGGCGACATCTTTTCCAATGGGAGGTAAGAGAGTGAATGAACCATTACATATAAACCCGATCTTCGAAGGTGGAAAGCCGACATAAGCTCCTCTTCTCCGTCATTCCTCGGACATGAGTGGAAAGGGGTTGGAAGAGGTTTGACGTAAAAGAAGTCAAAGCTTCCGTACCGTTGTCGACGGAGAGGGAGCCGGAAATAAGATAAAAGGCTTCGGGAAATGGTCATAAAGGTGGTATGGGAAGAGGTGGCCTGGTCAAATATACCATTTAGGAAGCTTCGCCTCATAAGCGTGCGTTGGAACAACCGCAGACGGATGAACGTTCGTAATGAACTGAGGAACACCACATGTTGAAAGATCGACATGGTTGGTTGGATCTTTCTCCGCAAGGCCTTAAAACTTAGGATGTTGAGGAGCTTGGTTGGCATAGTAGGTCAACCACATCTTCGCATATGGTCATTGATCAACCGACTGAGATCAGGAGGCCGAGGCTTGCCATGTAAGGGAGCAAAGGTGCAAATGAGGTAGTTCTCAGGCGCTCGCTAGAGTAGTCCCGACATGGGGTCATGATTACCGCTAGCGTTAGTCCATGGACCAAACATAGTGATGGTGACAGAGAGGGAGAACCATAAGTAAAAGGAGAACCCAATGAATCGAAGAGGAGCTCGAGACCGAGGAGGACTAACTCGACGACAATGGGAAGGAGTAGGTTGACCGACCGAAAAGTGAGGGTGAAGGCCAATAAGTTCGGGGATGTGCGCCTTGGGGGCGCAATGGTGACAACAAAAGCACAAGACAAGGGGAAGAAGAGTGACCAACAAAGGTGGAGGTGCAAAATCAAGTGATTACAATGTCTTTAACAAGGCGTAAAGGTGCGTTGTCAATTGAGTTTACAATTTTTTAAAGTATTTGCCTGGCGTGTTAACCAGGCTCTTCTTCGCTTGTGGTGAGTGTGTGGCATGCGTTAATTTTAATTTTTAAACCCGGTAGTTTTGAGAGAAAATAAAAAAAGTGTGTTGTGTAACTAAAAATAACCGCAGAGAAGAGTATATGATGTTGAAATAACATAAAATTAATAGCTAATGCATCGTATCTAACCCAAAAAGGCGGATTCTCAAAAACTAGTCTAAAAGAGGGAAAAAATTTAGTCAAAACACACTAAAAAGAGGCCAGTAGATCTAAGGTCTGGAGGGACAGTGGATCTAAAGGAGAAATCATGAAAGAGGTGCACAACACAACGCAAGAGGCAGGCAAGGTGGTTGTTAAAAAAGGAGGAAATCGAAAAAAAACAAGGGACAAGGAGGAGGCCCTAAAGATAGATCCAAAAAAAAAATCAGAGGTGATTTCAAAGGGAGAAGAGTTGATTAAAAGGATCCGAAAAAGGAGGCACGTATCCGAAAAAGGGAAGGTCGAAACTCGAAAATTAGACACCTCGAAGATCAGCTAAAACTCTTCCAACAAAAGTGGAGGGTACTCAAGCCCTGGGGGGAAATGTTCCCACCTATATGAGCAAACAGCATCATAAATAGGTCTAAACGAAGCCGAGCCGCAGGGCCGGAAAACCCCCGATGGTATTTCGAGAAAAACCTGCAGTTATGTACGAGAAGGAAAAATGGCAGTCATAGGTTCGACTCCGTTTCTCTCGTGCAGTCGCAGAGTAATGGGTCGAAAAGTATCCTCCTGTAGGGTCCAGGTTGCATTTTCTCGGGCTGAAAAGTGCGACCCGAAGCTCCGGTGTCCCCGCCAAGCAGATTTCCGAAAAGGTTGCCTGGGCCATGCGCCGATGTCCGTCACCCTCGCGCAATAGGGCTACGAAACACGCTTTAAGTTAGAAATTTGAATGTTTTAGGTTTTATAGTGGAATAAAAAAATAAAAATAGGAAAAAAAAAGCCGAAAAGAAACCCTAGGGTCCGAAGTAGCCGGATATGTGAATATGAAAACTGCCACGGCCGTAATCAAAACCCGTCTCCGGAGTCGCTAGTTGTTAGTATGAATCTTTTGTCGAAGTGTACGAAAATGACCACTTTAGCTAGGCATAACTATAGCCCCACATCAAATATGGTTGCCAATATCTTCAGACTGCAGCTAGGTTGATCAAGACAAGTGTTGCAAAAACCGCATCTATGCATAAGGAGAAATTAAGCAAAAGAAAATAAGGTTTTGTTCATACATCCAATAAGAGACAAGACAAGAACAATATTTCTTTGAAAGAATTTTTGTATTAAGGGCACTGGGAGGAAAACAACAAGGTGTTTCAATTCTCCTCAATGGGATGGGTTCTTGGAAGTCCTCGCACTTCGTATCTAGAATTTCTCTCTCTTGTTGGTGTGAAAACTGTAGACAAAGATAGAACTCAAAGGGGAGGCCACATAGCAAATAATGGAAAATATGACAATGATAATGGCTCAAAGTCGACTCAAGAGTATAGATCTAGAGGACGGAATAGGCAACAAAAGGTGAAGAATGGTAGGAGAAACTTCCTATTTATAACAAAATATCAGTCATTCTAGATCTTGGTGCATGATTAAAATAACATTAACCAAATCTAGATCCACCTTTTATGGAATATTTTATTATATTTATTGAGTGGAAAAGCATCAATTCGGGTCAACTCTTTATTTGTGAATAATAAATAAATAAATGATTTATTTATTATTTTAAGGAAGTGTCAAAAGATAATCAAATAAATAATGATTTATTTAATTATTTATGGGTGATTTAGCTATATTTAACAATAATATTATTTAAATAAGATTTAAATAATTATTCCGTAAAATAATAAGATAAATAAAGATTTATCTAATTAATTTTTTGTTTTGGGTTAAACATGACCAGGAATAATAATTGAATTATTGTTTAATTAATTATTCCTTGAGGAAAATCAAACAAATATAGGTTTGTTTAATATTTCCTTTTGGGGTTTCCCTCGTTTAGACCATAAACAACCTAATAAATGTGTTTTGATAGTTATTTTACATAGTGAAAGAAATTTTACTTAGGTAAAATTGGTCTTACATGGTGTACTTGGGTCCATCTAATGATAGTAGGTTAGATGACCAAAAAATGGTGTAACATATATAAACTATGGTCTCTAACTCCGAGGATGATACTAGTAGAGCTATAGCCTCTAAGCATGAGTTTTTCCTTCCCATCCTAGAACAAGACCTCGAACCCATTCTTCTAGATCATTGATACAACAATCCCACTATATTTGAGTCTGGTACAAACAATACATCCTCAACTCCGCACTTACCTTTCATGTATCCATATTAATGGAACAACACTCAATCCTCGTATCTCCAACCGAATCTTTTCCGCCCAACACCATGTGCAACTTCAAGTTTCCGTATTCAAATAGAGTCCCAAAAACATCCTCTCCGACCCCGTGATATGCTTCTCCATTGCAACACTCACCATGTATCATCCATCCTCTTTGATAGTACCGCGATAAGTGACAAATCATAGAAAATTCCTCCTCCTCGAATCTCATGGTGAGATCATCTATCTCGATGAAGTGGAAACACCGATGACCTTATTTCTTCTTCTCATCATCTCCCTTCTTCTTTATTGTACATCTCTGCCAAAAATGACCCATCTCACCATAGTTGAAACATATTTACATTACTCAAGTCCTCTTCTTCTTACCCTTAATTTGTGATGCAAGTGCCACTTCCTCATATGTTTTCTTCATTGGATGAAGATCCTTATCCGAAACTATTCTCGAATGAATTCGTCTTAAATTATATTCTAGTCTATAAATTTCTCCTGCAACGAGACTCTTTTATGAAGGGCTTCCATTCCTCGATGAACTCTTCAAGGAAATCCTCACCATATATCCATCTAAAATTTTCGTGACCGTATAGAAATAACCTCATATCCGACTCGAGGACAATCCGTTGCTAGATACAAAGTCAATCCTTCCCACTTTATCATCTTGGTGGAATTCAACTTATCCTCCAATAAAAGTACCGTGTTCTTGTTCTTACCTGAAAACGAAAGAGCCATCCACATCTCATGTGCATTTTTATTCCTCAAAATCGTGGCTAGTAATCCTTCACACCATCAAGGATGATAAATATTTCCTTCGTATCCACAAATATTACCATATATCCAACTCCTTAGGTCGTTTATTTCTTGATATATTTCAAAAAAATCCTGGATCCTGTTTGGACTATAAGAAAAATCATTTTTTCTTCCATGGACTTATAGGAGCAGACAACCAAAGAACTTATCCTCATACTCGCAGATCTCGCTTGAAAATTAAACATTGTCACCTACAATGTGACCAACTCCCTCCCATGTTGTGCTCTCGTCATGGCATAAATCAATCACCGACTTTCAAAGTAGCTCAAACATGCTCGACACCATGTTGATATTCCATGACCTCGGGGTCTAGGTCATGGAAAATGTTACGAGCCGATATTCTTTGGTGGGTTAATTTTCACGTTTTCCCAAAAAAAAATTGATTTACTCCTATTTTTGTAAAAAAATTATTTGCCCAAATTTTATAATATAAAATTATTTTACTTTAAAAATCTCCAAATTATATATAGAGTATATATAAAACCATTATAAATTTTAATAGTTTTACAAATACATCAATAACATTTTATTCTACATATTAGGGACTAGTGAGATTCACCAATGTTTTTAAACATCAAGATCATTTTCAATCCTTCCAAATTTTCTCTCCTGTCTTAGTTAGAGTCTTAAAATTACTAATGCTACCAAACCAATAATCCAATGAGAACTACTTGCATAGTGAAAATAGAAAGCAGCAAATCACATATTCACATGTATACATATTTTTTAACAAAATTGTACAATAATGTACAACCCCAAATATTATACATATTTAAACAAAATCCGAATAATAAAATAGTCTATGGTATACAACATACAATGACAAACTTCATTGCAACATTAATGTCATACCTTGTCCCGCGCTCCTTTGCTTTTGTACTTCTCACTAGATGCCCCTTAGTCCTTCAAAGGACAACACATTGAGACTCAAGGAGGGTCACACTAACACTACTATAAGTCACTTTTGTAGATCGTTAGCAAGGCTAATACAATATTCTCTTTGGGGTAGGCCTCGATTCATGAGCTTCCAAAATTTAGGCTAGCAATCACCTTTGTACATTAAGGTGTTGCAGACTTTGGCACCAAACTTCACCCAACTCTATCTCCTCTTCATCACTTCATCGTGTCTCATCTAGGTCTACTTGGTCTATACTCACAATTCCATCCACCATACCAATGATTCCTAATCCTTCAATGTGAAATATGCACCTAATTGAATTCTTATCGCCACCCAAGTAAACTTCAATTCACATCTCCCACAAGTTGCAATACAATTGATCCAATAATGGTCACACACTATGACCAAACACATGTCACTAAATGATGCCCTCCACCCTCGCCATTGTTCATTTTATCCTTAACGTCTCGATGTGTTAGTATGAATCTTTCGTCGCAAAGACCACTTTAGTTATGTATAACAAATAGCCCTACCATTGATTATGGTCGTCAAAGATTCTTAAATATGCAATTAGTATCCAAATAATGCCGCACAAATCTAGATCTAATCATAAAATACATTAAGCGTATAAAGTAATATGTGGCTCCATGCATCCAATAGACAAGAAAAGAACAATGTATTTGAAAGAATTTTTATATTATATTAAAAAAAGGCACCCGAGAGGAAAACAAGAAAGGTTTTCCGCCTCTCCTCAATGGGATGGGTTCTTGAAAGTCCTCGCCTTTTCGCATCTAAAATTTCTCTCTCATGGTGTAGAAAACCCGTACAAACATAGAACTCAAAGGGAGCTCACAAGGAAAAAAATGGAAAATGTGACCTAGTATAGACTAGAGGATCTAATGCAATGAAGGTGACTAATGAATGGGAAAAACCCTTCTATTTATAACAAAATATTAAGGTTATCTAGAACTTGTGCATGAATAAAATATTATTAATCAAATTCTAGAACCACCTTAGGAATATTTTATTATATTTGTTGAGAGGAAAAGGATTTTTGACTTGGGTCAATTCCTTTATTTATAAAAAATAAATAAACAAATGATTTATTTATTATTTTAGGAAATGGTTGGAATAAAATTGAATAAATAATGATTTATTTAATTATTTGTGTAAATAATTTAGTCAAATTTAATTCAGGGAATATTATTTAAATAATGATTTAAATAATTCTGTTCCTAGGAAATAATCAAACAAATAATGATTTATTTAACTAATTTCCTTGTTTTGGGTTAATAGATCAGAAATATAAACAAAATGTAGATTTGTTTATTATTTCCCTTTTGGGCTTTAGGACCATAAACAACTTAATAAAGGTGTTTTACTAAGTTATTTGACATAGTGAAAGCAATTTTACTTAGGGTATGTAGAAATTTGCCGAATAATGATTAATTATTCACCTCAGACTATCCTGATCACATACAATTCGAATTTATATGCAACATAATCTCTTCCACTCGCATCATCAAACATGCGGAAATAAAATCAAGCGATAACACATCAAATCATCATACACATTAACACAATATGTATGGGGAAAGCTTATAGTCAAACCCCAAGTACTATTGTGTATATTATAATGGAGAAATCATGTAACAAAACCAAGACAATACTCCTCACAAGTACTCAAGATTTCTCATGAAGTTACACATTGCCTAGCCTGGGCCAACAAGTCACCGGTTCAAAACTCACCACTAATTGCCTTGCCTCTATTGCGCAATACAAAGCCTATCTATATAGAGATCCAATGTTCAAATATCCTTGTCTTGGATGCCGCAATCATCATGGGAAATTCCTCCAAGTGTGGTGCAAATCTCATGCATAACCGATGTCGCCACCGATAGCTGTAACCCACCTCTTTCATCTACCTCTTCACCGGTCTCCACGAACTAATCATGCAATCGTAGTGAACCGATGTGTTCTTGAGTTGAATAAATAGCTAATTAATTAATTAAATAATATTTAATTCACTCCACTCATAACTAATTGATTAGCTAAGCAACCAATTCAACCAGCTCAACTAAAATAAACGTAACACAACTCCACTAGTTGTCTCATTAACTCCACCAAACTTCGCCACCGAAGTCCTTAACCTAAGTCAACCATGCATGATGCCATCAAACCCTTGGGAATAGCGTAATTCCTCTCGTCGATGCATGAGCCAATTCTCGTATTCCGAACTAAAGTGCTCCAAGAGAGTAAATCGAAGTTTATAGTCTAAATATTATTATGCACACATTTGACTTCCCTATTTTTAGGAGAAAATAAAAATAGACATCGACCTCTTCGACCTATAGGTCACAAAAATAGAGTCCCATATATTTTTACCAACACCAATGCTCCAAGAATCTCATACTGAATCCCCGAACTATGCTCCATATGTCTAAAAATAGACATAGTCTAAAAATAGACTTTGCGCCGTAATCTGGCTCCGCTGGCCCACTTTGTGAAGGCGTCTTCATTTCACTAAGCTCCATCATCTTGCTGCATTTTCAACACTCGCAAGATATGGATTATCCGCAACCCCTATCCCGCCCGTGGAATCTCGAACTTGCTCCCGGTGAGTGCCTTCGTCATGACAAGCCCGCATCCCGATCCTTCGTGGGAACATATGAAAGCATCATGATTCTCCGCCGAACACAATCTCCGGAGCATGATGGTACCGATACCGATGTGTTTGGACCTATCATGAAATACCGGGATTAGCCGAGAGTTTAATGCAACTCGGTTATCACAAGAGATCGTAGGCTCCAATGCAACTCGAACAATCCCGTGAGGATCTTCCTCATCCAAATAGCCTCGCATGCAGCCCAAGCTAGCTTCCATGTACTCGCCCGCCGAACCGAGTGCCACCTGGAGGAGAAGCCTCACGACGGTGAAACCGCTCGTCGACCCAATGCTAAAACTCCTCCATATGTGCTCTTCCGATCCGTTGGGCTCCCCGCCCACCCTCGCACGTTGAAGCTGCAGTTTCGCTCCATCCTCCCGTCCGTACCTCCATAGACCATATCCCGATGTGCCCTAATATACCGCAATACATACTTTCCCGCCTTCCAAAAGAGCTTGGTAGGCTTAAACGATAGCTTGCGAAAGTCAAGTTAACCGCATAGCATATATCGGGTCGTGTATTGACCCTCGCATACATAAGCGACCCCACCAACCGTCGATGTGACAAAGGGAATCCACTACCTCCGAAGTAGCATCCTCCTTCCTCCAACCTCCGTGAAGAGGGGGAGGCCACCGTGTCATGCCCCTTGCATGTTGAGCTCAATCTCCGGCATACTTGCCCTCGTAAACAAATTCTCATTGCCACGCCAAATCTCCAATCCCAGAAATAATGAAGGATGCCCAAGTCCTTCATCTCAAACTCTCGTGCAAGATCCTCCTTGCATGAAAGTATCAACTTCTCACACAAATAAATCGATCATCTACATACAAGACGATGCATAGCATATATCGGTCGTGTATTGACCAGATACATAAGCGACCCCACCAACCTGCCGATAGACAAGAATCCACTACCTCCGTTCGAAGTAGCATCCTCCTTCCTCCAACCCAGAAGAGGAGTGTCACCAGGTTTGCGTCCCCCTTGCATGTTGAGCCTCTCCAATCTCCCGGCATACTTGCCCTCGTAAACAACACGCGCCGCCAAATCTCCAATCTCAGAAATAATGAAGGATGCCCAAGTCCTTCATCTCAAACTCTCGTGCAAGATCCTCCTTGCATGAAAGTATCAACTTTCATTGCTGTCATTAAAATCGATCATCTACATACAAGACGATGATCAATGCCTTTCCCCTCCACCATAACTGCATGTGTTTGGATCCGCCTCACTCTTGGAGAATCCAAGCCCTGGGTGAAGTAGGGCCGCCTATCCGAGTGTACCAAGCACGAGGTGATTGCTTCACCGTACAAGACGCCCTTGAGTCGGCACACATGCGACTCATCGTCGAAGATCTCGAAACCTTTAAGGCTTCTCTATGTACACCTCCTCCTCGAATCTATCAGAACACGCGCTCAGCATCCATCCGATGAATGTGCCACCCCATCCGCGCTCGAGAGAGCAAGGATCGTCCGTATGGAAGAGTACCTTGCGACAAAAAAGTGTGCTGTCTCCTCATAATCAATCCCCCTCGATCCGTAAAGCCATGGGTGAAAATTCCCACTCAGACTTCTCCACACTCCCGTCGCCCACCGCTTCACTTTGTAGATCCATCACGAACCCACCACCGATTTCCCCACCTGGGCCTTGGGAGCCGCCTCCCCATGCATCGTTTCGACGATCGAATCATATTCTTCGATCATGGCATCAACCCATGCGGTTCCTCCACGCCTTCCTCAAAAGAGGATGGCTCCATCACAACACATTGACTCACAAGAGCCATGTATCCAAGTGGTGGCCGATCCGTGGGATCGCCTCTCGTCCGCGATGTGCCGTAGGTGGTCCTGGCCAACCTTCTCTCGCATCCCGAGCCGCCGCTAGCCTTCTGTAGTGCGCATGCGCCCTCTCGATGGTTGGCGCCGCATGGGTGGTTTCTTCCACCTCCCGAACCTCCTCTCGTGGCCGATCCACATCCCGAAGCTCTCCTTAGGAACTAATGTTCTCCTCATCTTCATGCAAGTGTAGCTCCCTCCCTCAAGCGAACACCGCATGGCTTTCTCCTCCCGAAATTTTATATCCCGTCGCACACGCTCTTGCGATCGTCTAACAAATACACCCGATAGTTGTGAGGTGTATCGTTTGCATTCACAAATATTCCAACCTCAACAATTTGGGCTGATCTGCCTTCCTTCGCATCCTTCGTCACATGCATGTAGACAGAGAACCAAAATCCGCAAATGGGAAATATCGTCTCTTGCCGAATAAGCCTCCTCCGTGTACTCATGCCAAGAACCTTGTGAGGACAATCATTTCCGTACATACACCGCTCGTATTGCATGCCTCAGCCCACAAGTGAAGGGGTAGTCCCCGATCATGCAACATCGCCCGTGCAAGACCCACGATCGCCCCGTTCTTTCTCTTAGCCACCCCGTTCTCGCCGTGGGTTATGGGGTGCGATGAGCTCTCTCCGAATCCCTTCGCGCCGTTAACTCCTTGAATTCGGCCCCGAGATGAATTCACCACCGTTATCACTCCCAGAGCAATCACCTTCTCTCCCACTTCTTCTCGACCAAGGCTTTAAACTCACGTAACTTCGCTGGCTGTATCACTCTCTTCTTCCGCATGAAGAAGATCCAAGACTTTGAGAGAAATCATCAACAAAGATCACATAATACTTTGTGCTTTGGTCATTTTTTCAAGCAACCGAGAGGACCACACACGTCTATGTGAACTCTCTCAAGGATCGTCGTGGCGTGACTATCCTCTCTCGTGAAAGGTGTTTTCACATACTTCCCTAAAGTACACCCCTTGCACCGACCGACCGCGCAAGAGTGCCCTTAGTAGCCCAAGAGAAATCGGGCTGCGAAAATCTTTCAAAGCTCCACAGGTGAAGGTGGCCCAATCTCTCCGTGCTACGCCGCCCTCATCATCCCGCTCACCACTTCTCCCGCTTTGCATGCCATAGCTACGCAACCATATACCCGCAACTCGATAAAGGTTCTCGGTGCGAACCCCATTCCTTTCGGGTCTCTCCCGCATCTTACCGCGCAGAAGGATTTTCCTTCGCCGAAGACCATATCATACCCCTTATCCTCCAACATCACCACAGAGATCAAGTTCTTCTCTCAATCCAGGTACATGCATGACATCCCTCAATAAAAGGGTTTACGTACTCCTCCGAAAGGATATGGTACCAATACTCGCCACACCGTATCTACCATCATCGCCCATCTCGATGTACACCCAAATCTTTGTCCTCCGCATCCGAGAACAAATCCCGATCTCCCGTCATATGAAATGACACACCGCTGCCCGGCTAAGAACCATACCGATCCCAACACACTTGAAACCAAGCATGCGTATCAAGGAAAGTCAAGCTCAAACTCGTGAAGCCAAAGCTTCTCCATCCGCATATCTTCCCGCTTGCTTGTTCTTCTTCTTCTTTTGGACAATTGGTAGCATAATGTTCATGGATCATGGGAAGTGAAACACTTCACTTTCGCCATATCCCGCTTCTTTCCCTTTGCACCCGAATGAGAGGTTTTCTTACCCTTCCCCTTCTTGCTTTGGCCACCAAAGTGCGCTTTCATCGCCTCCTCGATGAAGATCCATCTCGAGTAGTCCTCTCTATCTCCCCGCATGAGATCCGCCCAAAGGCGCTCCCATCCCGACAGGGCCGCCCCGACCACGGACACTATCTTGATAAGAGTGCCAAGTCGAAGACCAAGGAGAGCCGCCCGACCATGTCCTCGTCTTCGAAAGTCACCCCCACACTTCCCACCATCTCTCGCACCGAGTGAATCCGTGAGGTATTTGGCGATACCGTCGCCCTTCTCCATCTTGATGTTCCCGAGTTTATCTTTGAGCGCCACTTTCCTTTGGTCACTCTTACTTCCGGAATAGATCCGTCAAAGCTTTCCACATTAAATATGGAGTAGACTTTCCATGTGGCCGGATACAATATGATCCTCGACGCTCCAATAGGATCCTTCGACATTTCGCCATCTTCTTGCCATGCATCGACTTCAACAGATCGTTGGCTTTTGGACATCCGTATCTACAAACTCCTTCAGACCATTATCTTCTAATACCGCCTCCATGCGATCCTTCCATGCAACATAATTCGAACCGCCTTCAAGAGCATATTCGAGTCGCAAACCGTTGAAAGACATTTTCAACACTGGCACCAAGAAAACAAAACTATTGCAAAATTTTAAATTCCACCTCAAAGCTCAACCGCTCTAGATTCGTGAGAACAAATTATTTCTAGCAATGCAGATCGACCGCAAGGGAATTTACTGTGACCTTTCACTTTCCGAAGAAAGATGAATCGTGAGGCTACTCCGGCTCCCGCATGCGTACCTCCGTCTACCGAAATAAGTTTGTAATCACCGTGATGATCAATCTCTCGCTTCAATAGCTCCGATACCATGCGTAAATTTGCCGAATAATGATTAATTATTCACCGATACTATCCCGATCACATACAATTCGAATTTATATGCAACACATAATCTCTTCCATCGCATCATCAAACATGCGTAAATAAAATCAAGCGATAACACATCAAATCATCGTACACATTAACACAAGATGTATGGGGAAAGCGATAGCTGAAAAGCCCGTAGCTATTGTGTATATTATAATGAGAAATCATGTAACAAGACCAAGACAATACTCCTCACAAGTACTCGCAATTTCTCATGAAGTTACACACAATCTAGTCAGCTTTTGAACAAGTCACCGGTTCAAAACTCACCACTAATTGCCTTGCCTATATCAAGGCAATACGTGTGCCTTTCTATATAGAGATCCAAGGTTCAAATCTCTGGCTTGACAAAATGCGCAATCATCATGGGAAATTCCTCCAAGTGTGGTGCAAATCTCATGCACAACCGATGTCGCCACCATTAGCTAACTCAATTCCCTTTCATCTACCTCTTTCACTCGTCTCCACCGAATCCAATCATGCACTGTAGTGAATCGATGTGTTCTTGAGTTGAATAATGAGTTAATAATTAATAAATTAAATAATATTTAATTCACTCCACTCATAACTAATTTCTCTATTAGCTAGTTAAACTAATCTCAACCAGCTCAACTAAAATAAACAACACAACTCCACTAGTTGTCTCATTAACTCCACCAAACTTCGCCACCGAATTCCTAACTGAAGTCAACCATGCATGATGCCATCAAACCCCTGGGAATAGCGTAATTCCTCTGCCGTATGCATGAGACACTTCCGTAGCTCAAACCGAAGTGTTCCAAGAGAGTAAACCGAAGTTTATAGTCTAAATATTATTAAGGTAACACATTTGACTTCCCTATTTTTAGGAGAGGCATTTCAAAAAATAGACATCGACTCGACCTACAAAGTCACAAAAATAGAGTCCCATATATTTTTACCAACATGACCAATGCACCAAGAAACTCGTACCGGAATCCCCACCATGCTCCATATGTCTAAAAATAAACATAGTCTAAAAAAATAGACTTTGCGCCAGAATTCCGTTTGCGGGCCCACTTAGTGAAGGCGACTTCATTTCACTAAGCTCCATCATCTTGCCGCATTTTCAACAAAACGGTAAAATTGGTTTTACATGGTGTACTTGGTTTCATCTAATGATAAAAGGTTAGATGACCAAAAAATGTTGTAAATGCATTGCCCCCCAACGTACGAGTGTTAGGAGAAAATTGTATGACCGAAGTATGTTGTAAGAACTCAATCACTAGACATCAAGAGGGAAGTCGAGAGAGAAATGGAAGGTAATCTAATGTGCTAAAGGACTAGACCCCGAGGAGACGAAACTTACGTGTGAAACAAGTCTCTATTTTATGAAGTGGTACCGTGCTAAAGGTGGCGGGGAAGGCATACCTATGCCCACCCTATATGTACAAAAGAATAGATGTCCAAGAAACAAGGAACCAAACCATAAGTACATGCCGGCATAACCATGCCAAAATAATTATGAATCCCACATACATGTTGTGCTCGGAATAACAGACTTATACAATAATATTTTAGTACATGATATACAAATACAATCCAAATTCCCCTACACATGGGGGAGGGCTTGCAAAATCTAACCGATACATGCAAATCGAAGAGGCGCTCGCAAGCGGCCGAGGCCAATATCATAAAATAGAAGGAGCCGTACCCGCGGGCTAAAATGAAGAAGTCATCCCGGCATGTGGGGATACTTTGTGGCCACCCCCTCATGAGGGTTGAGGCATCTCGCAGAGCACCCAGAATCACCAAAGCGTCGGCCGCATCACTCGACCATCAAGTATACATATCACGATCATGCCGAAAGGAACCAAGGTACACCTCACTCTATACTTGGCTTCCGGAGTAAATGAGCCGATGTCGATAGAAGGAGGTGTGCCATAGGTGAGGTAATCTCCAACTAAGGCACGAGAGAATATGTAGGTTTTACCAATGCATGCACACTAATGATGATAATGAAAATGAGGAAGATCGAGGAGAGGATGGACGACTTCCCTTGTTAGAGCATAAGGCATGAATGGCTTGCAAAGAACTTACACAATATCAAGGAGGATAGGTGGACAATGGTACCGAAGGCCATAATGTGCAAACACAAGAAAGGGACCAAAGCGATGAAGGATGGAGGACTATGGCGAGATACAAAGGACTCGAGGTAGACTCCATGACTCGATGATGACTCAACCGATGCTCTAAAAAAGGGTGACTCGATGGTGCCGCCATTACGCAAAGGTCCAATGGGGACCATAAAAACATGAGTACAATAGGGTGTCTCATGATGAAATCAACATGAACAAAGACAAGTAAAGGGGTATGGTGCCCCAAGTACAAGCGTTGTAAGTGAAGAATTCCTAATGGTTGAGAGAGATGAAGAGACCCTTCATGGACAAAATATGTCCCGGTGAAGTATCAAAACATGAAAAACTACCGTATACCCATTTGAGTGTTGGTGAGATCTTTCCAACCTGCAAGTGTGACGTGTGTCAAACTGTGGCTACGGTTTGGTTGTACGGCGAAAGAAAAAAAGGGGTTTTTCTTCTAATAAGGCATTTTCCTCCAAAATCATTCATTTTCTTGTGTAGTCGTGGTGAATGTGGAGAGGAGAGAAGGCCCTAAATCTTGCGATGATCGTAGCGAACAAACCGACCATCGTGGAATCGTGATCCGTCGCCTGTGGTAAGAGGCCTAATCCTACTCTTTGATTTTGATGGATTCAAAGTTTAGATTAGGTCTTAAATATTAGTGACTGCTTCCTACTTCATCATTACTACTGGCCTCTTTGGGGCAAAAACTCGTAACCTAGGACACAATGTGTTTGGGTCAAAGTGTGGACTGCCCATGATTTGGCCAAAAATTGCGACCCGTTAGAAGGAGGTGGTTTCGCTCGTTATGGGCCGAGATTCAATTTCGTGTGAGTGAATGTAGTTTTTCTTATTTGTAGATCGACAAAGATGATGGTTTTGTACGTATATGCGTATATATGGATCAAGTGGAGAAAGGAGACTCCAGTACACATTTTAATTCGAAATCCAAGCGATCAAAAGGTGTCTCGTCGGCATTGGCTAGGTTTGGGGTTCTCGAAATTTGTGGAGAACCATTTGATGAGGGCCGGGGAGTTCTGTTGGCCTCGGATTATCGCTATTGGGATCCAGACCATGAGGTGTTTATAGTGTAGGGGCACAGGATTGAGCTGGTCAGCCTAGGATCTATATTTCGATCGGTCTCCCACCATTAGGGATGGTGGGAATACACCGCCGTGTTACCGCGGGCGTAACATCATGGAGTACATTGAGCGACATTTTGACTGTGTAACCGAGTCAAAGGGACTCGTATACTTACTTTGGGATTTAGAGAGGTTGGAGACCCTGCGTTGGCATTAGAAGTGTTGATCTTGGGCAGTTGAAGTGCTCTGACTACATCACCGGAGGGTAGATGATGATTGTAGAGAGTGTGTTGAGTAGGACCTACTATGGGTGGGGCCGTATGATGTTGGTGTCGTTGAAACAATGCTTGTCGCTATGTAAGCGTGAAGTGAATCATGATTGTGCTTATAGGGATGGTATTGTGATCTTTCTTGAGGAATATCCCGACCTTACGGCCATGTGTACAAACTTCTTACCGTATGGGGGTCCGAGAGAGCTCCTGATGTGCGTCGATGGGGATGACTACCGTGTAGAGGAGAGGAGGGCGACCTGGACGGTGTTCCAACCGCAGTTCTTCACCCATTGGGATCAGATGCCATTGTACATAGACAACTATCCCCTAAGTGGATGAGTTATTGGGGAGATCCTGACTTGCCGCTTCTCGCTTGGTCGAGTATGGGGGACCCGATGGTAAGTGAAAAGTAACTAATCCGTGATCCTCGCATTTTAAAATTTGTGAATAGTATTCATGGTACTGATCTTTATAATTTTTGGAATGCGTATATAGCTCCGTAAAACTGCCTGACATATGGGACGACTCCCATGCTGGCCGGAGCTACGTGCAAGTGGATCAAGGACTACACAGCACGAGGATATAGTCGCTCTATTGGAGGAAATTCATCATAAGGGAGGGGTTTCGACCGTGTGTCGAAGCGTGGTTGGAAGGATTTAGATGACTAGTACATAGAGCCATGTATTGGGCTACCCTCAGGGTGGTGAGGTATCATGGGACACATGGCGATGGACGGTCGACCGTGCGTGATATGAGTTGCAGGAGTAGCGCCATTGGCTCAGATCCTCCGCAGAGTGATTAGATGTAGGGCAGTGGTCCCCCTGTTTATGTAGGGGCAAGTGGTGCCCCGCAATTTGTAATTCTATTTTTGTAACATGCTATGGGCATGTCATATGTTTCGCAGTAGATGGACTTCTAAAAAGTATGTTATATGATATATATTATGTATATGCATTGTGTTGATGGTGTGAAATTTTATTGTCTTCTGTGTGATAAATGCCAATCTAGAACATGATTTGCAATTTGATCTACGTAGTGATTTTGACTTCTCGTGGGTATATGGTTGAAAGTAATGAATTTAAATTCATGTATCAAAAGTTTCGCCATAAATATTGTCTAAACAAAAGATAGTTTTATGCACATGATAGACAACATTAAGTTGTAAGACAAGAAGTAGGGAATTTAAACGAACGTGCGCATGGAGGATGTGATGAGAGAGGGCATCGGCTAAGAGACCACGTACCGCATCATATTCGGCCTAATTATTGGTGGCATTACCAAAAGACTCCCATTTGCAAGAACGAGGGTATTCAAGGGGGTAAATATGGCCCATGTACTCGAGGCGAGATTCCGAGAATCACGACTTGCCCCACCCAAGATAGCCAATATAATGTGTGGACGATAGGGGTCAGGAATAGTGTCACAAGACAATAAATGGGAGGAACGAGAATAATGATGGCAAAGATGAGTATAGGGTAGACATCCAATGATGACTATGGAGGGAGTAGTCAAAAGGTAGGAAGTCTAGGACTCATAGATCGACTAGAGAGAGATGAATGAGAACTATGGGAGGAAGAGCGGAACTCATGCTGCCAAGGACATCATAGATACGGTTGGTATTATCTTGATTATGGGAGGAAATGGAAAGGTCAAGGAAACCACATGATGCCGCAAAGCCGCCTAAATCATTAGTAAGGGAAGAGAGGCGCACATACCGGTCATCACTAGGAATGACAAGAACAATTAAAAATATGGTCAAAGCATGAAGAGCCCAAGAATGTTGCTAAAGGGGAATCAAGCAAAAAATGTATGGAGTGGATTCATCGTGAATGTACTCCAAGGGTCATGCGCATGATGAAAGGTAGAGAAGGGGATGCCAGAGCCTCGACATCTCAACATCAAGGGAGGAATGTCAATGGTAGTGCGGGATCCTCGAGTAAGTCCGACACATATCGAGCAAGGATGGGAGAGTGCGCATTTATTTTTTTTCAATCCTAGTATTCACGAAATGACCTCTAAAGAGGGCCCAGAATGCGTGAGGTGAGGGAAATGGTGATAATAATGGCCATGGACACCACACGTAGCACAAGGTTTGTTGGTGCGAAGAGTCTTTGGGTTCTCGTTGCAGATGAGGAAGAAACAGAGGTTTCAAAGACCGTAGATTTAGGAACGTGACTTTAACTGCTGATATGTGTGTCTCAGGACAAGTATGGGTGGCATGACCGATACCATCACACAAGGCACAAGGCTTGGAGGGTGTGGAGGAGTGGTAGGCTCTGCAGTGGTTCGTTTTTGGATGCCCCCTTGCAAGCTTTTCTTTTCTTGCCCGTAGTCATTGGCCAAAGATGAGGATGGTCTTGCTGAGGGGCAAGGGGCACTATAGCTAGTGGAAGGAGCGAAGGGACCCGTTGCACCAAACGTTGTCACAATAATGTATGGTTTGGGTGTCCGCGGTGGTCTCGACTGAGGATTAAGATACCATAACAAGATTTCCAAGGTTAAATTAGGGAGGGAAAGGGGTGGCCATGACGCGGAATTGAATACTCCTGGGGGAACCAAGGAAAGGTATTTGACTGCTCGTGGTAATGGCCGTGAGGGACGTCTCCCATATGGTGGAGACCCTGGGGAACCGACTCAGGAGGGTAGGGAGGTTCCCGAGTGTGAGGTGGATGGGAAGGTCTGTGCGAAGAGGTTCGCCGATCGAGGCAAAGGCCTAGGAGAAAGTTGCAACAGGGAGATGGAGGTTGCCGACTAGCCGAAGTAGGCTATGGAGGGTTAGCCCGAGACGATTACATCATGCAAACATTCACTAAGCCGGGGATTAGAGGCGGGGAGGAGGGGGGAGGACTCCGGGGAAAGTTCCGAGGCAAGGAGGAGTCTTTAAAGAGGCTGGGAGAGACACTGGGCCAAGACGTAGTGGTGGTGGAAATAGAGGGCTCAGGGGAAATCTGAGATTTGGGGGTACGATACGATAACTGGTCGATGTTGACGATTTTGCCGTTATGTGGGAAGAACATCTTGCGGTAAACTGCGGATGGGACGACAGACATGGCATAGGTGTAACTATGCCCAAAGAGGATATTGTAGTCGAGAGGGGCGTCGATCACTTCAAAGTCGACACACACAGTTTTTCCTGCAAGAGTAATAGGACATCAGCGGAAGAGGCCGACGGGCTGGGAAGCATGGCCATCCCACGCACGAAGGGTGATTGTGGAAGGGGCCAACGTAGGAGATCTGAGTTGTTGCCAAACCGAAGCGGACATGACACAGGTAGATGCCCCCTCATCAATGACGCATCGAGCAATAGTGGCATTTTGGATTTGGACCGAGATTTGGAAAGCAACAGACGCAGGAAGAGGGGGATGGTCAAGTTGACGGGGATCGAAAAAAATTAACTAGTCATCGGTAGGGTCGACAGCATCTAGGGCAATCTGATAAGAGGCAGCATTTCGGTGTAATGGGCCCTTAGTAATTTGGGTATGAATCTTGGCGTTGGGTGGAGGAATTGGCAAGGGACCATTGGGTGTCGATAGAGGCTTAGTAGGGCCCGAGGATGGGAACTCGGGGGTAGAAGGAACGAGAGACCAAGTTTGAAGGGAAGGATTGGTGGTGAGAGATTGGTCTGAGGCCATCATGAGGATCTAGTAATCAGAGGAACCAGAAGGAGAAGGTTGAGTGGGTTCCGGGCCATGAGGTGACTGGGTGGCCACGAGTCCTTGTTGAGGGAAAGTATCGGGAAACATAGCGGGTTGAGAGGTAGCCGTATGGGAAGGGATAGAAGGAGAAGAGTGTTGTCCCTACACAGTGGCCTGAGACTCCCACATGTGCCGCATTTGTGGTAACCGGGGACAATCGTGAGTGTAATGACCGTAAACACCGCAACATGAACAGGACTTATTGGTGTGAAGTGGCCTATCTTGCTTGGGCTGAGAGCTTTGGGGCTGGTCAGTAGTGTTAGAATCAAGACAGGAAGGATTGGGTCGACGATTACCAGAAGCGGAGGGAGTGCCTTTCCTCTTTCGTTGCGAAGGAAGAGGAGGAGTTGCACCTGGCTGCGCAAATACGTGCCCTGGAGGGGGAAGTAAGTGCGACTGTGGGGGTGGAGGAGGTAAGGGAGCTAGAGGTCCAAATGCTGGAGGAGCTGGGACACTAGGCTGCGGATAAGGGTAAGGGTGAGAATGGGCAACATTGAGGTAAGCAGGAAAGTGGGTAAAAGGGGGAGGCATGCCAAATCCTGGATACATGTTACCGGGGGGGACAAAAGGGGCTGGAGGTGCTGGCCCCGCCGGGAGGAAAACCATAGGGCGTAAGAGGTTGAGAAGAGGTATGAGACATGGCTCCGATGATACCGTCAGCAGAGTGAGAGGTCCCGGAGGTGTTAGTGCCCCCAGGCTTGGGGAGATCAGGAAGGACAGTATAAACATAACTAGACTGGGCATAGATAAGGTCATATTTTAAGGCGATTTGAAGGGCGGCTTCTTCGGTTTGGGGGAAATGGGAAGCGACATCTTTTCCAATTGGAGGTAAGAGAGAGCGAAGGAACCAATCCATGTAAACTCGATCTTCAAAGGGGGGAGCACGGCATAGGCTTCGTCGTCGTCACCACTCCTGGACATGAGCGGAGAGACGCGTTGAAGAGGATTGATGAAAGGAGGTCAATAGTTCAGTGCCAGTGTCGTATCGGAGAGGGAGCTGGAAATAAGACAAAAAGGCTTGGGCAATGGTTGCAAAAGTGGTATGGGAAGAGGTGGCTTGATCAACATACCATTTGGACGCTTCGCCAGTAAGGGTTCGTTGGAATAAATGAAGACGAATGGAGTCATTGGTGATGGAATTAGAGGAGCACCACATGTGGAAAGATCGGATATGATTGGAGGGATCTTCACTAGCAAGGCCTTCGAACTTGGGAATGTCGGAGGGGAGCTTGGTTGGCATAGCAGGCCAACTGACATCATGGCGGATAGGATCATTGATAAGCTGATTAAAGTCGGGGAGACTGAGGCTGGCCATATACGGAAGTAATGGGGTAGTCGAGGTAGGTCCCGTAGTGGTTCCACTGGAAGCGGACCCAGCAGTAGAATTGGGGTTAGGGCTAGGTCCAGAACTAGACATGGTGGAGGTAAAGGGGGGAGAACCAGAAGGACGGGGAGAACCCGAACAATTAGAGGAAGAGTCGGAGTGCAGACTCGAGGGAGGACTTACTCGATGACGATGGGAAGGAGGAAGTTGACCAACCAGAAACTGAGGGTGAAGGCCAAGAAGTCGCCGGGATAAATGCCTTGGAGGCGAAATGATGACGGGAAGAGGAAAGACCGACAAGGGCAGCAAGGTGCAAAAGCAAGACGCGACAAGGGCAAGGAGGTGCAGTGTCGATTAATTTTAGAGTCTTTGCCAGGCGGTGTTAACCAGGCTCTTCTTCACTTAGGGTTAGTGTGTGGCGTGCGTTAATTTTAATTGATTAAACCCAGACGTTTTGAGAGTAAAAGAAAAAGTGTGCTGCGTAATGGAAAATAAATCTGCAGTAAATAAGACTGAAAGAACAAAAAATTAGCAACTAAAAAGGCAACAATCAAACCCAAGAAGGTGGGTCTCTCAAAACTAGTCTAGAATGGGCAGAGCATGCTAACAAGAGATCAATAGATCTAACGTCCGGAGGGACTGGGATTTAATGGAGAAATCTGCTGGAAAGTGGTGCAGAAAGCAGCAAAGAGGCAGGGGCAAGGTTGCTGCTAGAAAATAGGAGATCAGCTAAAAAGAGGGGGGTCAAAGAGGTGGCCCTAGATATGAACCCAAACAAAGCGAAAGGCGGTGTTTATAAAAAGAAAAGGCGGCTGTGAGGATACGAACAGAGGCATCAAGTCTGAAATAGTGAAACTTTGGAAATTGAGATGTGCAACCCCGACAACAAACTCTCCCACAAAAAGTGGAGGGAACTAAAGCCCTAAGGGACAAGATTCCCACTTAGGTGAGTGAAATAGATCGCCAATGGGTACGAACGGTGGAGGCAGTGGAAAACCACAGCAGAAGCTTGATCGAAACCAAGAAAAAGTCTTGCGGTGCGAGAAAAAATTACGGAGGGGCAGATTTGGAGCTGTTTCAATCCTTTCATGCCGGAGTCTGAGACTTAGAGGCGAGAAAAGTGCGACCTCAAGACGGAGTCACAATTTACGGAGCCGATAAGTGCAACTTTGCGAGATGCGGAATGCAGCGGCGGCAGTTTTAGAGAATTTTGTCGTCTGTTAGCGGGTGATGTCGGTCACTACGCAAAAAAGGCTAGAAACACATGGAGGTTAAATTTGAATTTTGAGGGTTTTAGAGGGGAAAACTAGCATAAAAAATGGGAAAAAATGGAAAATAAAAATGGAAGAGAAACCCTAAGTGCAGAGCAAGCTGGATATGCGGGAAGACTGACGGCGATTGGTCGCAAAGAAAACCCGTGTGGGTAAGCCATAGAAATAGGAGAAAATCGTATGACCGAAGTACGTTGTAAGAACTCAATCACTAAATATCGAAATGGAAGTGAGAGAGAGAAGTGTAATGTTGTCTGATGTGTTAAAGGACTAGACCCTGACGAGACAAGACTTACAGGTGCAACAAGTCTCTATGAAGTGGTACCTGTGATGAAGGCGGCGGGGGAGGCATACCTATGCCCGCTGAGACAAAGTACAAAGAATAAGGCACCCGAAAAACCACGGAATGAAATAAGTACAAATAATAAGGCGTCCAGAAAACCACGGAACGCACTGAGGAAGCATGTGCTGGCCTAAACATGAGCCAGATAAAGAATATGATAAATCCCACATACATGTGATGCCTGGAATAATCATCAGGACTTATACAATAATATGGTAGTACATGAGATATAAAGACGCCCAAATGCCCCCTACACGCAGGGAAGGGCTCGCAAAGGCTGACTGATAAATGCAAGTCGAAGAGGTGCTGCAAGCGGCTGAGGCTGGTATCATCATATGAGAGGAGTTGCATCAAGGGCTGAAATGAATTCATCCGGGCATGTGGGGGGCTACCTGTAGGGCCACCCCCTCATGAGGGTTGAGACATCTCACACACGCCAGGGAATCACCAATAACGGCTACTGCATCACTGGACCATCAAGTGTATAGCTCACGATCATGTTGAGAAGAGCTCGAACCAAGGTACACTGCCCCCTAGACCTGGCTTCTAGAATAAATGAGCTGATGTCGACAGAAGTAGGTCCGCCATAGGTAAGGTAATAAGGGAATCCCAACTAGGGCATGAGGGAAAATAGTAGAGCGACGTACAAGTAGAGACTGATGATGAAAGGACCAAAGGGGACCCGAAAAACATGAGTACAAAATGGTATCTCATGACGGAAATCGACACGAACAATAATAAATATGGGGCCAAGTGGTGCCCCAAGGAAGAGTGTTGCAAGTGAGGAAATCCGATTTGGAGAAGAGGGAAAGAAAGACTTCGTGGACAACATGTGACCTGGTGAAGTAGTGAATGATAAGAACAAACAGATGCTGGCTATCGACAAGGAGATAAAAGAGGCATTTCGAGTGGGAAATGCTAAGGGTAATATCTCTTAAGATAGAGTGCATTGCGAGGATTAGGAAGGGGGTGGCCTTAAAAGTCCTCTAAAAGATATGCTCCCTTCCCAAGATCTTTACTGATGATGTAAGGACCTAGCCATAATGAGTCGAACTTCCCATGACCAAGGGTATCGTGGGCCTGGTCGTATACTAGAACAAGGTCACCTTCATGAAAGGTGCGAGGGTGTACTTTTCGGTCATACTGAGCTTTTGTGCGCTTTTTGGCCGCTTCAAAAGTTTGCAATGCAAGACGACGGTCTTCAGAGGCGCGCTCAAGCATGATAAGTTGTTGTTCTAGAGGTTGAGTATTAGGGAGAAGTTCGACGGCCAAGTGAAGGGAAGGGATTTCACACTCGATTGGTAAGACGGCTTCCTCTCCAAAGACAAGGTGGAAAGGAGTGAAACTGATGGCGGTTTTAACAGACGTACAATAGGCCCACAAAGTAGGGAAGAGCATGAGATGCCAATTGGTTTTGTGCTTATTCACCGTTCGTTGAAGCATGGTCTTAAGAATTTTGTTGACCGCTTCAACTTGACCATTACCTTGGGGGTAATAGGAGGATGAATATTGGTGTTCAAAACCCAAGAGGGAGGAGAGCTCATGCCAAATTTGGTCTTCGAAATGTTGGCCATGGTCGGATACTAACTGTTTTGGAACGCCGAATTAGGCAATGACATGGTTAAAGAAAAAGAGGGCTATCGTGGCTGCCGTATTGTTGAACATAGGCATAGCTTCGGCCCATTTAGTGAAATAGTCGACCGTCACGATGATATACTTGTGGTTACCAGCAGATGGAGGTCTACATTCCATGAAGTCGATGGCCCATTTGCAAAAAGGACCGGCTGTGACGACAGGATGGAGGGGAGCGGGAGGAGCTCGCGCCTTGGGGGCGAAATGTTGGAAATTGGAACAGTGTTTGACGGCTTCAATGCAATCACTGAAGAGAGAAGGCCAAAAATACCCATCGCGCATGATTTTTTGGGTGGTGGCGAGGCTGGAGAGATGGCCACCACAAGCGCCACTATGATAGGCATTTAGGACTTGCTCGGCTTCAGCATGGGTGAGGCAACGACGAAGGAAAGTATCTACGTCGCGACGATAAAGGTCATCGCAGATTAGAAGGTAGAGAGAAGCTTGGTGTCGGATACGTCATCGAGCATCACGATCATGGTGAAGGGCGAACTTTTGGGTTTGAAAGTAAGTAAGGATGTCACCGTACCAAGGATCGTCGGTGGTGATAGCAAACAAATGTTCATCGGGAAGAGCGTCATTAATTGGAGTATCTTGCGTCCGGGTAGGCAGATCAGAAATGAGTTCAGCTAGGACTAAACCTTTCTTACTTTTGGGGGTGACGAATTCAAGGTCGAATTCTTGGAGAATAACGACCCAACGGGTGTACTTCCCATTGAGGATGCGGCGACTCAATAGGAAAGCCATGGGGTTGGAATCAGTCACGACCTTGGTGGAACGCATTAGGATATAATGACGCAATTTTTGGATCGAGAACACAACTGCTAGTGCTAAATTTTCTTCATGCGAGTAGGCCACAGGTGGACCGGCAAGGTTCTTACTAACATAATAGATCACATGTTCGACACCGTTATCATCCTCCTGAATAAGGACACCAGCAACCGAATAGGTGGAGGTGGAGATGTATAGGATGAAATCTCGGTCAAAGTCAGGGGGACGGATCAAGGGAGCGGATGTGAGAGCATGCTTGAGGGCATCAAAAGACTCTTGAGCGTAGGTATCCCAGACGAAAGGGGTGTGAGATCAAAGAAGTCTAAGGAAGCCGTGTGCGGTAGTGGCGTAGTCAGGAACGAATCGGCGAAGAAAATTAGCTTTGCCTTGGAGGCTTTGTAGCTGGCATAAGGTACGAGGCAGAGGAAGTTCAAGAATGGCTTGAACCTTCAAGGGGTCGAGATTTATCCCGTCTTTAGACACGATGAAGCTGAGGAGACGATCGGCGGGAACACAGAAGACACATTTCAAAGGGTTAAGGCGGATGTTATACTTGCGACATCGGAGAAAAATGGTACGCAGGTCATGAAGGTGTTGCGCCCGATGTTTAGAACGTGCAGTAAGGTCATCTAAATAGGCAAGTATAATATGGGCTAAGTCATGGAAGAAATAAGACATGGCTTGTTGAAAGGTGGCACCGGCATTTTTAAGGCCAAATGGCATGACTCGGTATGCGAAAGTGCCCCATAGACTAATGAACGCGGTTTTAAGTTGATCAGCATGACGGATAACAATTTGGTTGTATCCAGAGAAGCCATCCATAAAGGACACTTCCCGAGTCGACCATCTCTTCTGTAGCCAATAAGCACACCATCGTCTCTTTGACCAATGTCTCCCCTAGCGTCTACCGGGACCCCTCCTTGCTTGGAACTTTCTGTGGTATTCCTCCTCCTCCTATCTCTGATCCTAGCTTGGCGAATGTTTGCATGATGCAATCGTCTCCGACTAACCTTAAGCAGCCTGCTTTGGCTAGTCCGCAACCTCAACTTCGCCCGCTGCCACCTGCTCCTAGCCCTTTGCCTCAGCCATTCGGACCTCTCCCTTCTGACCCTTCTCCTACTGCGGATACCCATGTGCCTCTTTACCCTCCTGGGTCGGTTCCACCAGGTCTCAACCATCTTGGAGCCGTCCCTCCTGGCCATTACCCCGCTGATCAGATACCATTCCTAGCTCCCCCACCGGGAGTGTACATAGTACCTGTCATGGACACCCTCTCTCTTCCTAACCTGACCCTTGGAATTCCCGTCTGGTTCCTTGATCCTCTAGCCGCTACCCCACCTGGTCAACCCAAATCTTATCTTACTTTGACCTTGGTTCAACCGATCCCCATGACTTCTTCCGCTACCACAGTGCCTCAGTCACCTCAACAGGAACCACCTTGTGTTGCGATCGCTTCAGGTAAGAAGGGAAAAGCTTGCAAGGGGGCATCAAAGGACAAGGCTGCCCCGACAAACCCTGCCCCTCCTCGGCCCTCAAAGCATACCATCCAGTGCACTTTGTGTGATGTTGTCGGTCACGCCACACATACCTGTCCTGAGTTTCCTCATCTCAAGCCCATGGTTAATATCGCGTTCCCTAAGACCATGGTCCCGGAAACCTCTGTTCCTCCTGCGACTATAGCCAATAACCCCAAGACTATTCACACCAACCACCCCTGTGTTTTGTGTGATCTCCATGGCCACTACACCCACCTCTGTCCCCGCCTCAAGGACTTCCGCACCTCTCTAGCCGCGGTCCGCCAATTCAAGGCCAAGCGTAACGAGTCCACCTCTCCCCTCTCTGCGTGCTTTGCTTCAACAAAATTACTAGACATGACGGCTCCCATTGACATTCCCCCTCCTGATGTCAAGATGACGGAGCCTTCGTCCACCATATTCTACCTATCATCATCCATGCGACCCTCGGGGAACATTCCCTCTGAATCCCCCCCTGTTGTTTCGCTTGACCTTCCTTCAGCGATCACCCTAGGCTCAACATTTGCAGATCCCTTATCTGCTTACTCTTCTCTCACCCCTTGTGATGATGCGCATGTGAACCTCTCTTCTCATGATGATGAGTCAGGTAGCTTCGCCGCGTCAGGTGGTCTTTCTTCCACCAATCAACCCATCTTCTATCACGATGACAACATTATGGAAGAAATCCCCACCCCTGACTTTATATGTTCCCCCTTACATCGCCACCATACATTCGAACCACATACACATTGTGTCCATTACATTGCAACACCATGTTTGGGTAAGGGGGCACCCATATTTGAGAGAGCAAGAGAAGAAATTCTCCACAACTCTCCTAGTGTATCTGGTCATGCCGACTTTAGTACCATTATTCTTCCACATTTAGAAGAACCTCTAAAGTCCCATATCACTTCAGATCACTCTAGGGATGATACCCCTTATCATTCCTTCATCTTACATCAGCAACCCAATCGTTTAGATATTGTTGTTGACCAACCGATAGGTTTTCTAAGAGAGCATCAGTTCATTATCTCCAAATCCTCTGTTTGGGATAGTGGCACCAGGTATGCCAACCCAGAAACTTAAAGCCCATTTGATTCATGTATGTAGTACTAAAAGCGATTGGTAATCCTCCATTTCCTTTCTCAAAACTGCATACCCATAATGAAAACAAATGGCACACCATATCATTAAAATGTGTTTAGATTCCCCCTTTTGCTACATACATTTTGGCATAACCACAACATGCTTGGGGGCACCTATGCCCCTCAACCATAAAAATCCCAGATCTCAGCCAACAACAGCTCTGAAACCCCCTTTCTCTGATAAGTCGCACTTTTCCAGTCATTTCCTGGGACATGCCGCAATTGTCTGCCCAATACCTACTACCCAGGTCACAGAACAGACCCCAAAAAGTGCGACCTGGCCTGTTCATGAGCTTTGGGTACCTTTTAGTTTTTAGTACCTTGCTACTTCACCAGGACACATTTTTTCCACGAAGAGTCTATTCACCTCTCCTACAAATCGGATTTTCTCACTTACAACACATGTCATTGGGGGCACCACCTTGCCTCTATACTCATTCCTGTTCGTGTCAATTTCTGTCATGAGATACCATTTTGTACTCATGTTCTTTATGGTCCCCTTTGGATCATCCCCCATTTCATTATCATCATTACTATTCGTCTGTTCGTCGCTCTACTATTTTCCCTCGTGCCTTAGTTGGGGTTCCATTATTGCCTCACCTATGGTGGACCTACTTCGGTCGACATCAGCTCATTTACTCCAGAAGACAGGTCTAGGGGGCAGTGTACCTTGGTTCCAGCTTTTCTCAGCATGATCATGATCTATACACTTGATGGTCCAGTGATGCAGCAACAACTATTGGTGATTCCCGAGCGTGTGTGAGGTCTCTCAACCCTCATGAGGGGGTGGCTGCAGTAGCCCCACATCTCCTATTTATCCCCATTTCAACCTCGATGTAGCTCCTTCTCATATGATGATACGCCAGAGTCGTTCGCAGCCACCTCTTCGATTCTGCATGTATCGGGGTTGCCTTGCGAGTTCTTTCCCCGCGTGTAGGGAATTTGGGGTATCTTTATATCTCATGTACTACCATATTATTGTATATGTCTCGATATTATTCTGAAAGATCACATGTATGTGGGATTTATCATATTCTTTATCCTGCCTATGTTTAGGCCATCACATGCTTCATCAAAGGCATTCCGTGGTTTTCCATGCCTTATTATTTGTAATTATTGCGTTATGTGGTTTTTCATATTTTATTCTGCAATTTGTTCCCGGAGGCACAGGTTCTCCCCCCCCACCGCCTCTTTTAGCACAAAAAAAAATTAACTTCATAGAGACTTGTTGCACCTGTAAGTCTCGTCTCCTCTGGGTCTAGTCCTTTAACACATCAGACACCATTACACTTCTCTCTCTCACTTCCCTTTTGATATTTAGTGATTGAGTTCTTACAACGTACTTCGGTCATACGATTTTCTCCTAACACTCGTATGTTGGGGGGCAATTTGTTACACCATTTTTTTGGTCATCTAACCTATTATTATTAGATGAACCCAAGTACACCATGTAAGACCAATTTAGCATGATCTTTTCCAACGTAAAGATCACTTTAGCTATGCATATCAAGTAGCCCTAACATCAAGTATGGCTGCAAAATATCCTTAAGTTTGCTGCATAAAATTAGATCTAAGCATAAAATATATTAAGCAGATAAGATATAAAATAGCTCCATGCATCCAATGAACAAGACAAGAACAATGTATAAAAAGAATCTTATATTATATTAAAGAATGGGGCACCTCAGAGGAAAACAAGAAAGGTGTTTTCCAGTTCTCCTCAGTGGGATGGGTTCTTGGAAGTCCTCAGTGTTTTAGATCTAAAATTCCTCTCTTTGGTTAATGTGGAAAACCCTAACAAACATGGAACTCAATGGGAGTTCAAAATGCAAACAAATGGAAATGGTGACCAAGAGTAGATCTAGTGTGATCTAATACAATGGAGGTGACTAATGAATGGGGAAAACCCTTCTATTTATAACAAAATATTGGGGTGTTCTAGAACTTGGTGCATGAATAAAATATTATTAATCACGTTCTAGAATCACCCTTTAGGAATATTTTATTATATTTGTTGGAGGGAAAAGGGTTTTTGACTTGGGTAAATTCCTTTATTTATAAATAAAAAATAAATAAATGATTTATTTATTATTTAAGGGAGATGAGGGAAATATAATTAAATAAATAATGGTTTATTTAATTATTTAAAAAATGATTTAGTCAAATTTAACTAGGAATAGTATTTAAATAGTGATTTAAATAACTTATTCTTAGGAAATAATTAAATAAATAATGATTTATTTAATTGATTACCTTGTTTTGGGTTAAATGTGACCAAGAAATGTAAACAAATGTGGTGAAAGCGATTTTACTTGGGGTAAAATTGGTCTTACATGGTGTACTTGGGTTCATCTAACGATAATGGGTTAGATGACCAAAAAATGGTGTAACAGATTGCCCCCCAACGTATGAGTGTTAGGAGCAAATCATATGACTGAAGTAAGTTGTAAGAACTGAATCACAAAATAGTAAGATAGAAATGAAAGAGAGGAATGTAAGGTAATCTAAAGTGGTGGAGGACTAGACCCTGAGGAGACGAGAGTTACAGGTGCAACAAGTCTCAAGTGTATGATGTGGTACCAATGTGAAAGGCAGCGGGGGAGGCATACCTTTGCCCGCCAAGATAATAGTACAAAGAATAAGGTGCCCGGAAAACCACAGAACGCGATAGTAAAACCAGTGCTGGCCTAATCATGAGCCATAAATCAAGAATGATGAATCCCACATACATGTGATGCCTGGAATAATCGTCAGGACTTATACAATGATATGGTAGTACATGAGATACTAATATACCCAAATGCCCCCAACACACGGGGAAGGGCTCGCGAAATCGGACCGACACGTGCAAATCGAAGAGGTGTTGCAAGTGACTGAGGCCGATATCATCAAATGAGAGGAGCCGCATCAAGTGCTGGAATGAAGAAGTCATCTGGGTATGTGGGGGGCTACCTACAGGGCGACCCCCTCCTGAGGGTTGAGACATCTCACACACGCCCGGGTATCACCAATAGCTGCTACTACATCTCTGAACCGTCAAGTGTATAGATCACGGATGATCGATGAAAAGAGTCTCTACATGTATACTTCCCAGACCCGACTCCACAATCATGATATCCTTAATTACCTATGAACCCAAAAGTTCGCCCTTCATCTTGATCGCACTGCCCGACGACGCATCCGACACCAAGCCTCTCGCTACCTTCTAATCGACGATGACCTTTATCGTCGAGGAGTAGATATTGTCCTTCATCATTGCCTCACACATGCTGAAGCTGAACAAGTCCTCAACGCCTGCCATAGCGGTGCTTGTGGGGGCCACCTTTCCGACCTTGCCACCGCCCAAAAAATCATGCGCACCAAGTATTTTTGGCCTTCTCTCTTCAGTGATTGCATTGAAGCAGTCAAACACTGTTCCAATTGCCAACATTTCGCCCCGAAGGCGCGAGCTCCTCCCGCTCCCCTCCATCCTGTCATCACAGCTGGCCCTTTTTGCAAATGGGCAATTGACTTTATGGAATGTTGACCTCCCTCTGCCAGTAACCACAAATACATCATCGTGGCAGTTGACTATTTCACCAAATGGGTTGAAGCTATGCCGACATTCAACAATACGGTAGCCACCGTAGCCCTCTTTTTCTTTAACCATGTCATCACTCGATTCGAAGTTCCAAAACAGTTAGTATCTGACCATGGCCAACATTTCGAAGATGAGATCTAGCATGAGCTATCCTCACTCTTGGGTTTTGAGAACCAATATTCATCTTCCTATTACCCCCAAGGTAATGGCCAAGTTGAAGCGGTCAACAAAATTCTTAAGACCATGCTTCAAAGAACGGTGAACAAGCACAAAAACAATTGGCACCTTATGCTCTTCCTTGCTTTGTGGGCTTATCAGACTTCGGTTAAAACCGCCACTGGTTTCACTCCTTTCCACCTTGTCTTCGGTGAGGAGGTAGTCCTACCAATCAAGTGTGAAATCCCTTCCCTTCACCTGGTCGTTGAACTCCTCCCTGATACCCAACCTCTAGAACAACGACTTATCATGCTCGAGCGCGCCTCTGAAGACCATCGCGTTGCATTGCAAACTCTTGAAGCGGCCAAAAAGCGCACCAAAGCTTAGTATGACAGAAAAATACACCCTCGCCAATTTCACGAAGGTGACCTTGTTCTAGTCTATGACCAGGCCCATGATACCCTTGGTCATGGGAAGTTCGACTCACTATGGCTCGGTCCTTACATTATCAGTAAAGACCTTGGGAAGGGGGCCTATCTTTTAGAGGACTTTGAAGGCCACCCCCTTCCTAATCCTCGCAATGCACTCTATCTCAAGAAATATTACCCCTAGCATTTCCCGCTCGAAATGCACGTTTTATTTTTCTTGTAGATAGCCAGCATATATTTGTTTTCACATTTCGCTACTTCACCACGACACCCACTATCCACGAAGTCTTCCCTCACATCCCCTTAAAATCATATTTTCTCACTTACACCACAGTTCAGTGGGGGGCACCACTTTGCCCACACACTCATCTCTGTTCATGATAATTTCCTTCATGAGTTACCAGTTTGTACTCATGATTTTTATGGTCCCCATTGGCACCATCCCTCATTTCATCATCATCCTTAGTTACGTCTGTGCGTCGCTCCACTATTTTCTCCCGTGCCTTAATTGAGATTCCCTTACTACCTCACCTATGGCGGACCTACTTCTGTCGACATCAGCCCATTTACTCCAGAAGTCAGGTCTAGGGGGGCAATGTACCTTGGTTCGAGCCCTTTTCAACCCACTCACGATCTACACACTTGATGGTTCAGTGATGCAGCAGCAGCTATTGGTGATATCCGGGTGTGTGTGAGATGTCTCAGCCCTCATGAGCGGGTGGCCCTGTAGGTAGCCCCCCACACACCCGGATGACTTCTTCATTCCAGCCCTTGATGCAGCTCCTCTCCTTTGATGATATCGGCCTCAGTCGCTTGTAGCACCTCTTCGATTTGCACATGTCGGTCCGATTTTGCGAACCCTTCCCCGTGTGTAGGGGGGCATTTGGGTGTATTTATATCTCATGTACTACAAAACTATTGTATAAGTCCTGACGATTATTCCAGGCATAACATGTATGTGGGATTCATCCTTCTTGTTTTCTAGCTCATGTTTAGGCCAGCACTGGCTTTACTATTGCGTTCCATGGTTTTCCGGGTGCCTTATCCTTTGTACTATTGTCTCGGTGGGCATAGGTATGCCTTCCCTGCTGCCTTTCACATTGGTACCACATCATACACTTGAGACTTGTTGCACCTGTATGTCTCGTCTCCTCTGGGTCTAGTCCTCCACCACTTTAGATCACCTTACATTCCTCTCTTTCATTTTTATCTTACTATCTAATGCTTAAGTTCTTACAACGTACTTCGGTCATACGATTTGCTCCTAACACTCGTACGTTGGGGGGCAATCTGTTACACCATTTTTTGGTCCTCTAACCCATTATCGTTAGATGAACCCAAGTACACCATGTAAGACCAATTTTACCCCAAGTAAAATTGCTTTCACCACATTTGTTTACGTTTCTTGGTCATATTTAACCCAAAACAAGGTAATCAATTAAATAAATCGTTAGTTATTTAATTATTTCCTAAGAATAAGTTATTTAAATCATTATTTAAATAATATTCTTAGTTAAATTTGACTAAATCACATATAAATAATTAAATAAACCATTATTTATTTAATTACATTCCCCTCATCTCCCTTAAAATAATAAATAAATCATTGATTTATTTGTTATTTATAAATAAAGGAATTGACCCAAGTCAAAAGCCCTTTTCCCTCCAACAAATATAATAAAATATTCCTAAAGGGTGATTCTAGAATTTGATTAATAATATTTTATTCATGCACCAAGTTCTAGAACACCCCAATATTTTGTTATAAATAGAAGGGTTTTCCCCATTCATTAGTCACCTCCATTGCATTAGATCACACTAGATCTACTCTTGGTCACCATTTCCATTTGTTTTCATTTTGAACTCCCATTGAGTTCCATGTTTGTTAGGGTTTTCCACATTAACCAAAGAGAGGAATTTTAGATCTGAAACACTGAGGACTTCCAAGAACCCATCCCACTGAGGAGAACTGGAAAACACCTTTCTTGTTTTCCTCTCAGGTGCCCCATTCTTTAATATAATATAAGATTCTTTTTATACATTGTTCTTGTCTTGTTCATTGGATGCATGGATTGCTTAATATCTTTTATGCTTAGATCTAATTTTATGCAGCAAACTTAAGGATATTTTGTAGCCATACTTGATGTTAGGGCTACTTGATATGCATAGCTAAAGTGATTCACTTACCTAATCTTTTACTGTTGGTACACTGCACCCTAAACCTGGCTTCTGGAGTAAGGAAGTTGATGTCGACAGAAGTCGGTCCGCCATAAGTGAGGCAATAAGGGAACCCCAACTAAGGCATGAGGGAAAATAGTAGAGTGACGAGCAAGTAGATACTGATATTGATGATGGAATGAGGGATACGGAGGAGCGGTTGGACGACTTCCCTTGTTAGAGCATAAAGGGCATGAATGGCTTGGCAGCGACTGACACAATATCATGAGGGATAGGGGACAAGGGTACTGAAGGCCATAATGTGTGACACGAGAGAGGGATCAAGCAAGAAAGGATGGAGGATTATAGTGGGGTATGAAGGGACTCAAGATAGACTCCATGGATGTGATGATGAATCGACTCGAATGCTCTAAACAAGGGCGACTCAATGGTGCTACCTCATAGTACGGGTCCAATGGGGGACCAAAAAATCACGAGTACAATAGGGCAGCTCATGACGACAATCAACACGAACGAAGACAAGTAAGGAGGCAAAGTGGTGCCCCAAGTACAAGTGTCTTAAGTGAAGAAATTCGATTTGGAGGAGAGGTGAATAAACCCTTCATGGACAACATGTGTCCTGGTGAAGTATCAAGGTAGTAAAAACTAACAGGTACCCAGAGCTCATGAACAGGCCAGGTCACACTTTTTGGGGTTTGTTCTGCGACCTGGGTAGCAGGTACCAGGTAGAAAACTGCGACCTGTCAAAGAAAGGGGTCTTCAGTGTTGTTTTTGGCTGAGATCTGGGATTTTTATGGTTGAGGGGCATAGGTGCCCCTAAGCATGTTGTGGTTATGCCAAAATTTATGTAGCAAAAAATGGGAATCTAATCACATTTTAATGATATGGTGTGCCATTTGTTTTTGTTATGGGTATGCAGTTTGAGAAAGGAAATGGAGGATTACCAATCTCTTTTAGTACTACATACATGAATCAAATGGGATTTAAGTTTCTAGGTTGGCATAACTGGTGCCACAGTCCCAAACAGAGGATTCGGGGATAATGAATTGATGCTCTTTGAGAAAACCTATTGGTTGGTCAACAACAATATCTAAACGATTGGGTTGCGGATGTAAGATGAAGGAACGATAAGGGGTATCATCCCTAGAGTGATCTGAAGTGATATGGAACTTTAGAGGTTCTTCTAAATGTGGAAGAATAATGGTACTAAAGTCGGCATGAGTAGATACACTAGGAGAGTTGTGGAGAATTGTTTCTCTTGGGCTCTCAAATATGGGTGCCCCTTTACCTGGACATGGGGTTTCAATGTAAGGGCCACGAGGTGGATGTGGTGCAAACGCATGGGGTCGATGTAAGGGGGAATATATAAAGTCAGGGGTGGTGATTTCTGCCATATTGTTGTCATCGTGATAGAAGATGGGGTGACTGGTGGAAGAAAGACCATCTGATCTGGCGAAGCTACCTGAGTCATCATCATGAGAAGAGAGGTTCACATGCGTGTTGTCACAAGGGGTGACAGAGGAGTAAGTAGATAAAGGATCTACCGATGTTGATCCCAAGGTGATCGCCGAAGGAAGGTCAAGCGAAACAACAGGGGAGGATTCAGAGGGAATGTTCCCCGAGGGTCTCATGGATGATGATAGGTATAAAATGGTGGACGAAGGCTCCATTAGCTTGACATCAGGAGGGGGAATGTCAATGGTAGCATTCATGTCTAGTAGTTCTGCTGAAGAAAAATAGGGGAGATGTGGACTTTTTGCGCTTGGCCTCAAATTGGCGGACCACGGCTAGAGAGGTGTGAAAGTCCTTGAGGCGAGAACAAAGGTGGGTGTAATGGCCATGGAGATCACACAAAGCACAGGGGTGGTTGGTGTGAATAGGCTTGGGGTGTGTGGTCATGGTCGCGGAAGAAACAAAGGCTTCAGGGAACATGACATTAACCATGGGCTTGAGATGAGGGAGTTCAGGACAGGTATGGGTGGCATGACCAACAACATCACACAAAGCACACTGGATGGTATGCTTTGGAGGCCAAGGAGGGGCAGGGTTTGTCGGGGCAGCCTTGTCCTTTGATGCCCCCCTGTGAGCTTTCCCATTCTTACCTGAAGTGGTCGCAATAGGAGGTGGACCCTGTTGAGGTGACTGAGGCACTGTTGCAGCGGGAGAAGTCATGGGGACTGGTTGAACCGAGGTCAAAGCAAGATAAAGTTTGGGTTGACCAGGCAGGGTAGCGGCTAGAGGATCAAGGTACCAAACCAAAATCCCAAGGGTTAGGTTAGGAAGAGAGAGGGTGGCCATGACAGGTACCGTGTACACTCCTGGTGGGGGAGCTAGGAATGGTATCTGATCAGCGGGGTAATGGCCAAGAGGGACGGTTCTAAGATGTTTGAGACTTGGTGGAACCAACCCAGGAGGGTAGAGAGGCGCATGGGTATCAGCGGTAGGAGAAGGGTCAGAAGGAAGAGGTCCGGCTGGCTGAGGTGAAGGGCTAGGAGCGGGATGCGGCGGGCGAGGTTGAGGTTGTTGACTAGCTGAAGAGAGCTGTGTGAGGTCGGCCCGAGATGATTGCATCATGAAAACATTTGCTGAGCTAGGATCCGAGACATGAGGAGGAAGGAGACTAGGGAAGGCTCCAAGAAAGGAGGAGTCTTTGTAGATGCCGGGGGGGACACTGGTCAAAGAATCGACGGTTGGCTTTTTGGATATAGAAGAGATGATCGACTCAGGGGAAGTATGAGATTTTGGCTCATGATATGTCAATTGGTCAACTCTAGATCACACTAGATCTACTTTTGGTCACCATTTCCATTTGTTTGAATTTTGAACTCCCATTGAGTTGCATGTTTGTTAGGGTTTTCCACATTAACCAAAGAGAGGAATTTTAGATCTAAAACACCGAGGACTTCCAAGAACCCATCCCACTGAGGAGAACTGGAAAACACCTTTCTTGTTTTCCTCTCAGGTGCCCCATTCTTTAATATAATATAAGATTCTTTTTATACATTGTTCTTGTCTTGTTCATTGGATGCATGGAGCTATTTTATATCTTATCTGCTTAATATCTTTTATGCTTAGATCTAATTTTATGCAACAAAATTAAGGATATTTTGCAGCCATACTTGATGTTACGGCTACTTGATATGCATAGCTAAAGTGATCTTTATTGATCTAGAAGAATCATACTAAAAATTGGCTATCTATCCCGATGACCAAAGGATAGCCGCAAGATTTAGGGCCTTCTCTCCTCTCCACATTCACCACAGCTACACAAGAAAATGAATGATTTTGGAGGGAAAACAACCTATTAGAAGAAAACCCTTGTTTTTTCTTTCGCCCGCTGCGACCAAACTGTAGCCCCATTTGACAAACCATCTACACCGTTGGAAAGCTCTCACCGAGCACTCAAATGGGTGTTTGTTCGTTTTTCATGTTTCCATACTTCACCAGGACACATTTTGTCCATGAAGAACCTTTTCATCTCTCCTCCAAATCGAATTCCTTCACTTACAACACTTGTACCTGGGGGCACACTTTTCCTCCTTACTTGTCTTTGTTCGTATTGATTTTCGTCATGAGATACCCCCTTGTACTCATGCTTTTATGGTTCCCTAATTTGGCATAAAAGTACAGATGGTTTGGCAGCCGACAGACACAATATCAAGAGGGATAGGGAAACCATGGGACTCGAGAGCCATACCGTGAAACCTCGAGAGAGGGACCAAGCAATGAAGGATGGGAGGCTATAGTAGGATACAAAGGGACCCAAGATAGACTCCATGACCGATGATGACTCAACTCAGATGCTCTGAACAAGGGCGACTTGATGGTGCTGCCACACAGTAAAGGTCCAATGGGGAACCATAAAAACATGAGTACAAGGGGTAATTCATAACACTAAAAATTGGGTGATCAACAAGCTACGTAAAAGACCAATTTAATAATCATCCTAAGGATTATTTATTAGTATGAACAACTTATGGTCCCTCGCATATCCCTCCGCCCAAAGCCGAGGTTCATACCAAGATTCCTAAGGGACCCTTATGCCGAAATGCTTCTTCTGACCGAGCTGCCCATTCGTTTAGCATAGTAGATGAGCTGGCCCAATATTTTGTTGCCATTTCAACGCTGGAACTCCTCCAGTCGTGCCCCTCCCAAAGAAAAACTCTACTATCTACCCTGGGCACTATAGATCCAGCAGATGACCAATTGATTGTTTTCGATGCCCATCTACCAGAGCTTCCTCTCGCTATGGTAGTAGGTATAGGAGAGGTGAATAGACTCTTCGTGGACAAATGTGTCTTGGTGAAGTAGCAAGGTACTAAAAACTAAAAGGTGCCCAAAGCTCATGAACAGGTCAGGTCGCACTTTTTGGGGTCTGTTCTGTGACCTGGGTAGTAGGTATTGGGAAGACAACTACGACGTGTTCCAGGAAATGACTTGAAAAGTGCGACTTATCAGAGAAATAGGGTTTCAATGCTGTTGTTGGCTAAGATCTGGGATTTTTATGGTTGAGGGGAATAGGTGCCCCCAAGCATGTTGTGGTTATGCCAAAATGTATGTAGCAAACAAGGGGAATCTAAACACATTTTAATGATATGGTGTGCCATTTATGTGCAAACAAATGGAAATGGTGACCAAGAGTAGATCTAGTGTGATATAATGCAATGGAGGTGACTAATGAATGGGGAAAACCCTTCTATTTATAACAAAATATTGGGGTGTTCTAGAACTTGGTGCATGAATAAAATATTATTAATCATATTCTAGAATCACCCTTTAGGAATATTTTATTATATTTGTTGGAGGGAAAAGGGTTTTTGACTTGGGTCAATTCCTTTATTTACAAATAACAAATAAATAAATGATTTATTTATTATTTAAGGGAGATGAGGGGAATATAATTAAATAAATAATGGTTTATTTAATTATTTAAAAATGATTTAGTCAAATTTAACTAGGAATAGTATTTAAATAGTGATTTAAATAACTTATTCTTAAGAAATAATTAAATAAATAATGATTTATTTAATTGATTACCTTGTTTTGGGTTAAATATTACCAAGAAATGTAAACAAATGTGGTGAAAGCGATTTTACTTGGGGTAAAATTGGTCTTACATGGTGTACTTGGGTTCATCTAATGATAATGGGTTAGATGACCAAAAAATGGTGTAATAGATTTCCCCCCAACATACGAGTGTTAGGAGCAAATCGTATGACCAAAGTACGTTGTAAGAACTGAATCATGAAACAGTAAGATAGAAATGAAAGAGAGGAAGGTAAGGTAATCTAAAGTGGTGGAGGACTAGACCCTGAGGAGATGAGACTTACAGGTGCAACAAGTCTCAAGTGTATGATGTGGTACCAATGTGAAAGGTGGCGGGGGAGGCATACCTATGCCTGCCGATACAATAGTACAAAGAATAAGGCACCCAGAAAACCATGGAACGCGATAGTAAAACCAGTGCTGGCTTTATCATGAGCCAGAAATCAAGAATGATGAATCCCACATACATGCGATGCCTAGAATAATCGTCAGGACTTATACAATGATATGGTAGTACATGAGATACTAATATACCCAAATTCCCCCTACACATGGGGAAGGAATCGTGAAATCGGACTGACACGTGAAAATCGAAGAGGTGTTGCAAGTGATTGAGGTTGATATCATCAAATGAGAGGAGCTGCCTCAAGTGCTGGAATGAAGAATTCATCCGGGTATGTGGGGGGCTACCTGCAGGGCCACCCCCTCCTGAGGGTTGAGACATCTCACACATGCCCGGGTATCACCAATAGCTGCTGCTGCATCACTGAACCGTCTAGTTTATAGATCACGATAAGACTGAAAAGAGCTTGAACCAAGGTATACTGCCCCTAGACTGGACTTCTGGATTAAAGGAGCTGATGTCGACAGAAGTAGATCCACCATGGGTGAGGCAAGACGGGAACCCCAACTAAGGCATGAGAGAAAATAGTGGAGTGACAAACAGATGGACACTAATGATGATGAAAATGAGGGATACTAAGTGGTGGATGGATGACTTCCCTTGTTAGAGCATAAAAAGCAGGGAGGGTTTGGCAGTGACTGACACAATATCAAGAGGGATAGGGAACAATGGGACTGAGGGCCATACTATGAAACTCGAGGGGGGGACCAAGCAATGAAGGATGGAGGACTATAGCGGGATAAAAAGGGACGCGAGAGAGACTCCATGACTGATGATGACTCAACTCGGATGTTCTAAACAAGGGCGACTCGATGGTGCTGCCACATAGTAACGGTCCGATGGGGAACCATAAAAACATGAGTGCTGCTGGGGTATCATGGCGCTCTGTCTTAGTGAGCTGCCCGCGCCAATCTGTTTATGGAAATTTTTAAAAAAATAGAGGTGAAGTTTCGATCACAACAACTTCGTGGATGAGTCATAGGGAGTGGTTCGACTAAATAACCACGGCCTTCCTCCTTTGGCCTCTTGTTTCCACCTTATGGGGAAACCATCCAAAGGATAAGGCCTCCCTTCCACTATTGTAGGGATCCCAACCTCCTCCTCTCCTCTATAAATATAGCCATCTTCCATTGATGTGCTGGTTGAACATGTTCTAGTTGAACAAATAGCTGAAAAAGTTAGTATAGAAGAGAAGCAATCATAGCTTCGGGAGAATAGTGCAGAGTGTGATTGTTTGTGTGTGTTGAGAACATAGTGAGATCTTGGACCTTTGTTCATGAGGGTGTGGCAAACATGCTTGGATACAGACCTGCCGAATGAGAGCCTCAACATCAAGTCTTGGTTGTAAACTCCTCTTGTATTTATCATAATAAAATGCATCTGATTTTTATCTTCCATTCTTGTTTACATCTATAATGAGATTTCTAGCATTCCTGATTCGGAGTCTTATACGAGTCGACGAGTCAATGGTCGGACGAGTCTTATACGAGTACGAGTCGTGCAACATTGCTTGAGATGCCCTTGCATGGAGCCACCCATCCTACACTCTTGGGTATTGACCCTTGAGGACACACCTGACTTATTCTATTGGGTTTTGAATCTTGATACCATTCTAGGGACCAATGTTATCATAATTGGATTGATTTTGGCAAAATTTGTCGGTTGGACCTGTTTTAGGGTTGTCAGAATGGTGATGGCTGGTTTCGCACCAAACCAACTGATTTCATATTGAGCAGGCCATAAATACCAAAACCAGCTGGTTTGGTTTTGTACAACCAATGATGGGAACCACTTCAACTCATTTTTTTTTTAATCAATTAAATAAAAAGGTGAAACATTAAACCTAAACCTATGCCCCCTTCAATGCTATCTTAAAGAGCTCCCCATTTTCCATTTAACTCGCAATTTGAAATTTTCGAGCTGAATTTCTTGGGCTGATTTGGAAAGCTGATTGAAGTGCTGATTTGAAGAATTTGTTGAGCTGATTTGAAGAGCTTGATTGAAGGATTGATTTAGAGAGTTGGATGGGTGCCTTTAAGGCTAGGGTAATCAAGCTAGAATCCCATTTTTGAATTTCATATGATTAGATTGTATAATCTATTGTCTAGACTACAATTATTAATTAGTACTATGCTGATTTTTGGACTCTAGAGGCCATTTAAAACTTCTTTGTTGATGTATTTTGTTCAGATATGGATTGCACTCAATGCTGTTTTGGTCATATGCATAGCTACTTGATATATAAAGGAGAAACTTTGTGTGAAAATTCGGCTGATCCTGAATCCTATTGCAGCAACTGGAAGTAATTTTCCTAATTGTTAAATTAACTCTTAACAATTTGTTTGCAATTTTCTATGGAAAACACTAGATCAATCACATTGCAACCTACACAAACAAACTGTGGAAGGAAAATAAACGCAAGAATAAATAGATTCACACACACAAAATAACACCGTTATTTTTGGACTAATGTCCCTAGAAAAACCCAACTTGGAAAAACCGTGCAGCAACTGAGGGTTTTATTATTATGCAATAGTGAAATATCTGAGTACAACTGGATGCCCAAACTGGCAATCCTACAGAGAAAAATTGGCAAAAATATCTAGTGAGGAATTTCCTCACTTCACAGGCGAATCCGAGCACTGACCTCAGCTCGAAATGGAGTCGTCCAAACTACCTCTGCGCAGTCACTGCATCACCCTCACGCAGGCTTTGCGTCACTCAGCTTGGAACTGCGTCACCTCAAGTTGTATCGTTAGCTGTTGTCTAAGAAAATGACCCTCTTGGCCTCTGGAAACTCTGCCCAGCTTCCAACACTGAATCACTACTTCTCCTCGAGCAAATACGAATCACCCACTAAACCTATTGTGTTGCCACTGTGTTAGCATCACTGTGGCTTCTCTGCCTCTCTGCAAATGTACTCACCGGATCTGGAATGCCTCCTCCTGCTTCACTATCTTTGCCCCTCTCTCGAGTCTCACTGCTTCGATCTTACTGAATCACTTCTAGCAACAAAACGCTACTACTTTGGAAATTGATTTCCCAGTAAAATCAAACTACTCAAGTGATTTATCCAAGCCCCATCGACTTCTTCTTATAATCCTTCGTTGAGACTTCAACGACCAAGATTAGATCTTAATCAATGGCTAGGATTAATTAGAAATCGATCCATGTGACTTTCTAGAACATTCACACCATGACTTAATTAATTCTGATTAATTAATCATATTCCCTAAGTTTAGACTTAAGAAATAATTAAAAACTAACTAATAATTTAATTAAGTCGTCTTTAGGTGGAATTTCCAGAAACGATTTCTAGGTTTTGGAGATCTCATGTATTCTAGCCTCTCCACAAAATTTCAAGGCTAGAACACATCCGTTTCTACAAAAACTAACACTCCCTCTTAGCGAGGAATGTGTTCTAGTACTACTGCACCTCTAGAGAAATACTCTGCTTCTGTACCATCCCCTGTCACGTTGCTGATGTCTGGCTACTACTGCCCACTAACCACTGCGCAAATCTGATATGCGCTGCATCTGTGCTGCTGCTGACCTTGCGGAACTGCTGGCAACACTGCATCTGCACTGCAACTCCCTCTCATCTGTTGTTCCTGCAACTGCAACATCTACAACAAAAAAACATCCAAAATACTGAAGCCAATGTGTCCAGTATGATGCATCTGTCACCCGAGTACTGACTGCTACTAGCTTTTGCTGTCACTGAAGGCTCTGCGCTGCTGCTGACTTTGCACTGTGCCAACTGCACTGTTGCCAACTATGAACTGCGCTCCCCAGCATCTGACTGATACTAATCACTGCAACTGTCACTCTGGCATCTGATTGCACCAACTGCCACTGGTCCATCCTGCTACTGAATATTGTGGGCTCTCGTAGCAAGGAATTGATCCAAGAGTTGGACTCCTCAAGGACTTGCCCATCTCACACACTGGAGTATGGAGCTCCTCCTCCTCTTGGATCTGGTGCCCCACTATCTCCTTTCAAGCCTAGTCCCTAGCTAGGACCCTTCCTTTCTTTGCAACTCGCACTAGATAACTCACACTTCCTCCGACACTTATTTCCAACAACCGAAAGTTGAACTGCTGCCTAGATATGAATTCTGGCTAACTCGCACAACCTCCTCTGGAAATCACGTACGGTCATCCCTGTGAAAATTTCAAGATCTAAACAGATCTAATGAATCCTATTGCAACACCTGAGTGTACTTCTCCTATTAAGTAAATTACATTACATAATTAATTCAAATCTGAATTATTGAAGCAACTACTGAAGCAACCTACACTAAAATTGATTCAGAAACAAGGAAACTAGACTAGGAAATCATTCACACATATGACACAATTATTTTTGGACTAATGTCCCTGGAAAAACCCAATGCGGGAAAACCGGTGCAACAAATTTGAGGGTTTTATTATTATGCAATAGCAATGTCTGAATACATCTTTGAATACCCTCAAGGGTTATTCAGTTACAGAGAGAAATACTGGCAGAAGCATATGTGAGAAATACCTCACCCAATCACTGAGCTTTTGGCTGATCCGGATGAAGGAAAACTTGCCCTAGGGAGGCTCTGCGCAGTCCTAGTGCTGCAACTTGCAGCCTCTATGTCACCCCCTTCCAGGCTCAACGTTCAGCCCTAGCCAAGTCATTTTCCCTCTGTGGATGCTGAGGAACAACCTCCCGGTGCCACTTTCCGGATCTCGGCCTCCGAAACTGATCCGCCAACAAATTTCGAAAACCCTTCCTTTTGCCTCTGTGTTGTTTCTGCGTGAGCTTACGCAATCATTGCGTCAACCCCTTTCCTTCAACGCTGGCTAGGCTAGATCACCTCTGCCTCTCTCTGACTGATGCTCCATCGGACTGAGAAATTCTTTCTCTTTGGATGCTATCTCTGCCTCGCACTGCTCAGATCTCTACTTCGAATTTCTCAGCAAACCACGCCCCAGAAATTTTGATCTTAGATCAATTCAGTGTCTCCGTGTCTTTTCCAAATGACCCTAAAGCCTTCCTTTATAGTCTTCTCGTTGACAAATCAACGACCCAGATTAGATGTCTAATTGATGGCTAAGATTAAAACATGACTTGATCTTCGTTCTCTAGAAAATTCACACTCTGTTTTATTAATACCCTTTAATTATTTAATTTCCCTAAGTTTAGACTTAGGATCCCCATTAAATTAATTAATTATTTTAATAAAACATGAACCGAGTGGAATTTCCACAAACGGTTTCTGGGTTCTTTGGAATACAAGTGTCTAAGCCTCCACACCAAATTTGAGACTTTGAGCACTTTTTGATGCTACAAAAATCAACACTCCCTCTTAGTGAGGAAAGTGCATTAGTAATAATCCCTGCTGCATACTGCTCTGTCCTTGAAGCATTCTCCACGCTGTTGAAGTCCATCAGTCTCTGCGCTGCTGCTGCCACTGTATTGCTGCCCATGATACTACCACTATCACTGCTGCATCTATACTGCAACTCCCTCTCAAGTGGTGCATCTGCTATGCTGCTAGCACTGCCACTGCTAACACTGTATCGGCACGAAAACCCAGCTGTTGAGAGAAACAACTGAAAACTCACCCAAAAATGAACAAGTGTTCAATGGATGCACCTCGGTGTTGAAGAATCTGACTGCTGATAGCTACTGCGTTGTCCCTCTGATGCTTTGTGCTGTTGCTGCTCTGCACTACGTTGCACCACTATGCACTACGCTGTTGTTGCTACGCTTCTGCTACCTCTGCTCGATGCTGCTCCAGAAATGAACGCTGCTACCCATTGCACTGTTGTCTCCATCACTCCTCGGCTCCACTGAAACTTCTCCATCCCGCTATTGCTGATCATGGACTTCCATAGCAAGGTATGATCCATTAGGTGGGCTCCTCAAGGATCCTTCCCAATTGAAGTTCAAAGCACTATAGCTCAATATCACCCCACTTCCCACTAGGAGAATCATGGGCACTCATGGCCACCTCATCCTCCTCTATTCTTGTGGCTGCAACCTTCAGATCATGCTTCTCATCTTTGTCCCTTTTCTTCAGAGGACATTGAGATGCATAGTGGCCCATCTCGCCACATCTGAAGCACTTGACCTTTGAAGCATCACGCTTTGGTTTCCATTGCGCCTGCTGTCCCTTCGATGCAAGGGATGCGTTCTCCTCTTCTTCCACGGATTTCCATCTGCTTCCACTGCTGCCATCAAGTTTGCATTTGATGAGGTCTCTCCTCAGCTCTTCCTCCTGAAAAGTTGCTCACAACTGCTCCCAACTAGGTAATGTTGCTCGACCCAGTATGCTCTGGACAAACAACTGCCACTCCTCCGTGACACTTAAAAGGGCCATCCGTACCATGGTTGCAGCTGTAGGTGTAGCAACTACTGCCGACAGCTGATCATGAGCCTCTTGAAACCGCATAAGGTATGAAACTACGTGCTCCCCTTTCCGCATATGAATCATACAGAGCTTTTGCTCCAAGTACAACTTCCGTTGCTCGGAAGATCCCTCATATAGGTCATGCAAAGCTACCCACATATCTCTAGCAGTATTCTTGCCAGCCAAATGTGAGACAATGTGGTCCTTGACACCATCAAGGAGCAATCTCTTCGCCTTCGCCATATCAACCTTGTACTTTTTGTTTTGATCCCGATCTGTAGGTACAACTACCACGTTCTCCAAGAATGCCTTCAGATCATATTCATCTAGAAGAAACATAGCTCGTTCCTTCCAGTTCATATAGTCGGAAGAGCCCTCCAACCAATCTTGATCACGAAGTCCGTGAGATGCCATATCAGTGGAATATTCTCCCTCTTTCTCCCACTGTGTAGTCCTTGGTAGGCTTATGCACTCCCTGGTGGAGTTGTAAGTTCTGCAGTTCCTCTACTGCTCAGCAACTGAGAAATGTTGATTTTCCTCGGCTATGAAATCACCGTGGAAGAAATTCCCCAAATATGTGCCCCTTTGATTCCTTCTGATGCTTTCTTCCCAACAACAACTTCAGAAAACTGCGTCCCTCTGTCTTGTGCGTGGAGGCTCTATGCAGCTCCCTCTGACACAACAAAAACTTGAACTGGAAGTCCTACCTCTCCGTCGACTCACTCAGAGAGAGACAACCTTGAAGCTTCAGCCCTCTTGGCTAGATCTGTGCAATCCCTTTGGGGATTCGTTCTGCTGCACTGCAGCAAAAACGACCTTCACTTCAGAAATCATATCTGTCCTCCCTGTTTCACATCAATGCTTTGATACTGTTATCACAAAATTGCACTTGATTGGCTGCTGATAAGACAACTCTATGTAACTATTTCAAACCAGCTTTTGACTGAAGCTTAGCCTTTTCAGTCTGAGAGGGCTCTCTCAAAGGGGTTTATGATATTAGATAATGATAGGACTAAATGGCTAACTCTATTTGAAAAGTAACTTGATTTTTGTGTATGTAGGTTGAAAAGAATGTAAGCTTGCAACCATTGGGCTTATGGAGTCAACAAATTAGTATATTCAGTGGCAAGGTTTCTTGACATGGAAGCTGAGGCAGATAAGAGTCTTTAACAAAGGTAAATCACACATAGAACATAGGGCAACACAGTCATTTCATCAATAAAGGAAGTTAAAGCATACACATATGAATTCTGAGTAATAAAGATGAAATCTACTGCAAGTAGTACACATAAAGATATAGATCAAAAAGACATTAAAAACTCCATGAGAATCTCAGGTCTGTCAAGAAGAAGTCCTCTGTTTTACTGATATTAGTCAAATTACATAAAGCAACTATATGGTGCAAAATGTCTCCAACCCTTTACTACTTCAATGATTTGCCTTTAAATAGACATTGATGATCTGCCTCATGGCTAGATTCATTGAATTCTTCTCATGACACCTCATATAACAGAAAAACATGTCCTTTAACAAGAAAATGACAGCGACACCCTAAAACAGACCTTTCCTAATAGGACTCAAACTCCTATTTATTACTTCAGTCTACCTTATCTTAAAATAGTTACATATCAGTTATAACTAAGCATCACATGCTCGAATAGGCTAATGACATAGTTCATCAACACTTTACATATTAAAAATCCTCTTAAACATGTGGAACAAAACCCTATTTTTTAGGAAAGCATGACCTTCATCCTCAAATCTGCTTTGGCTGATGACCTGTCTTGATAGCACTTCCTTCGAGTCATAAGTATTTGATGATAAGCTCCCTTGACACGTTGGAGGATTCCAGTTGTCCAAAATTGCCATCAAGATGCTCCAAAACCTTCAAAAATAGCTCGCTACAAAAACAAGACAGTTTCATAGCGAACTTTGGTAGTGTTGAAAAATGACTTCTGCAGCCAATAACTTTGCTCCTTTGCTGTTCCATGGTGTCACCCTAGTCATGACACATCATCACTATCATTCTCCCTCCTTGAAAGTTGCAGAAAGTGAATTTAGAAGCAAAAAGGTTGCTACAAAAATTTTCGTAGCGTTTTCCTGGCTTTAAGCCTAGGAAACGCTATGAAATTGTGTAAAAGTGCAATAATTTCACATTTCAAGACTTTATTCAAGAACTAATCTTCTGCTGCAAAATTTGAGGTCCTCTGCATGTTATGGACCTCATCAAACGAATGAGGAACACAAACGCCATCACCTTACATATTTAAAACATCTTTGCAGATTTTTCTTGTTTTTTTTTTCTTCTGAAAAATAGGTCTTAGAACAGAGCTTATATCTTCGAATCCATGATGTATTTTGCAAAACTGGAGGAGGTTTTTGTCAATAAGAATGTTCTGAAAAACCTCTCTTGGTTTTTTGAAAACCATCTCCAGTTGTCCAGAACCTACATTTGAAAAACATATATAAAACAGGAAAACTCTGCTTTCTGAAAATAGGGCCCAAAGACATCCCTGTATCTCCCAACTGATAGCACCTGTAAGAAAAGTGAAATAGGTTATTTTTCCTTGTTCTGTGCTTGACAATAACCTCTCTCAGTATTGCCAAATTCATCTCTGTTCATCCATAATCCTCTCTTTAAACTTACTGCTCAAACAGTCCAAAAACACAACAATTTCCTTGTTAGCTCTTGCAGAAATTTTGACAACTTGAACTGATGCATGCTTCAGAAAAGCTAGGGTCCTCCACGAATAGCTTAAGGTCCATGAGCTTCTATCTTATCCATAGAGCCTCCTTTGTGTGCTTTCTTGTACATGACCATCTCCTTTTATAACCAAGCTGCCCTCTTAAAAAGGTGACACTTGTAAAGCCAAATTGGACAGCAAGCTGCTTGGTGTGATGAGGCAGCTCTCAAACAATGACATTGAGATGTTTCACATGCAAGAATGAATGTTGAGTGACAAATAGCAGCTTAGGATAAGGTTTTGTGTTTTAAATGACAACTCATGCTTTAATAATGACGCATACATGCCAAAAAGGGTAATGATGACCTCATACATGGTTATGTACCTTTGAATTAACCATAAAAGACTTGAATAACCTCCACCCTATCGTTGACTGACACCTTGCATCGAATTTGAAAAGACAGATAGAAAAACCTCTTTTTGTAGCGTAGTTAGTTCATTTCCTGGCAGTTTTGCTACGAAATTATCCTTTTTACTGTGTAATTCGCTCCGAAAACAAGAATCTTGGCTAAAGTGACCTTTTCGAATTCAAAAGCTTGGGAAATGGAATATGTCAGCAAATGATGACTGATGGGACATGATGTGACCTATATGGAGATGGTTTTGAGATGAAATGAGGGTGGTCTTGACAATTAGGATAGGTTAAATATGAAAGAATGAAATTTCCTATGCCAACTTGAAAAAGGTTTAAGGAGACCTTACCCTTTTGAGGAGTGAACTGTATGACCATGTCAAGTAATGACCCGGTGCAACAAATGAGGGTTTTATTATTATGCAGTAGTGAAATATCTGAGTACAACTGGATGCCAAAATTGACAATACTACAGAGAAAATTTGTCAAAAATATCTAGTGAGGAATTTCCTCACTCCACAGGTGAATCCGAGCACTGACCTTAGCTCGAAATGGAGCCATCCAAACTGCCTCTGCACAGTCACTGCATCACCCTCATGCAGAATCTGCGTCACTTAGCTCGAAACTGTGTCACCTCAAGTTGTCTTGTTAGCTATTGTCTGAGAAACTAACCCTTCTGGCCTCTGGAAACTCTTCCTAGCTTCCAACACTGAATCATTACTTCTCCTCCAGCAAATGCGAATCACCCACTGAAGCTATTGCGTTGCCATTGCGTCAGCCTCACCGTGGCTTCTTTGCCTCTCTACAAATGTACTCACCGAATCTGGAATGCCTCCTTCGACTTCACTATCTCTGCTCCTCTCTCACTGCTTCGATCTTACTGAATCACTTTCGACAACAAAACATTGCTCCCCTGGAAATCAATTTCCTAGTAAAATTGAACTGCTCAAGTTCTCAAGTGATTTCTCCAATCCTCATCGACTTCTTCTTATAATCCTTCGTTGAGACTTCAATGACCAAGATTAGATATTAATCAATTGCTAGGATTAACTAGAAATCGATCCATGTGACTTTCTAGAACATTCACACCATGATTTAATTAATTCTGATTAATTTATCATATTCCCTAAGTTTAGACTAAATAAGGAAATAATTAAAAACTGACTAATAATCTAATTAAGTCGTCTCATGTATTCTAGCCTCTCCACAAAATTTCAAGGCTAGAACACATCCGATGCTACAAAACTAACACTTCGCATATATACAAGTATATGCAAAATATAATGGTTTGGATTCACATAGATGTCATGAAAATATTTCTTGTTTCAAAATTTGAATATTTTATATAGTTTTTGATCAACTGGTTTTGTTGTTCAATATATATTTATTTTTTTCTAGTTCTAGTTTTTGGAGTTGATTGATTTGATAATTAGTCTAGTTTTGATAACATCTATAGGAAGTTAGGAACCCTACATGTGTTTCAACCTCATGACATAGCTTGGGCATCAATCCTAGTTTTCCAATCCACCTACACCATCAAAGGCCATTAATATGCCCTGTCCACGGATGTACCCACACTATCTCCTTGGGTGTTTGAAATGGGCACGTGACAATGAAGAGCAGAATCCCAAGAGAGAGAGCAAGTATGCAAGTAGAAAGGAGATTACTGCACTTTACACTTTGTTGTACACTCATTGGTATTATCTCAATATAGGAGTACAACATTATAGGAGAGTGATGAAGTTTGACCATGTAATCAATAAAATACAATAAAAGGTGAGTGATCAAGTTTGACCAAGTTTCTAATAAAATACAATAAAAGATGAGTAATCACATTTAACAATGAGATAAGAGAATAATAATGTGTAATGTGTAAATTACAATTAAATGCATAATCTAACTAAATTTAATATGAACTCAGGGACTAATTAAGTCTTCCTAATTTCAACCTCCTCACATAGCTTGAGCCTCAATTTGAACTTACCAATCCACCTACTATAGAAATTTTCCAAATTGTTAGTACAAAACAAAAAAGTGCATCTCTTTGACTACAGGTTTCTCAGATCTTAATTCTTTGAATTTTGAGCCTTAGGGCTGTCATGAAATAAAATATAAAACAACAACTGAAAAGACACAATATTTCATTCTCTAACAGCCCAATTTTCTAGGCAATCCAAGAAGAGAAGATACCGTACTGTCTATATAAATTTCAGTCCTCTAGGGCAACTTATCACACATAAACCAGATCTGAAAACTCACTTTGGCGGCCGTTATAACAGTGGTAAAATAACAGATATCACAACAACAAAAAACCCTTAAGTTCAATGACGATGTCAAGTCATTCAACAAATTGTCCTTTTACTTATGTCAAATCATCAAGACATATATAGCTGTTAATAAAGATACACGAAGAACGTATATGGCTGAAAATTAAATGTGGAAATTGCACAAGTCTTGGATAGTTAAAAGCTAAGTCACCTGACACGGGGACACAGGAGACGGAGGACACGAGGATTCGAGTGTCGGACACGGACACTTTGACCCCCCGTAACAGGACACGTTAGGAAACATTATATATATATATTAAAAATTAGATATTTCTTACACAAATTTTCATTCATGATACAAATTCATTGATTCAAACATAGATCTTCATCTAGATGTAAGTTTTACAAAAATACAAAGTAACATTATGCAGACAAATACAATTGTGACATATTCATCAATGATCCAATAGGAGAAAGACAAGATACTGTAGTTTTCTCATTAAGTCATCAAAATCAAAATGTGTTACATAGGTAGTAGCAATGCCAATGGAAAATATAAATAGCAAATACAAAATCAAAACAACTACAAGCCTCAAGGAAGTAGGTAGCTCATGAGTCATCAATCCTCATTGTTGTGACTCGTTTTAACATTTCATATGTTGTATGTATTTCAATATCCCTTTTGAAAAAAAAAAAAATATAAAACATAGTGAATGTACAAAGTATTAAAAAAAAAGAGTTTGATAAATGGCACGCTAAACATTTGTCGGAGTAGTTGGATGCAGACAAAGTGGGACCCTCCTCTAGAGCACGAAGTTAAAGGGTTAGCCACAAACTCGACACCACAAGCAGCGCGAGCGTTACGGTGAGGGGTGCCTCTGCAAGATCGTTGACCTCCGCCTGTTGACTCAAGATGAATAGTTCAAATTCACTGCGGGGGCACAGCTCCGAAAGCTTTCCCGTACAACAGAGTCCCCCGCAGTGATTACAGCAAGCGAGCCCGCGATGTCAACAAGCGTGCCAGCCTCCTCATTACTCCGTGTCATCATCCTGCTTGTCATTCCGCCCATCTTGTCATCCATATTTTCATTTGTTTCATCTCCATGCAATGTCCTTTCCCGCCGTGTTTTTGCTTCGTCTGTAAAAGGGTTTGTCCTCATTCTCTTTCCACGTCCTCTCCCGAGTAGTCGAAGTTTCCAAGGTCTGTACCAACGTCCAAATCACCATTCGCCTCATCAGAGCTAGGTATTTTCACATAATTGCACTTGAATTTTTTTTAAATGGCAAAGAAAAGTGTTTTGGGCTGGGTCTTCCACCCACATTCCCCTTATGGATACCGAAAGCGACATTGCACACACAGTTTGTCCAGTTGACCATCCTCTGTTTTATCAACACGTCATACTGAACCAGTCCAAGTCTCCAATCTATTCTACTCTAGTTAAGTCAGGAGTATTATCAACATTTGTTCCACGAACCTATCTCTTTCCAGAATTCATTCATTGGCTGGTTTTGGCTATGTACCCTTAAAAGTGTTTGTAATGAACCAGTTGGGAGAAAATGTTTTCCATGTATCTGCTCTCTTAATTCGACAATCTCTCTGTTATCCCTCTGTAGATTCATATATGAGTTTCTCTGATGAATTTCTATCCAAATACTTTCAAGATTTGCTCGGACCTGAGTTTACTCAGATCCTATTTTATTTAATGCTTGAAAAAACACAATTTTCCTTGGAATCAGATAATTTCCCTTTGAATCTTTTTGCTGAAGATATGAGATCAGTTCTGCAGATTTTGGCTAAAATCCTGGGCAAAGAGGATGTTGTAATGGTAGATAAGACAATTTTGGGAATGTTCACCCTAATGATGAAGCCTGGAGTGGTTTTGGATATTCCTGCTTATTTGGAGAATTCTGTCAATACTCAATTTATGAATTTGTCATTTACTGGGTGTTTTAGGTTTCCATCCCCTGTTACTTATTTGTTTTTGTACAGTCATGTGGAAAGTTTTACTCAATTGGGGTTAAATGTTATGGATGTAAATAGAAACAAGCAGTTAGTGGTCTTTTGGACAGATATAGTAAGGAAGGAGGTGGGAAATGAAGGCCTGTTTGATTTCACTTCTTCCTTTCTTCCAATTGTATATTCAATTTTGAATGGATCACTTGCACCATGTTTGTTGCCCAAGGCCCAACCACTTTTACAACTAAGCAAAGATATGAAATTTGGGAACTGGTTTGCTTTTGAGGATCATACAGAGATCAAGTTGTATGGAGCTGATATTGAACCTTTCAGACTGCCTACTTTTGTTCCTATGAAAATGTTTGCTTTAGAGTTCATATGACATAGCCTTAATGTGGATCAAATTCACTTTGTGCTTGTAAAAAAGGGTCACCTATTCAAGTTACCCAGGATTGTGGGCCCATTTATTGTAAATGCTAGACAAGTGATTGAAGAAGCTCATAAAATGCTGGAGGGCATGCATTTGTTGTTAGGGGAAAAATGGGCTTATGACCCACATCATGTAATCTCAAATCGTAGATTGGAAAATGGATATGCTCCTTTTATTCATGAATCCAGACTAGAGGTGGAGAAACTGGCCAATGGCAGACAATCTTCTACATCTATGCAAATGGAGGTGGAAACCCCACATCCCATCGAAAAAGGCCTCAAAAGGGGGAGAGAAGAAGTAATTGATTTGGAGGGTAATGCAGAGAAAGAAGCCAAGAAAGCAAAGATAGTGGATGAAACTAGTTCATCAACCATGCTAGGGTATTCTTTGCAGTTGGGGGAAACTTCATGTACTCCCTCATCTCCTGTTCCTGAGGGCACATGCCATGATTCTGTTTCAAATATCAAGCAAGTATTTTCATAGATTGAGGAAAGAAATAAGAAGATAAGGGAGAGTATAGAATCCCAGTCAGAAGCTCAAATTTCTCTCGAGCAAACTAGATTTCTATCAACAATGGACTTAGAAAAGGATCAGCTAAGGATAAATTTTTCTCATCCTTCAGCCATGACTATGACATCTTCTGTTGCTTTCAAAACTGTTAATTTAACAGTTGATGCAAAAAATATTCCCCTCCCGGATAAGTTTAACCTTCATATGCAGACTGGTCATTTAATCTTTAATGATCTGAACAAGACTACTTCAGCTGCTGCCAAAGCTAAAAACATGCTGGGTAAGGTGATAAAGCAATTAAAATTGGAGAAAGCAAATTCAAGAGCTTACTCCACACAAAATGAAGAATTAAATTATCAAGATTGGAGTTGACCCTGAAGATAAATCAACAGTTCAGAAGTTGTTGCAGAGTGTTGAATCGGAGATTCAAGCCTTGAAGAAGAAGCTTAAGCTTTCTACTGGAGAACACCCAATAGCTACAGGGGTAGCTCAAGTAGAAACAGAGAAAGAACAGTTGTTGCAGACTTTGTTGACAAATGATGATGAATTATCCAAATTGAAGGAGATGAATGATACGTTGCAAAAGAAGATAGATTCTCATGTCTGTATTGTTGTTGTTTCATCATATGCTGAAGACCATGCTGCCAAACTAACTCAAGTAATGACTGAGTTAAGAATGGCAAAAATTGATTTAAAAAAGACTCAAAGAGACCTGGAAACTGCTTGCAAGGTGATCAAAGTCACAGAGCAAGAGGTGCAGATGACCAAGGAAAATGCAGAAAAGTACAAACAAGATTATCAAATTGCTTGTCAAGAAATCAAGGAATTGAAAGAGAAAGTAAAAGGGAATATGTCCCTCATCCAGGCCAGGGAAATCATATGGACTGACATTATTGAAGTTGTCAAGAATGTGTGGGATTTGCTTGTTATTATTGGAGAATAAAAGAGTATTGTGAGAGACTTGGAAGGGGTTATTGTGACAAATAAACAAAATTCACAAAATAGAGCTTTGTATGCTAAGAGACTTATTGATTTTATAAACTCTAAGTATACACAAGAATTGAAAGATTTCGGGATTGAAGATAGGACCCAGTGCGTGCTTGAGCTGAACACGATGATTGTTAAAAATTCATACAGGAAAGCTGCAAAGAAAAATTTGAATCAAGTCAAAGGAGCAGTAACAAAGTTTAATATTTTATTTGATAAGAGAACCAGGGCTGGTCTACCATCATGTTGGGATCAGCAAGGAAACTTACTACCTTGGGAAACATATGAGACATTACTTGTGGAGGCAAAAAGTAAGATTGGGAATTCTCATGAGAAGACCGTTGTTTTAAAGGGAGCTACTATTGTCAATTACTTACATAAATACTTTCAGCTACTATGGATGAAGACTTTATTTGTAGAAAGACCAACATATTCTAGGATTACCAATTTTCGAATGGCACATATAAAACTTGTTAATTGTTCTAGCTCAAATGTGGACCTGTGGAGGAAATGCAAAGAGTGGATGTCTCCAGAAGAAAAAGATACAGAAACAAGAGCCTCCTTTATTCCAGGATCTCAAGCTGCTCAGTGACCAAATGTTTTATTTAATCTTTTACTTAGTTTTCTGAAGAGACTTTTAATTTCTATTTCCATGTAATGATTGAGAGAAAGCAGTTTAGGAAGTTGACAGTTTTATAACTGTCTATTTTGTAATGTTGTATATAAGACTTTTTCTGAAGATGAAAGGGGTTCCCGATTTTTGGACCTCAGGAGTTCTGCAAAATTTTGTACTTTATCTTTATGAGATTAATAAAGCTTTAAGAAGATTTCCAGAATTTGATGAATGTGATTAGTTCTTTCTGTTCCATCATGTTTATGTTTTTCTTCTCGGAATAAATTAATGTAGCTGCTGGTCTCTAATATTACATCTGTGAGTTGTTAAATTCCTTAAATGCGCTCCTTTATTCTGATTTCATTTCTTTCAACCATGTTCTGCTAAAACCAGAGATACTAGTTTTTGTAATAACAACATATTGTTAAAGGTTTTCCACCAACATTTCATCTTTTCTCTGTTCATTCATATTCATCATTTAAAGGCATTGTGAAAGGCTTTGTTCCTTGTAAAGATTAAGGGTTTTAAAATATAATATTCTGGGGTTACAACATGAAGGGACAACAAACAATTTTATTTACAAATTGCAGTAAATGTCTTGGGCACTGATCTCCTTACAGCCAAAGATTGTATCCCAAGGTGCAATACTCATCATCAAAATCAACATCACTATACTCATTATTATGGTCACCACTGCTCTCCTCTACTGCATCCTCCTCCTATATATATCCAATGTCATCTTTGCATCTGCTGGTGTGGAGGATGACCCCTCTACAGTATCATCATCATCAAAAGTGACAGGCTCTAGCACTGGGTCATTAAGATGCAAGTTGGCCAATGGCAACTCAACACTGTTGTCCAAACCATTGTAGCACGACTCTTATAAGACCCGCGAGTACCCGCGGGTCTTGACGGGTTTTATAGCGAGACGGGTCACTTGCATAGAACCTGTGGTTTCTACTCGTACTCTCCAAAACCCGCATAAAACCCGACTACCTGCATTGAACCCGTGAAGAACCGCATATGACCTGCATAGGACCCAAATAAGACTCGTGGAGACCCTCAAAATTCAATTTGTTTTGGAGATCATGTGGAGGGTAAGGGAAAATGGAGGGAAAACTTTGCTGAGTCTTGTATGAGTCTTATACGAGTCGTTCTCGAGTCTTATATGGGTCGTCAAGTCAATTGCCAGACAAGTCTTATATGAGTATGAGTCGTGCAACATTGCTCCAAACCCATATCATCAGGAAAGACATCCCACATCTTTGTCTTTCCTTTCAACCACTCCTCCCTTTTCCTGTAAATAAGACGAAGGTTGGTGTGCACATACACCATTGTGTTTGCCCTAGACTGCTCAAGGCTACTCTTCTTGACACTATAAAAAATCCCATATGTGCTCCAATTCCTCTCGCAACAAGAGGGTGAAGTCACCTGAGAGAGGAGCCTCATGGCTAACTGTTGTAGAGGAGGGCTTGTTGGCCCATGAGTTTTCCACCAAGAATAGGGCTTCTTAGCCCCCAGTCTTTAATCACATCATATCCTGCAAATGGACCAGTGCCAGTAGAAAACTCTGCAAAGGCATCCTCCACCTCATCAGGGGATGCTCTATTTTGAAAAATCCTCCTGAATGCTTCTTTCCTCCCGTGTGAAATTTCACCATCCATGTGAGGAGGGAATTTGTGGGAAGGTCCATCTGTAGGAAATCTAACAACGAGATTCAAACTGATCTTGTAATGTACTAAAACAAGATACTGAATCCTTCTACAATTTGCGGAAAAAAACACGATCGCACAATCACATAACAAGTAAGAGAAAGAGACAATCAATCACACAACACAAGATGTATCTGGGGAAAGCACACTGCATAAAACCCCACTATCTGTATATTGTATAAAGTCAAGATCATGAAACAATACAATGCTTTCTCTCTCAGATAAATTCCTGCACTCTGCCAACTGTCTCACTCTGATCTAGGCAAAATCAGTCAATTACTTAACCAATTCTCAACCTCTGCTCAACCTGCCTTTTGGTCACTCATTCTTGGAGGAATTGCCGCCCTATTAAATAGGAAATTCCTTCTAATTGATTGCGCAATGCATCCTTGGCCTCCACATGACTCTATAATTGACCTGTACAATTTTCTAATTATACAACTGATAGTTATCATCTCTTTAACCCCAGTCTCAACTAGGACTTCCTTAGAACTGACATGCAACAACTATTTATAGCGAATTATCAGTTAACTGATTGATCACTAGTTGTGAATTAAATCAAGTTTAATTCAATTGACCTCACACTAGATCATCTTTCACTTAGAACTAGTTAAACTGATTTTAACTCAATTTCTTGAGTTAACTAATTACAACTCACAAATAACTGTAACTGGACCCCCTTAAATCATGGGAGAACTCTACATGCCTCCTCTCTGACCCTCAACTTGAATTTCCTAAGCTAACTCAATTATTCTGACTTAGTTAACTAATACAAGCTGTCATGAGATGAAATTAGAATTTCTCTTCCAATTTAATTAAGGGATAATTAAATCAGAAGCCCCCTTGGGGTGCCATTTCTTGGTGCCATTTCAACACCATCATTCAGCCACTCATGGATGTAGTATTTTGGGTTCAATGAGTGAGCCAAACAATGTAAAGGTGTGCAATTCTTGGTCCCATCTGCTGACAAGAATATCCTGTATGGTGGTGAAGAAGCCCCCTGATGATGTCTCATAATCGGGGCACTCACTCTGTAAAATAATGCTCATCACAGACTCAATCATGGAATTCCATCCATCATAAACTTCTCCTAGGATGGATTGGTCTATATCTGCATATCAAAGAAAAGAAATGATAGGGTCCATGATCTGAATAAGGAGATCTACCCTCTCCCACCAAGCATCATCTAACACTGTGTCCTTCACTCTTTTTGAGGCTTCTTGATCTGTCTTTCTCCGAAAAGACCAAAAATTTGAAATAACCATGGACCCAAGAGCGGTCTTGACCTCCCTCAATTTCTTCAACATGATGAATCAAGAGGAAAACTGTGTATCCACAATCTTCAACAATGATAGATTGGTGTACTCCTTATAGATAGTGAGGGCATTTGTATGATTTTGTACAAAGTTGCGGATATGCCGTGCATCCTCAATAATGCTTCCAATCCAAAGCACATCAAAAGCAATAGATTTAAGTGCTAAATTCAATGAATGGACAATGCAAGGTGTCCAAAATACTTGTGGATATTTAGCTTCCACAATCATGCCAACAACCTTGCAAACAAGTGCCTTATCTGTAATGATTTGCACACAAGAATCAACACCTTTTTTTTTCCAAGGAAATATTTGTAATTTTATTAGTGAAAACAAAATTACATGTTGCATGTGCTGGTGATTGTCAATCAAGGCAGAGTATGAGGTTGCAAGTATAAACTATATTACATGGGGAGAAAATTAAGTTTTTCTCCCTTTCTTCTTTTCGACCTTTCGCCAAGCACCTTGTATCGGTGTAGCAGTGATAAGGGCGAGCTGAGTGTCTTCAGTGATTGCTCCATTGTCCTTATTTGAATCTGATGTATCCGAGGTGTGTTGTCTTTTATTCCCACCTGAGTCCTGTGCCCCGTGGTCCTCTGCCAGTTGAAAACCGGTAGTAATTTCGAAAGGGTCTTGCATCTCTTGTTCTTTGGTCTCTGGTTCAGTGGTTGTCTGATTATTCTCATGTGGGTTGAGAACATCCTCTTCTTCTTTTGTCTCATGTTCTGGTTCACTAGAGGGAAATTGCCATCCTTTGGGAGTTTTCCCTGTTTTCTTCTTTTTTCTGTTATCTCTTTTTGCTTTTGGGCATGTATTTTGTAGGTGACTGATGTTTCTGCATATTCGGCATTTGAATGCAGTGTTTTCGAAGTCAAGATGCTGTATCCATTTTTGCTGTTTGTGAATCAGTTGTATGCATTCGGGCAACCCTTTACTGAGGTCCACTTCCACACAGATTTGTGCAAAAGTGTAGACTCGCTTCTCCAAGCGTTCTGTATCTGTTTTGATATATCTCCCAATGATGTTCCCAATGCCTGCTAATACTCCTGCATTCCAAAAGTGAAGAGGAAGGTTGTAAAGCCAAACCCAGACCGACATTCTGGACACTTCCATGGTGTTTGCGTGGAAATCCAGGAACCAAGGTGTGATGAAAAGCCTAGTGGATCCCTAGAACCACGGTCCCTCCCTAAAGATGATATCTCTGGCCTCCGAGGATGAAAACTTGACGATGAAAAACCCCTTTGAACAGAGGTGGACTTCATAGTCCATGGTCCAATTGGTGAATATCCAATGAAAGAGCTCCATTGGTTTGGGCCAAAAGCTGTTAAATCTGCAGATTATCGCTTGAGATTCAAATGAGGTTCTGTGTTCGTCTATCTCTGGAATCTCTATGTTCAGTTCTGGCACGGAGTTCAGTTGCTCCACAATATATGGTTTGGGTGCATTCTCAGCTGCCACTGATGGAGTAGCAGCGTTGTTTTTCCCCTGTAATATGTTCCTGTATGAGGGGCCTTTCGGGAGGTCAGGTTTTAGAGTGTTGTTTCCCCTTGCAAATCCTTGTGTTCTGTGCTATTCAGTTGTACCACCCCTCAGTCTTAGATTGAGAATGATGGTGGAACAAGAACAGGTGGAGTAATATTTTAATGAGAAGGAGTCTTGTAGGGATCTCCCACTGCGTATTAAGGATTGCAGGTAGCTAGGGTAACCAGATACTTGACTGATATTTTGTTTCAGGTTTGCAATCCCATCATTGTCCTGAGCCCAAATTAATATGCTGTTCCCCACAGGGAGTTTAATAAAAATATGAAAGCGTATAGGGCATACCTCATTTTTATGTTTTTTGTGTGGTCTTGGAGGAGGTTCGGCTCTAGTTGCAGAGGCAGGGTCCGTAGAGATGCCGGTACCATGTCGCAGCCATGAGATAATGGGAGAGACGGGTCGTAGAGAAAATCCAATACCCACTGATATGCGCCTTTTCCAAGTAGTCTCATAGTGGACCAAAACCCCAGTGGGAGTTCGTGAGCCCTGTCCATCTAGAAGTTCGTCGGCCCCTGCAAAGGGCAGCACACCTGGAAGTTTTGAAATATAACCATTTGCAAACCCCACTCCCACTAAGTGGAGCGCCCCCGTGGATTCGGTGCCAGTGTAATGATGTCTGGTGTGTTCGTGCAGTCATAGCCGACCAAAGGAAGAGGCCGAGGTAGGCATAGGGGAGACGGAATGCGGCCACTGTAGAGTCTGAGGAGTCATCGAAACAGTACAGATGTAATGGAGGACGATGGGTGCGTACCCTGATCCGCAACCCGCCTATAATGTAGCCGAGAGAGGCTGTCGCCGAGTAGCCCTAGTGTCCAACGCATGAAAACCTAGCCGCCATGTTTTTTTGCCTCAGAGCCCTCTTCCTCTCAGTTCTCTTCTAATCCATATGGTTTTTCCAAGATCCATATACTGATCCACAAGAATCAACACCTACATCTTCAATAACTTTAATAAACAACTCACCCGTATATTGTGCATCCTTGTATTCTCCAAGTGCATTCATTGATTTCAAGAAATCTGGACCATTCAAGGAAGACACCATGAAATTGATGAGTGGGTGCCGCGCTAGATCTGTCGATCCATCAGAAACAATGCTAACCCCAGATGTTGGCCATGTTGATTTAATAGGCTCAAGCATTTTGTCCACCTCTTTCTGTGCCTATGTCAACAATGTGGTTTTAAGCTTCTCTGACCCAGGAGGCACATGCCCTAATGGAGCCCCCTGAGTTAGAGCTTGACACATCTCAATAAATAAAGGTGAGCGTGCAATATTAAAGGATATGAAGCTCTAATAGAAAAAAATGCAATGGTGAGATCAAGCTCTTCTCGTTTCTCTTTCTGAAAAATCTTGTCCATTGCACCAAGTGTCATTGCCTTTTTTTTTGTTGCTTGTCCTCCACCATAACTCTCAAATGGAAATTTGTTGCCGCTTTTCCTCAAGAATGGAAGGGGATCATCATTATTGTTTTTTTTAGATGTTGCAACCACCTTTTCCATACCAACATTCACCTCTTTTTCCATTTCTTTCCTCTTTGTTAAAGACACTTGTGTACATGCTGCAATTCCACAACTTGGTAAAGCCAACACATGAGCTTTCACATGGTAATATGCGCTCATGAAATGATTGTTGCAATAGTTGCATTTCCAAGCAACATTGCCTCCGCCCTTCATCTTGCTGCCTGACCCTTGCTCTCTTGTGACATATTTCCACAAGGGATATTTGTTATCTTGAGGCTGTTGTCTTCCCTCAACATTTGAAGCTACTCTTGTAGTCCCACTTTCAATAGAGGGAGCGCTTGCAGACCTTGATGAAATTGGAACAAGAGGGGTATATCAAATAGGGACATTCTTCCCCTTCCTTTGCCCCTTCCTTGCTGCCCTTGATTGAGCCATGAATGCTATAAAAAAATAAAGAAAAATTGCTCAAATTTGTAAAAATAATGCACATGCAAACTACTGTAATAATAATGCAAAAAAAATACAGACAAAATGCACTTACCTGTTGCTTGAATCGTCTCCAAAATGCTCCCACACCCTTTTCTCTTCACTCTCACACACCCACAACAAACCCACAACGAGATAATAGGAGAAATGTGAAATTAGAATGGCCCAAATCCACCTTTTATGGCCGCGGGACACTCAAAAAATCGGGATTCGTGTCCGAGAATCGGGACACAATCGTGTTCCGATCGAACACGATCCAGAGGACACGAGTCCCATTGAATCATGTTCGATTCGACTGATTCAAGACTCGAGAGTCGAGATCCCTGGGGAACGAATCCGGTTTCTTAGGTTAAAAGCTTTATTAATATGCTCAAGATAAAGGCTCCATAGCCTTCTCTGAAGGCTAGTACAAGCTAATGTTATCAGAATGGAACCGGTTATTAAGCCGAAAACCTTGTGGACCGGGAACTAGTCGGAACTAGACCGGAACCAGTAAAAAAAAAAAAAAAAAACACAACGTTTTACCAAAAATACATTAAATATTCATATTTAAAAAAAAAAAAACATATATATTCATGTGCATCCATATGAATCCAAACCATTTATACACAAATATGCAAAAGCTCTCTTTAATATAGCAAGTAATAGTGCATATAACCAAAATAACACTTAGTGCAAAACATCATTGAACCAAAAAACATCAAGCAACAGGCTCTAAAAGGCCTTTATAGTCCAAAATAACTTATAGTATGATACTACAGTCTACAATACTACAACTACAACCTACAAGTGATAATTGTCAGTGTCATCATCAGAATCATCATCCTGATAGAAAAAGCGTAGCATGTCAAGTCAAGATTTTGTTTTAGTGATGGGTACATTTTCAGTAGATTCATGATAGAGAAGTTCGACAACCATTGCCACTAACATCAAAGTACATAGAGAGATTGGTGCTCTTTATTAAATACTAGTTCCTTACCCTCGTACATGACAAAATCCAATGGAAATGTTGCAATCCCCGTAATCTTGATATCTTGAAAAATTGTTAAGTCTATTGGATTTTGAGTGAAATCTAAAATTCTACTTTTTCCATATGAAATCCAATGAGGTTGGAACCACTCTCAAACATCCTGAGTCATTTCATGGTAATGTTAAAAATTTAAGTAAAAGGATGGAAATGAAAGATTAAGGAGAATGATTCTTAAACATTACCATGAAATGAATAGCAATAATAGGACCATAGTCTTGAATATTAGGCTGAGGACCATAGGCTTGAATATTAGGTTGGCCTAGGGGAGAATTAAATGTGGGCCAACCAATTGAACAAATAATAAAATGAAAAAAAATTGCGTTGACTTGGGAAGGGACAAACATAACAAAACCGGTTCTGAACCGGCCGGTTCCATTACAGAACCAGCCGGTTTGGAGGCCTGATTTAGACCTATTTTAGGCCAAAAAAGGCCAGATCGGCCGATTTTGATAACATTGATACAAGCCACTAGTGCTCCAAACCTTAGCTATAAACATTGAAAACTTGATCTCAACCAAGGAGCTCCAACATGCAATAATCACTCCAACAATCTTCTAAGGCAATGCATTCTCTTCTCTTCTTCTCCACCAAAGCTACCCTAGGGTTTTATTACAATACCCTTATCTCAAACCTCCAAGAGTAAACCCCAATGTTCCATCAAGTTTCCAGGATAGGGGGACACAGGAATGAGAAGATGCATAGGGGGGACATGTGGGAGCACCCCCAAATTTTAGGGAAATTCAGGGGGATGGGAGGATGTTGGGGCTTTTATATATAGATAATAAACATGATTCAAATTCAAATTCAATAAACTATGTTGCCAGGAAACGTGGGTTCGGGGACGAGGATGGGGACGAGTACGTCATTTTTTTAAAGTGGGTTCGTCGAGGCTATATATATATATATTATATTTTATAAATTATAATTTATAATATATATGAATTTGTATATTTTTCAACTTTAAACAAGAAAACTAAAATATTTATGATTTAAAGTTTTAATTCCTCTCTGTAATGGTAATACAAGTACTACTCAGTAGTTATAAAAATTTTTGTTGTTGTTTATGATCCTCATAGTTGGGCTTGGGTCAAGTTTTATGGATCCTGTAAAAGGGTAAATTTCTGAATTTGCTGAAAGAATTGAGGCAAGCTTTAGTTGGTTCTTTGTTCATAGCATATTATGATTTATCATATTTCTTTTAAGTTTTCTCAAGGTAATAATAAGTAGGCTTCAAATGGAGTGGAATTATACTTTAATTTCAATATCCAATTCAGACTCTCCATGCCCATTTTGGATATCTCACACTTCCTCATTCACTGCAGTTTACATCAAATTTTCGCATTTTTAAAACTATAAACATCTACCATCTAAGTGTGCAGTTTATATGTTGATGTCATTTCTTAAGCAAAGGTGTTTTTCTATTGAATATAAGTTATAACAATTCACAGAAGGCGTGAATACCTCCCTCTGCTATCGTCCTCTGTTGCTGTCCTCTATTGCCTCCCTCTGCTCCCTCTTGTCCTCTGCGTGTATACTTCCCTCTCGTCCTCTGCTGCCTCCCTCTGCCTGTATTGCGTGAATGAATGCCTTTGTCCCTGTGTATTTCATCCTCTGTCCTTGCATGAATGAATGCCTCTGCTGCCGTAATACCTCCGCCTCTCGTCCCTGCTTGAATCCCTCTGCCTCTTCGTCGAACAGATACCTCTGCCTCTCGTCCCTACTTGAATATCGGTCGAACGAATACCTCAATGAACTAATCCCTGTGTCGAACAAATGAACTCAATGAATGGCCTTTCATCTCTACGTTGAACGAATGAACTCAATGAAATGAAGTGAAGTGAGAACTTAGTTTAGGTTTAGATTTAGTATTTACGATTTACATTTTGATTTCAATAATTAAAAATTTTAATTTTTTTAATTCAAAGTTTTAATCTGTATTTTTGTTAAAACTTAATATCTACGTTGCACGGGTTCCAGCACCCGGGGGTGGGGTTCTCGAACCCGTCCCGGGTTCTCGCACCCAAGTCCCGGATTCGGGTACGGGTTCTTCTCAGAAGAACCCAAACTAATCGGGTTCTTCTATGAAGAACCGGGTTCTCAAAAAAAAAATTGGGTTCTTTTCACTGAATGGGTACGGTGAACCCGTGGGTTGGGTACTTAGAACCCGAAAAGTGGGTTCTTCGGGTTCTTCATGACCAATTTGGTCAATTTTTTTTTTTTTTTAAATGATTTAAATTTAAAAATTTTAATTAAATTTTAATAAATATTAAAATTAACCTAAATCTAAGTCGATTTTAGAATTAAATAATGAAAATTCATTTTCTTTATTCCTCACTCCAAGCTCACTTCATCGGTGACATACCTACTCAGCACAGCGTATTCACTTCACCGACAGCATACCTATTCAACACAACGTCACTACAAATTTCATCGAGCTAGCTGCTAACTTCACCGACGATCGAGCTAGCTGCTAACTTCACTGGCGTATTCAGCACAACGTCACTCCAAATTTCATCGAGCTTCAGCTAATGTTCACAGCGCTGAGCGTATTCGAAGGGTTTGACGACGGCAGCCTTACTCGCTACATGATAGCGTGTCACTGACTCCGTGCGTTCACGCTGTCATTGCATTCAATAGTAAATATGTAGAGAGGGCAACCACCTCAGTGGTCACTCAAGGGTCAATACGCAAAGAGGGAAACGTATTCAGAGGGCAGCGTATTCACTCACGAGTCACTACCCAAAGGCCTAGAGGGCTCCGGCTCACTCACAGTCACAGCCTCACAGGAATTCATTACTGTTAAGTGGTTCGCTGTTTTTCATTTGAAAATTGATAAATTTATTAATGTGAAATTTTTTAATTTATTCAAACAAAAACTTCAAAGTAATCTCTTGTTAAAAAAAATTTGTTTACTGAATTAAAATTTGGAATTCCCGAATCCCTGTATTTAACAGTGAACACCTAAAGGGCCAAGGCCAACCTAATCCTTATCATATGACATATAATATTTATTTTCTAACAGGGTCAATGAATTTTTCATTTTTGATGAACATTGAAAATGTTTGTAACTTCGTTAAGTTCTTTAACTTTTATAATTTTTTTTTTTCATTTATGAAAAAAATTAAAATACTAAATATAAAATATAAATTACAAATTGAAATAATTTGGCATTTGAAGCTTGAAGCTTCTTGTTGTCCATTTGGCATTTCAATATTTTCCATTAAGTTTTAACTGTTTAACTTTAAAGTTTAAGTTTTAACCTATATTAAAATTTAACATGAATTTCACTTTGAATTTTGTTAAACAAATTCAAATTGTCTTCCAAAATTTCCAAAATAAAAAATGTCTTCATCAAAGACAAATCCACAATATCCACTTTGGAAACATGTGGACATGCAAAACCCTTTAAAAGGTGTTGGGGGACAGCAACAATAAAGTGCAATTTCTATCAGCTTGAATGGAAAGGGAGCTATACCAGAGTTAAAGCCCATTTTATGCAAATACCAAGGAAGGGTGTTGATGCTTGCACTGGAGACCCAAATGATCCCACTAGACTCCCTAGTGCACAAAGAGAGCAACAAATGGCTGATGGTAACGCAGGCAAGGCAATATTTAGGCCATGTCTCAATGTTGATGAAAATGATGATTCCAATGAGGAAGAATTGCCATTTGATGATGAAGTTCAAGTCAGTGATGAGCATGTGTCTGTGTCATCTAGAGCATCAAAAATCACTACCAGTCAAGCACGCAAGAAAGCCTAAAATTGGTGGCCTTTATGACATGTTTGATGTGAAAGGTAGGGAGGGTGTTGATCTTGCAATAGCAAGATTTTTTCTTTCATGTGGCATTCCCTTCAAAATGCAGCTCGTTCCCCCTATTTTGAGCAAATGGTTCGTGCTATTAATGATGGACCTCTAGGGTATAAAGCTCCTGGTTATGAGAAGCTTCGAACTGTGTTGGTGGACAAGGAGAAGGCTTGTCTTGAGAAGGCAATGGCACCCTTGAAGGCATCTTGGAGTGTGGATGGATGCTCAATTGTCATGGATGGATGGACTGATTGTAGGAATCGTCCATTGATAAACATCATTGTTTCTTCCATGTTTGGTACTTATTTTCTCAGGGCCATTGATTGTTCTGGTTAAGAAAAGAACACTATGTTCTTGAAAGACCAATTATGTGATGCCATTGCAGAGGTGGGGCCATCCAATGTTGTTCAAGTTATTATTGATGCAGCCCCAGTGTGCAAAGCAGCAGGGACAATGGTTCAAAAGGAGTACAAGTAAGTGACAAGTTTCAACTTTAAAGTATGATTTATTTAAATTACATGAATTACATTTTTAATTTTGAGTACAAGTTTGATTTGTTTTCTAATTTTAAACAATAAACATTTTGATTTATTAATATTTTAATTTTGTCCTTCATGTACCCAGGCATATTTTTTGGACACCATGTGCAGTGCATTCTTTGAATAATGCATTGAAGAACATTGGGAAAATTGAATGGATTCAAGCATTAGTTGAAAATGGCCGCAAAATTCAAATGTTTATATGCAACCATCATTAATCACAAGCCATTTACTGCAAGCATGCCAAAATGGAGCTTCTTAAACCAACAGATACCAGATTGGCAACTTACTACATTTTACTTAGGCGACTTGTGGAGATGAAGGAAGCTTTATCTGCGACAGTTATGAGCGACTTGTGGGACTAGTGGAGGTTATCTACCTCAGATGCAACTTTGGAGGTGAAGAGGTTGATTTTGGATGATCATTTTTGGGTTGATGCCAAATTTGTTGTGGAAATTATAGAACCAATTTGTGATATGACCCACTATGCAGATATAGGTGGTCCATGTTTAGGTGAGATTTATGAGAACATGTACTCCATGTGTGAGAGGAACCAAACCGTCACAGATAGGAAGGATCCTACTTTATGGCCAAAATTGAAAGAATTTATACATGGGCGTTGGAATAAACTAAACACCCCTCTTCATATGGCAGCTTATGTTATTAATCCAAAATGGTATGATCCCGCAATAGGAAGGAGGCCCCCTTCCCAAGATAGAGAGGTGTTCAAAGGGTTCTTGACTGCTGTCAAGAAAATTTATGGTAGTACAGAAGAAGCCTCTGACATACGATCTCAGTTTGCTCAATTTTCACGTGGCCAAGGTGTCTTTTGTTCACATGCATCTTTGGCAGATAGACGCAAGAAGAAGGATCCAATTGATTGGTGGTGGCTTCATGGTGTTGATGCTCCTGAGTTGCAGCAATTTTCCATACGGTTACTTGGACAGGTAGCTAGTTTGGAGTTCGTCATCTTATCTGAAATTTGAAATTTCTCAATTAAATCTCTGTATTAATTTCTAAATTTTCATTTTAGTTTTTTTATTTTTAATTAATTTAATGGGCCTCCCCTAATATTCCAGGTAGCTAGCCCTTCATCTTGCGAGAGGAATTGGAGTACTTATGCATCTATCCATTCAGTAAAGAGGAATTGGTTGGGCTCAAAGAAGGCAGAGAACTTAGTGTACATTCATAGCACACTTCGTCTCATATCTCGAAAAGACCCTGGGTACAAGGATGGTCCTTTCAAGAGATGGGACCAATACACAAATGATGCTGTGTGTGTGGACGAGGAGCTACAACCAGATGGCCTTATTGAGCTACCTCCAATTGCTATGGATGAGCAGGAGCCTCAAGATGAGAGTGATTCCTACTTGGAGAGCATGCTAATTGAAGATCTAAGTGATGCTGATGACATGGCTCGAGGAAGCCATTGTTCACTATTAGGCTTTAGGCTTTAGCTATTTTTATTTTAGTATATCAAAATTTCCTAGTTCATATTTGGAGATGCCTTAAGGCAAATTTTGAATTTAGTATGACAATGGACATTGGACATATATTATGAATCATGATTCTTATTAATATGTAGACTCCAATTTGCACTTGATATCATATATGAATCATGATATTATCAAACTAGAAATTTTGAAATTTCAATGACAAATGTGAATGTTGAATGTTCAATGATGTGCATGTTTAACTCTTTAAAGTTTAAAGTTTATTAGTTATTTAAAATTTTAGTTGTTTTGTTAAAGTTGAAAAATATACAAATTGTCAAATTCATATATATTATAAATTATAATTTATAAAATATAGTATTATATATGATATATAAATTATAATATATATTAATATAAAAATACCCCGACGAACCCACACACCCTATTTCAAAAAATGTTGTCCCCATCCTCGTCTCTGTCCCCTAACCCACATTTCCTGACAACATAGCTTAATATTTATTAAAATTTAATTTTAATTTTAAAATTTCAATAAAAAATTTTATAAAATTTTTTTAGTCAAAATCGGTCATCGAGAACCCAAAGAACCCAATTTTCAGGTTCTAAGTACCCATCCTCGGGGTTCTCAGTACCCATTAAGGCAGAAGAACCCAATTTTTTTTTGGAGAACCTGATTCTTCATAGAAGAACCCAATTTCTTTTTTGGAGAACCCGGTTCTTCTAGGTTCTTCTTAGAAGCACCCGTACTTGAATCCGGGATTTGGGTTCGAGAACCCCACCCCCGGGTTTGCGAACTCGTGCAACATAGTCAATAAATTATGAAATACATTGATTTACGGATTCGGGTTCGAGAACCCCACCCCCGGGTTTGCGAACTCGTGCAACATAGTCAATAAATTATGAAATACATTGATTTATACATCATAAACGATTCAATAGTAGATACTAAAGTCTAAAGACTAGAATAGTAAGTTGAAGTTACTCAAACTCAAAAACAATAAAATGTGATGACTCAAAGACTCAATCTAAAGTCAAGATTATCTAGAGTCACGACTTAAAAGTTAAAACTGAAAATGAACAATGAACCAATGTTATCAGAATTGGACTGGTCATTGAACCAATTGACCCCAAAACTAGAAATCGGAGAAGATATAGACGAAAAACCGATCAATCAATAAATAAATAAATATTCAAATTTTGAAAAAAATACATGAGCATTCATGTGTGTAGGGCCCCTCCATGTGACCCCAATTTTCTGCTCAATTTTTTTCAAGGACGGGTAAATACATCTATACATATAATTGGAAAAATTTACAACTTCAATACTTAAGCACACTGTCACTATTAAATTCTACAGTAATGTACGAAACAATAATGCATTAAATATGATGAAGAATGGTCAAATGTTTTACTAAGTAATCCATAAAACAAGTTACACGAGTCACTGTTCACCCAATAGAAGGTAGAATCCTCAATGCGAGTTATCGCGATCCTCATTCCTTGCTCGTCATGGCTGTAATGACTAGTTTTCTGCAATTCCCACCATGCTTGACTGAATTTGCTGACCCACTCGGTTGTCCACTCTACCAAGGCCAAGGTACTCTTCTTCCTTTTGACCCTCGAGCTGCAATGGGTTTGTAGGCAAGAGGAGAGAATAATACTAGCCGATAGGAATTTGGGCTGCAAACCTGATCTCCCTAGATCAATGATTCCTATCCACCACACTATCAACAATGTTCAAGATCACCAATTTACAAAAAATCATAGGCCCTCACTAGAAAACTTAGAATGCCATTGCGACACCCATCTACCACTAGGGAGCTCCAGGATGTCCCCTTCATAAGAATGTGTTCGTTTTATAGAATATTTTAGGTGAGGATTAGATGTGACACTTGTTTTGACATGCAAAATAACTATTTATTAAATTTCATAAATTTGATTATTCACCGAGTCAGATGTCCTATCCCCAATTTTTCTCTCATGAAATTTCCTATTATTTTATTTAAACTAAATATTTTCTCTCACCCAAGAGACACGTGTTCCTAAATTTACTCCTATATGTTCTGTGATGCCCCTTTTTTGCTTCCTTAATTTTTGCTATTGGTTTTAGTTAACTCTCTATTACCTACCAAGGGTCCCAGTTAGTTGTAGTTACGCCCTTTAATTTTTCGTCTGCAGATTTTGTTATCTTTTTAGAATTTTCTCAATTCGGTGAGGTACTCTTGATTTTAGTTTCTTAGAATTACTTATTTTAATAATTCAATTCTTGCACCCATCTATTTTAATAATTCATTTATGTCCACATCAATTTAACTTTAGATTATTTCCCCTTTTAAACATGATATCATGTAATTAACCTTGTATTTACCATTTGCTTAGCTCTAACTTACATTAAACCCCCTTTTAGATCATCGTTTGCTAACATTAGTTAGACCATTTTATTTAGTTTAGTTTTCTCGTTATCACTTATTAAACTTTAGATTAACTTGATATTCAATAACATATAAATCCTTAAGTGCTTATGAATTAACCAAATCGTAGATTTCCCTATCCTCCATCTAGTGCCAAGGGTGCCACAGGTTGTGTGAAAATTCCAAAACTGAAATCCTATTGCAGCAACTAGAATTTATTTTTCTAATTGTTAATTATTTTAACAATTTATCTGCTACAACAAATATCAAATAAATCACACTGCAACCTTCAAAAATAAACCGCGGAAATAAATAGCGCTGGAAACTGAGAAAATACTACCCCACACATAAATTTGACACCGTTATTTTTGGACAAATGTCCTCAGAAAAACCCAATGCGGGAAAACCGGTGCAACAACTGAGGGTTTTTATTATTATGCAACAGTGAATTATGAGTACAATGTATGGATGCCCAACTGGAAATCCAAACAACAAGAAAATATGGCCAAAATTATTTAAGGGAATTACCCTTCTTCCACAAGCAACCCAGACACAACTTTTCTTTAGAAACTTGTCCTTCTAGACCCTCTACATCAGCCTCTGCGCTAGCTCTGTGCAGACCCTATGACGTCTAGCCTCTGATGAAGTCGTTTTGCATATCTCTGCTGAGGAAATCGCTTCTCTGAAACTCTTGAACCTCTTCCCGACCTCTGGAACTGAAAACGATTTTTCCTCCAGCGAAATCGAGTTGCTCTTCTGAAGCAACTGCGTAGTCCTTTGCGCTGCCTCACTAGGAATAACTGGTCTCTTGCTACTGCCTCTCCAAGTCTGGAAAACTTCTTCCGTATCACTGTCTTTGCCCCTCACCGACTTTGCTTCGATTTCTGGCTCTTCGACAACTACGGCTACTCTCTGCAAATTGATTTGCCAAGGAAATTGAACTTCTGGTGTATCTTCTCCAAGTGCCCATCGATCCCTTCTTATATATTCTTGTTGGGACTCCAAAGACCAAGATTAAATCTTAATCGATAGCTCATATTGTTTCTGGATCGATCTTTGTGAGTTACTAGAGAATTCTCACCTTGACTTAATTAATTCTGATTAATTAACCAGTTTTGTTAAGTTTAGACTTTAGAAACTTTAAAAAATAGGTTAATAATCTAATTAAGTCATCTCTAGGTGGAATTTTCAGAAACGATTTTTTGGGTCTTGGAGATCTCATGTATTCTAGCATCTCCACCAAATTTCGTGGCTAGAACACATTCCATGCTACAAAAACTAACACTCCCTCTTAGCGAGGATTGTGTTCTAGTGCTGCACATCCTGCTACAACACTCTGTCACTGTATCATCCTCTGTCACGCTGCTGATGTCTCACTGTTGCTGCTGCCCACCAACTACTGCGCAACTCTGATGCTGAATCCGTGTTGCTGTTGACACTGCCATATTGCAGCCAACATTGCATCTGCACTGGAACTCCCTCTCATTTGTCGCTGCTGCAACTTCAACAACTGCAAATGAGAAAAATCCAAAATACTAAATCAACTGTGTTTAGTATGATGCATCTGCCTCCTGAGTCTCTGACTGCTACTAGCCTCTGCACTGTCTTTGAAGATTTTGCGTTGTTGTTGACTCTGCACTTGTACTGTCCCCAATTTAGATTTTTCCATTTGAGGAGGTCAACAGAGATTTTGTGAGTGGTGCTAAGCATAGAACAATTTTGAAATTTGGTTAGTATGATGCAAGTGTCTCCTGAGTTTCTGATTGCTACTAGCCTCTGCATTGTCTCTAAATATTTTGTGCTATTGTTGACTCTGCACTTGTACTATCCCCAATTTAGATTTTTCCATTTGAGGAGGTCAACAGAGATTTTGTGAGTGGTGCTAAGCATAGAACAATTTTGAAATTTATCTTTGGGGAGGCTAGCAAGATCATGGAGGAGTTGATGAGGCAGAGCCAACAATTGGTGAGGCAGAACCAGCAGATCCTAGACGGGATGCAACAAATGATACATAACTAGCGGAGAACCCAAGCCCATGAATGCACATCCCAACTGTACACCACCTATACATATAACCAGTCTGGTCGTCCTACCATGCCTCGTTTCCTAGATGGATAGGAGAAGGAGAAGTATGGTTCAGGGGCTGGATCATCATGTAGAGGAGGGCAGTTAGAGGGTGAAACTAGGAGGAAGTTTTGTTGGTGGAGACCTGGTTTTAGACATCCAGAGCTCAAGGAGGAGGCCGAACATGAGGCTGAGGGCGCACAGGGTTGTTAGGAGCACATAGATACACCCAGTGTGACATAGGAGCCACCCTTGTGGGAGTTTCCTTTGGTAGCCCCGATTGACACAATGGTGGAGATAATTGAGCACACACCCATAGGACCATCCATTGATGAGGTGCCAATAGGCACAAAGGTACCCAGAGCTGTGACAGAGTTCCTAGATGACCGCTACCTACAACAGCATGGAGAGCACCTTGAGAAGCGTGAGCTAGATGAGGATGTTATGCTTAAGGAGCTACCTGTTGTGGGGCAGCTCGAGATTCTTGTTGAGCCCATGATGGAGGAGGATGGGAAGTCATATTTTGGGCTTGCCATCGACAGGGAGCAGCTAGATGCGTAGACAACTAACAGAGTTGCAATAAATCTAGTTAGTAGCTCTCTTCAGACTTACGTATATGGGGCTAGCAATATTGTTAGGTTACCTCTACACGTTAGAGGGATAGTGGCTGAGTTACCTAGACAAATCGTATAAGTTGATCGAGCTAGTGAGACGAGGTGACATGAGTGACGCAGGGGGCAACATTCACATGATCAGGTGCCAGTTCCATGTACGAGAGTTCGTGCTCTCAATCCTTCCCTTGGGGTGGATGGAAAGAGGTATTGAGTTGGTACCTGATGCAGTTGGCTAGGTTTTTGGATACATCTTGCGTAAGGAGCGTAGTTCAACAGGGGCCGTGGTTTTCCAGAGGGGCTCGAGGGCTGGATCATCGTTTAGACCCAGGACTCCCCACTGTTTACTAGATTTGGGCTGACCCAGGTTCAATCTATACTGCGCACCAACAAAACCCTTGATCACTAGCCCTTTCGACAACGACTTACAAGAAGATCGCAGTGTCACCCGAAGTGACTATGGGAGGATGCAGAACTAGGTTTCTGCAGCCTTGAGGGACTAGGAGATGTGATATTATTATGTTATCTTATCTTTAGCACTTGTAAATCACTTTGTCGCATTAGATTAATCACTTAAACATGCCATATAAAACCACTACTATGTTGAAGTAAAATGCAATTGTAATATTCTACAACAGATAATGAGCAAATATATGCATCAATCACACAAGAACACCAAGGTATCGTGGTTCACCCCAGTGTAGGGCTACGTCCACAAGAATTGTTGCTTAATATAATGAATCTTTGAACCACAATCAGTTCTTGGCCTGCGCACTAAGCTACAAGCTGTCTACGCACTCATCTGCAGACTCTTCTCCAGGCCTTTGCACACTAAGTTGAAGAGCCTCTCCTTCGCTACCAAATTACAGATCACAATAATAATTCACCCATAACTCTGATCTGGATCAAAACTGATCATTCTTTTCTTATTATTTTACCCTATATATACTATTACATTGTAGGGTTACATCATCAAAATTCCATGGTCCAAATGCCATGGACTCCTTAAAACAAGCAATTATGGCCCCAAAACCATTGATCGCTTACAAAATCATGCATTTTTACAAAAAGGAGGGGCTTCGACCCACCCCGAAGTCCTTACGACACCGCACGGTATATTTACTTCCTCAAAATATGCTCCGCTGCACGCTCCACTGCGCACTTCGCCCCACAAACTGCGGAGTCTCTGCCAAAATCTAGGCCAATTTGGGTTGCGCCCAACAGGCCCCCAACACTCACATGTGACTCGTCCCGAGTAACTTAGCCGATTTGCCTCTGATCTTCATTGCAATGTTGTTGTAAGTGCTGTTAAACTGCTGCAGAATGTATGTGACCTACTTCTCTTTGCTGCGCACTTCCTCCAACAGTGCTTCTATCACCGGTCCCGTAGCCTTCTGCATGACTACTTGCTCTTTCTATCGAAGCTCTTGAAGCTTCTCATCCACTGCTTGGGACAGTTGGAGAGCCTCATACTGATGGCTGAGTTCTCTCTGTCAGAGTCTGCTCTTCCTTCCTCAGCTCCTATATCTTCTTTTGGAGGGCATTTCCCTCATTGACCTTTGCGAGCTTCTGTGAGATTGGTAAGGTTCTCACAGTTGCCCGAATCTCCTCCAGTTGTTGCTGCTTTTGCTGAATATCCTCTTGTAGTCTTTGCGCATTTGGATCTTCCTGCAGTGTAGTCCAAATCTGTAAGTTCTCATCCAATAGGTTCCCACAATCTGTCACAGCTATGGAGATGCCTGCCATTGCAGCCTTCAGGTCAGTCTCTCTCTGCGCTCTTACTTCCTCTGGTGTGATTGGTTGTGGCTTCATTTGTAGCTCGCTGATCTTCATCTCATATGTAAATTACAGGTCCGTAATCTTATCCTTGTATCCTTTTATTGGAAGGCCGAGCTTCGCGACCTTGTCCTCCACTGGTTCCTCTTCTCGGACATCAATGTCCGGGACCTCGCGACATGTTGCTTCGACCACCTCCTTCAGCTTCTGCTGCTGCTGTACTACCTGTTCGCTCTCTTGGATCGCCTGGTCAAGCTTATGCTTCAATGAGGCTCTCCCTCTCTCTACCTGAATGTTTAACTGCGAGGTGAGCTGTTCATGCTGCTTCAGCTCATCTATGATCTCTTGATGCAGCTTATGTAATCTTTGAAGTGGCACTGTTGTGATGTTCATATTCACGTACATCCACTCTTTGGCCTGCTGCTATACTTCGATGGAGTCAAATTGCAGGGCTCCGACATGCATCGATACCATCTGCGCCCCAAGTGTAGGCTCTACTAGTCTTTCCTCTCCAAGCTTCTCCTCTGTCTGCACTGGCTGTCTGACTTTCTGTGTCAATATCTTCAGTTCTGCAATGCACTCCTCAACACTTGTTAGAAGTGCAGCGTGGCAATCCTCTTGCTTGTTCCATGATTCTGCTGTTACTTCCTGAATTCTGTCCCCAATCTGGTCCAAGTCCTCATCTGTGAGGACCATTGGCATTATGTCCCTTGTCTTGTCTGCCTTCTACTTCTTTTTGCTTCTTGTGGCAGCTTTGGCGTGTTCCTTCCTCTTCTTTGCGACAGATGGGTCTGTCTCTGTCTTTTCGGACTTTGTTCTGCTCATCACCTCCAAGAGGATCCTGGAAACCCTTGTCGTGTTGCTCCTGTTGTTTCAACTCTTTCTCATCCTTATCCTTCCCACTCGCTTCGCTGAGTTGCGTCGTATCCTCCTCTGACGGAGTATCCTTTGTCTGTCTCTAGTGCTGTGATCCACTTTGCGGGCCATTGCTGTATCTGTGCTAGGTCACTAAATATGGCAGAGGATGCCATGTATTCCTTGTTTCCCTGCAAGCCTGTATGTAAATTTTGTGGAAGTCAGCCTTAAATTTCGCGACAGAGCTATACTGCTCGTATAGGCTTGGTGAAAGGCGAGGGTGCTGGTTCACCAACATATGTAAGTTCATATGGTATAAAATGAAAAAAATTCTGTTATCCTGTGCTCGCGCCGGATCAGTGGTATACCACAGCGAGGCATATCGCACGGCTTCGCAAACTTCTGGGGCTAGCGGAGGGAACTGCGAACCTTCTGACTCTCTCCATGCAAACATCGCAATTATCAGAATTAACCATGTGTAGTGAAACAAAGTACCTTTCTCCTGAGTGTCACAATAGTGGTCCATAAATTTTTGGCATAGATATGTGGCCCAGTTGTACTAAACCCCATTAGTGCACTGCACAACTAATGAAACCACTGGTGCAAGGACTTCATTAGCACGACACTTCCTCATGATTTTTCCATCCAATATATGTGCTGCGAAGCGAACTCCCTGGTCATTGATCGAGTTGATATCATAACCTCGCTTCCCTTTCGTCAGTCCAAATCTCTTCTTCATGTTGTTTGCTATGGCTCTGTCCTGATCTTTCCCAAGAAACTCCTCTGTGAGGCTCATCCCTTGATAAGGAAGTCTTGTGATTCTCCATATTAACATTAGGTCGGTAGGGATCATCTTCCCCATCCACAGGCATCCATCGAGTAGTTTTCTTACACAAGCTGTGCTTCTTGGACTTTTGTCGAAGTGCGGCACATTCAACATATTCAAAAAGCCCGATTGTGCCAATCCAGCCGCCCATTGTTGCGGTTCTAACCTTGTCACACCACTCTTAGGGTATTGCACTTGTTTTAAGTATTTATGTGGTGCGAACTGTGGATATTTCTCTCTGTCATTGAAATCTTTGTCTGCGAACTTCAGCTGCGGAATCTTTCCAAGGTTTTCTCCAAGAAATTGCATTGACTCCGACAATTAAGGTGTGAAGGTGCCATACTTTGCATCCTTCGACTCTGTCACTAGTTTTGCATCTAGTTTTCTTGGTGGAATATACGGTGGGAGAGGCGATGGAAATGCTGCACCATCCGTTTCCATTTGCACTTGCTCTGCTTCTTCCTCACCATCTCTCACAAGTTTGGGCTCTTTCTGAGGCTCAATAGGTTTCTTTTCTTGTTTCCTGTTCGTTCTCTACTCTAGTCATTTTCTTTCGTGGAGATCATTGTTGCGCGTGTCCAGGTTGTGGTGATGCTGTTGCGGGTATATCAAGTTGTTGTGACACTGTTGCAGGCATATCAGGTGATGCTTCCATGACTCTGGCTAAGCCCTTCTCACTAAATAGACGAGTAAATTCTTTAAATGCCTCGGGCGACATATGAAAGCGAAAATTTCTGCAACTTCTCTGCAATAGCAATATTCAAACTCTCAAGACAGAAAAGTGCCAAATCTGGGCGGGACGCGACTTTTATAACAAATCTGAATTCCTATCCCCATCATTAGCTCAGATTGTGTTCATTAATTGCATATCTATCACTAGATCCAATCAATTTGTCCTCATAAATACATCTTTCTGCATGTTTCAACGACAACTTTCCTTTTAATGGTCATATTTTTCCGGCAAACTTCGACGCATCCCATATTGTAGCGAAGCAACCCCTCTTACATCGAGGCTCCTACGTCGAAGCTCTTTCTGCAATGTAGTTTATAGTCCAGTGCCCACTTTCAACTGTAGGTGGCACTAAGAATTTTCTCCTTTCTTTAGAGTGAAGCTGTAGGGGCAGGGTTGGGGCAGGGTTGACTCTTTACAACTTCAACCTGCTGCCATTTACTCTTCCTTGAATGAATTCTCCATTTAACTTTGCTAGTTGAACTGCACCTCCATCAGTAATGTGCTTGATAATGTATGGGCCCAACCAATGCATCTTGAATTTTCCTGGAAACTTTACACACTTACTGTTATAAAGGAGAACAAGGTCTCCTACCTGGAACTTCTTCTGCTTAATATGTTTGTCATGCCAAGCCTTTTCTCTTGCTTTTTGTACCTGTTGATGGAATCCTGCTATAAATCTATCTTCCTCTAAAGAAAACAACTACAACATTCTTTCCTCTAATATATTAGGGTCTGCAATATCTATAAAAATTGCAATTTTCAAGCTAGGCACTATGTACTCCATGGGCATCACAACTTCTTGCCCATAAACTAACCTGAAGGGTGTCTGACTTGTCAACTTCTTACATGTGGTCCTATAAGCCCATAACACTGCTAGAATTTTAAGGTCCTAATCATCTCTGTTCACATTGCATACCTTAGTAAGTGCATTCTCCAAAATCTTATTAAATGATTCTACTGTTCCATTGGCTTGAGGGTGGGTACTTTTCTGATGATAAACTTGGAACTCCTCAGCCAATGCTTCAATAGTCTTATTTAGGAAGTGTGAACCTTGGTCACTTATCAAAATCTTCAGACATCCAAATTTAGACAATATGTACTCAAAAATAAACTTCGCAGCAGTCTCTGCGCTGTAGTCCCTTATTGGTTGTGCTTAAGCCCATCTTGTCAAGTAATTGGTCGCTGTAATTTTGTACCTGTTGTAGCTACTACAACACTACCCAAAATTTTGGGCATATTCAAAATTTCAGGTCCCTCCTAGCTCGCTCAAACCATTAAAGTTTTGACCCAGGTTTCGGTTGTTTCATCTCCCCATGACCTATTTCTATCAAACCCCGTCGCTGTGCCCATTCCTGCAATGCTCACCGCACTCTCTTGTCTCACCATCTCATGTTTGCATTAGGGTTTGGGGGTTTGATGCTTCAAAGAGCGTTGAGAGTTCCTCCATGGATTCAAAGCTAGGTTATCCATAGTAGTCATCGCCAATTAGTAGGGGCACTCATCGCGAAAAGGCAGGGATTCAGTATAGCTTATGATTGACCATACTAGGGTTTGGGAGAAAACCCTTATTTGGCAAGAAAGTGACCCCTTCCTGTGTTGACCCAATTCATACACCTTCGGAGGTGCATGGTCATCAGCATCATGCGACATCACGTTGTGAGCCATGGCAGAACATACTCCCCTAGGCTCTTGATTGATCCTGCATCCTAGCATACACATTAGGGCTTGTGATAGTACTTCATACCACATTAGCCCACATCCCCTTTGATCTCTTTAGGGTTTGGGCAAGTAACATGTTAGTAGGTATTATCTCTCCATCAATATACATTTGCAAGAGAGAGGGCTATGTTTGCGCCATCAGTTATATTGCGCATGTGCCCTTGTACTTGCGAGCACTTTCATGTGCAGAAAAGTTGTCCTTCTGCCCACATGTCTTAAAACCCTAGTTCCCCATGATGAAAGCCTCCATTATAGGTATTCCCAGCCTTTAGCATGTTTTCTCTTAGCATTCTTTAAGTTGTACCAATCATTGCATCATGTAAAGAAAGTAGCTATGTATCGCATACCCGACAATCATCAAATTTATTTATGTGCTTGACTGACACATTATTGGAGAAAAGATCTTATTGGGGTTTCAAATGATAATCTTTCAAAATGTCGCCATAACACCTGAGGTATTGCTGTGTCAAAAGACATTTAACACACATGCATATCCCTCAAAGTTTACATGCACTTAGTTTGTTTATGTCATGCATTTTAGTCTAATTTTAATATAAGCATGATGCCATTTAATTAACTTTGGCCACTTTGTGCCATGCAGGTCCAATAAGAGAAACACACTTAGAGCTCTGATTAAGGCACACCCAGAAGCTCTTTTCTCCTTTCATCGCATTAAGGTTTTGAAGGAGTTTGAACAAGGCGAACTTGGTCGACCATTTGGGGAGTTTTACTCAAACATGAAGAATAACACTTTATTCCATGAAAATGGAACGTGCATTAATCCATGTCATGGGCTGACAAAGTAACACACTCAAGACTCTTATGAAGGTGCAATAAAATCTTTATTCCCTACACATTGCGATAGAGAGCGTTTGGACATCCATGTCTAAAGCTACAAGTTGTGTTTCAGTAAGTCATCTGAATGACTCTTCTGCAATATTTGTCCCTTTTCAACTGACCGAAGTCAATCCTTCAAGAAGCAAAACACCAAGAACCCTCACATACTGTCAAGAATTCATATTCAGACAAACACAAGATGCATACCGCTTGAGCAAAGCATTCTTTTATAAATCCCCTCTTATTTTGACCTGATTCATCATTCATACATTTCAAAGGACACATTATCGTCGACATTGTTTGGCATCGTGGGAAATACGTTACATGTCATATCCCCATAAACTCATTCCCCATCCGTCACACATGTTTACCCCTACCCATCTTGGTTCCTATGGATGCATTAAGGTTTGTATACGAATTATTTTAATGGTGCATGCTCAAGCCCCATGTTCTTTATGATATAATCGATATACATACTCATGATCAACGACCATACCTCATCTCCCCACGCATTCTCTGGCTTGCATTCTGTTAACGCTCATGTAATAACGTGACAATTTTGAAAGAACGTCGAGCAATGATTCGACTTTGGTTTTGGTGAGCTGTGAAACATTATATATGTGCGTATTATGTAAACCACACATGTGGTATGATGCTTTGATGCCGCATATATGAATCGACTTTTCATTCTCCGGGATCACTTTTATCTAGAGCCTTATCAAAATGCATTTGGTGCCATCAACGACCAACCCAAACTTAGCTATGTTGAAGGCGAAAATGACATCGTGAAAAGTTCGATGTTAGGGGGTCATGTTGAAGGTTAAATGAAGCTTCTGTCTATACAGAATGGCGAATGCATGATGTGCGGGTCGCACTTTGTATGCCCCATCGAATTTTGTAAGAAGAAACATGCCGTACACCGATCCCGACGACTGCGTATAATCACATCACAAAAGAAATGACGCGCTGAGTATGAGGATCTTCTGTGGATAGAGAGGGATGCGTTGTGTCTCCCCATGTCGTTATCCCACGTATTGTCTCAGTGTGTGGCCAAAAGCTGTTGTTAGTTGGTTGCTTCATGGTACTATTGTGGGAAGATGGCGCATGCGCAGATCCAACTGTTGGACTTAACACACGTTTTACACACCCAATGCACATCAAGAACTCCTTCATCGACTGGGGGAACGCACAATGAGTCTACGCAATTATTTTGGACTGATATGCCTCTTCTGTGTTAAATGAGGCCGTGTTGCAGGGTGGGTTTTGAACAGTATCTTCCACTGCTCTAGTAATGATGACATTTCTGTCTTGCCAAGACATTTTCCAGGTCGCTAGAGTCACAGAAGACTGAAATGTTTAAGAAGCCAGGAGCTGCGACCTTTGCCTAGGTCCCTGGAGTCACAAAAGACTGAAATCTTTGAGAAACTAGGAGGTGCGATCTCTGGCAAGTGCGACTAGTCGCTGAGTCGCAAAGCAACAGTGGTTGCGCCCGCGGCCCAACACGACCTCTGGCAAGTGTGACTAGTCGTTGAGTCGCAAAGCAACAGTGGCTGCGCCCAACGCGACCTCTGGAATGTGCGAATAGTCGCTGAGTTGCAAAGCAATAGTGGCTGCACCCAATGCGACCTCTGGCAAGCACGACCAATCGTTGAGTCGCAAGCCTCATGAAGAAAAAATGGGTGTGACTAATGTGACTCTCCAACTATGCGACCTCCACGCCGGAAATGCGATCTCATGCAAATTCAACACATATCAAGGAGTGTGACAATATTAGCTGCAATCTAAGATGATTGATGTGCACAAACATCTTGATAAGTGCTGCAGTGTGGAATGTGAAAGCAACATTGTTGATTTCTTTCAACTTGTTTTGGCCCATAAAACTATCAGTTTGTTTTGCTTCTTGAGGGTGAATTTGTGGTCCTATTCATTTATCATAATTGGGTGAGGGGTCCAGTTCTGTGCAGGTGTTGTAGGATTGGTTTTCATTGCCACTTTTATTTCGGAGCCGACTCTGGTTCCCTCTTAAAATCAGGCAGATAAAAATGGAAAGAAGCACTATGATGGAAGGAACCATCTGATGAAAAAGCATTGGAAACAAGTGTTTCTCCATGGCATCATAACTGCAATTGGTATCAGTTTGCATAATTTTCCGGAACTTGCCACTGGCCATTGCTTTGCATAATATCCCAGAGGGAGTCAAATTCATTCTTGAAGAGCAACAAGCAAGCATATGATGGTGGACCAATGCTTATTACTGGCAACCTAAACTCAACTTCTTGGTTGATTGAGAAGGAGAAGGGAATTACTTTCATTGGGGATATGGGCCGATGAAAGCACACACCCGTCATACGGGTGATAGTTATAAACTAAAGAAAGCACCTTTGATAATGAACATCAATGCTTGTCTTCAAAAATCTTCTAAGGAGGCATTGGACTAAAGAGTACAGGTGTACCATATACAAACTACATACATAACACTGCAGCATGACAACGGAATACACAAGGGTCTAAGCCTACGTTATTTGCTTTAATGATTGTTCTTTAAATTAATTGAATGTGTTTCCATCATCATTTTTTTGATTATAAAGACACGTGACCCATGTTATTTGTTGCAGGTAGAAGTTGTTGATTTGCACGACAACATCTAGGGTTTTCTCTAGTGAGCAAGGTGGATCTTTACAAAACTCCAAGAACCTCACTATAAGCTCAAAGACACATCTATCACCCGGTCATTTGCACAGGACTGATGTGCAGGAAAAGACATCTTGTTTTGCAAATTCTAAGCTCGCCAAAAGAGAAGTGTAAGAAGGAAAAACCCTAAGTCGCGACCTCCCCAGGTCGCAGGTTGTAAATGACCTCGGGTCGCAAGTGGCCCTAGTCACAAGTTAGCCCAACAGTTAGGGAGACCAAGAGTCAAGGGCAACTCAAGAGTCATTTCAGCCTATATGTACAACTTCGGGAAATTTTATAAAGACTTTTAGCACTTGAGTTGAGGCTAGGACTAGATAGCGAATTTGTGCTTGAGAGCTAAAGGCACTTAGCTCTTGGTAGCTAGTAGAGGGAGCTGTAGTGAGGCTAGGGTTTTGTATCAGGCACTGGTATGAATAGCCCATGTTCCACTATTGGGTTTTGACGAGTTGTAAGATATGTATTTGAAGTTGCAACAACATTAATAATATATTCTCTTTTTTCTTGCACCGATTCACATGCTTGCTCATGGTGGTAGTATTAGCTGTCTGATATTTCACTATATTTGTATGTGTGCTTTCATACACACAATATGTTATGGACTGATTCATAGTGGTTTCATGTACGTTTTGCTTTCGAATCAGCGTTTACTTGTTTCTTGCCATGTCAGTGATCTATTGTGAACTACTTTGTAGTTAACTTCTGGCATGTATTCTTTCATGTACATCTGACTGGGTTTTGGCTCACCGATCCCTCTCATGGCATACCCCTTTTTACTGTTGCTTAGAATTGCTTGTATTTCTATCTGTAGTTGTCAATCTTGGGTTGATTTTGTTTCACTGTTTGGTCATTTCACCCTTGGCCTTGCCTCGTCACCTTCTCATATGACAACCAAGAGCAAAAATACTTATGGTAGTAGTCGGGTCCACATACCGGATGGGGCTCCTATCCCAAACGGCCTGAGGTCTAATTGGGACATCTCACCGGGGATACCCCCTTTTTGTTGGCGGTACAATTTTGCCCGTCAATAGATTTGGCGCTAGAAGGAGGGCCAGATGACAAGTTGAGCCCTTGGAGCCTACAGTTTAGTCTCATATCTGTAAATGGCTTGTCCCCAAATCATCCTATTGAGATGTTTATTGGGTATATCTATTTTTCAATTCTTAATCCTCGACAAACCTCTCTATCACTTGTCTCAATTGAAGTTCGATGGTGAAAATGGAATTTCCATAATCGAGCACCTTTCTGATTTTCTCGAGTTTTGTGAATCCTACGAAATTGATGATGAGGAGTTTGCTTGCGTGCTTTTCTCCCTCACCCTTGAAGGACGCGTCAATAAATGGTGCCACACGCTGCCAACAGCTTCCATCCATTTGTTCGAGCAACTCATCGGTGAGCTTCAACAAGCTTTTCACAGGTACGATTTTCAAGATGTATTAATAAGGATAATTGAGATTAGAATGAAACCTCAAGAATCTCTAGAGGATTTTGCTATTAGATTTGTTCATCTTTGTTTTGAGTTCCCTGAAAGAGATGTCGATTGGGCATATTTAATTGAACAGTTTCAACTGGTGGTTTTCATTTCACTACAACACCTTCAATCTGTAACAAATCTTGATCCTTATGTCTGTCATGACAATCTTCAAGTTACTAATTGTTCAAATTCTGTTCCTAATATTTTCTTGCCCATCTCTTCGAGTCTGGAACAACTTCAAGCCTCCAAGGAGGAAATTACTATTTGTGACATTTCTGTTCCTCCTCCTGATTTGCTACCTAATGGAGTTTTGGTCGCAAATAGTTTAAGTGATGAAATATGCTTACTGGGAAATGAAACATGTTGTATTGCCTCCAAATCTTTCATACACCTTGTCAATTCAAAACTTGAAAACCAGGTTGACTTAACGTCTCTCCCTGTTGATGAAACCAATCTTGAGTCTACTGAACATATGTCTGGGTCTAGTCCTAAATCTCATTCACCTACTGGCAATGAATTGGGCATCGTCCCGAATAAAGTTGATTGCCCTGTAAAATCCATGGACCATGACATGCATGGAGGTTTATTGTCCCCTCTGGATGACACTGATGTGCGAGATGAAAGTCCTTGCATGATTGGTACCCCCTCATCCGAATCATTTCATCCATTATTCCCTGATTCATTTCTTGAGTCTGCCACACTCATAATTTCTACAAATCATTCAAAACTGTCTCCTGCTGGTGTTGATGGCAGTGATGAACACGAGGGTGGTGTTTCACAATCGCATTACGAGAATGATGAATCTTTTATTTCTGATCTCTTTCATCTGCGATCTTTAAACGATCAAGAAAGTGACCTTATGTCTCGACAATCTCAAGATGTTCTCTCATTGATTCATCCCCATTTTTAACCGTAGAAGAGCCTAATGTACTAGATACCCAACCTGATCAAATTGTTGGCTCTAATGATTGCTATTTATCTGAAAGCATATTCACTCACACCTCTAGTGACTGTCATTTGTATCTATCTGTTGACCCTATGAAGCCACCAAAATTCAATGATTCAATTTTTGAAGATTCAGGGACTCGTCAGGAAGTTGAGGCACTTCAACTTCTGCTAATGGTTATGTCAGGTCACGATCCTGATGAGACCCCTGAAACAAGTCAAACTAGGGTTTCTGAAATTAGGGTGTCCGCGCACCACACCTCTCAGCATAACCGTGCCAGATGCTAGCTGATCACGGAAAGCCTATGATTCGAGTGATGTTTCTTTGAGCATGTCTTTTTTGTCCCCTAACAACTGATATGCATCAACGTTTATACCCTAATTTGTTCACTGGAGGGAGGACACCGGCCATTATCTCAAATCTTTTTGATTGTTTCCCAACCGATACAGATTGCAGTCAGGTACAAACATATGACGTTTTACAATCTAATCACTCCACCTCTTTGTGGCCTGAGAATCTTTTGGTCAATTCCTCTTATCCTCGAGAATCCAAGGAATCTGACCCGTTGAATTGTCAATCTATTAGTGTGCAAACATCTGACCAAATTAATCATTCTCTCACTGACAGTTATCCAGTCGCCGCAAATAATGACTACATGCATTCGCCAATTAATCTCACGAAACCGCCGAAGTTTGATAGCCCCCTGTTTGAAGGGTCAGAGTTATGCTAGGGCAGTGAGGCACTTCGGCTTTCGCAGACGGTTATGTCAGGTCCTCATGTCCTCGACAAAACCCATGGACAAATTCAAACTAGGGTTTCCGAAATTAGGGTTTCTACACTTGAATTCTCTGACATCTCAATTTCACTTGGTGAACGCTTATTTGCTCCATGTCATCAAATTGATTGTCCTCAACATCATGATGAGATTGCCGGCTAGCTTGATGGATCCTATCTGGCAAATGTATCTGCGAGTTGGCAGTGCCTTACCTCACTTCCGTTGAATCTAGGGTTACACATGAATGGATGTGTGTCATGGCTAGATGATTATAGGTTTCTAGTACATCTTCCGGTTTGTCAGGATGGGATTACAACTCTACTTGAACAATCTGTTCAGGCACGTTCTTCAGTAAGTAGCCATGACCTTCTTGCTGTTGTGCATCTTTTATGGGTAATCTGTGTTGTTGGTGCACAATTTGTTATGCTGTTTCTGATTGCAGGCATCCCTATTCTTGCAGGTCAGGAACTGATGCGATGGCTGCACTGTAAGTCTAATTTCACATGACCCGACCGCCTCTCCGGTTAAATTAGGATTTTAGGTTTAGGCTAGCTAGGGTTTGTTAATAAAAGTTTATTGGTTCAAGTTGTTAATTAGGGTTTACTTGTTAGGGTTTGCTTTATGGTTTAAAATTATGTTTGTTGTCTTTTCTTTACAGCAGGTAGTTTTATGCATTGTAATTTTCCATTAGTTGCACTCATACTCTTGCATTTGCTCATTGTTGCATGACATTCATATAATCACTGCATACACTTTGCATTGTTCTTCATCTGCAATTATGATTTCTCTCACAACATCGTGTTGCATAATAAGCCTCGACTGCTGCATCACCCTGTACATTTGTCTTCTTGAATAATATTCTCCGACCATTGACCTAGCCTGGCATTTGCTGTGTATTGTGTGCTACTGCATGAGCCCTCATCGCAAGATGCATACCGCTTGAACAAAGCATTCTTTTTATAAAGCCCCTCTTATTTTGACCTAATTCATTTATTTCAAAGGACGCATTCTCATCGGCATTGTTTGGCATCGTGGGACATACATTACATGTCATATCCCCATCAACTCATTCCCCATCCGTCACACATGTTTACCCCTACCCATCTTGGTTCCTATGGATGCATTAAGGTTTGTATACATATTATTTTTATGGTGCATGCTCAAGCCCCATGTTCTTTATGATATAATCGATATACATACTCATGACCAACAACCATACCTCATCTCCCCACGCATTCTCTGGCCTGCATTCTGTGAACCCTCATGTAATATCGTGACAATTATGAAAGAACGTCGAGCAGTGATGCGGCTTTGGTTTTGATGAGCTGTGAAACATTATTTATATATGTGCGTATTATGTAAACCACACATGTGGTATGGTGCTTTCATGCCGCATATATGAATCGACTTTTCATTCTCCAGGGATCACTTTTATCTAGAGCCTTATCAAAATGCATTTGGTGCCATCAACGACCAACCCTCACTCAGCTATGTTGAAGGCGAAAATGACATTGTGAAAAGTTCGATGTTAGGGGGTCACGTTGAAGGTTAATCAAATGATAATCTTTCAAATTGTCGCCATAACGTCTGAGGTATTGCAGTATCAAAAGACATTTAACACACATGCATATCCCTCAAAGTTTACATGCAGTTAGTTTGTTTATGTCATGCATTTTAGTCTAATTTTAATATAAGCATGATGCCATTTAATTAACTTTGGCCACTTTGTGCCATGCAGGGCCAATAAGAGAAACACACTTAGGGCTTTGATTAAGGCACACCCAGAAGCTCTTTTCTCCTATCATCGCATTAAGGTTTTGAAGGAGTTTGAACAAGGCGGACTTGGTCGACCATTTGGGGAGTTTTACTCAAACATGAAGAATAACACTTTATTCCATGAAAATGGAACGTGCACTAATCCATGTCACGGGCCAACAAAGTAACACACTCAAGGCTCTTATGAAGGCGCAATAAAATCTTTATTCCCTACACATTGCGATAGAGACCATTTGGACATCCATGTCTAAAGCTACAAGCTGCGTTTCACTAAGTCACTTGAATGACTCTTCTGCAATCTTTGTCCCTTTTCCGACAGAAGTCGATCCTTCAAGAAGAAAAACACCAAGAACCCTCACATACTGTCAAGAAGTCATATTCAGATAAACACAAGATGCATACCGCTTGAGCAAAGCATTCTTTTATAAAGCCCCTCTTATTTTGACCTGATTCATACATTTCAAAGGACGCATTATATCCGACATTGTTTGGCATCGTGGGAAATACGTTACATGTCATATCCCCATAAACTCATTCCCTATCCGTCGCACATGTTTACCCCTACCCATCTTGGTTCCTATGGATGCATTAAGGTTTGTATACAAATTATTTTAATGGTGCATGCTCAAGCCCCATGTTCTTTATGATATAATTGATATACATACTCATGACCAATGGCCATGCCTCATCTCCCCACACATTCTCTTGCCTGCATTCTGTTAACCCTCATGTAATAGCGTGACAATTTTGAAAGAACGTCGAGCAATGATGCGGCTTTAGTTTTGATGAGCTGTGAAACATTATTTATATATGTGCGTATTATGTAAACCACACATGTGGTATGGTGCTTTGACGCCGCATATATGAATCTACTTTTCATTCTCCGAGGATCACTTTTATCTAGAGCCTTATCAAAACGCATTTGGTGCCATCAACGACCAACCCACACTCAGCTATGTTGAAAGAGAAAATGACATCGTGAAAAGTTCGATGTTAGGGAGTCACGTTGAAGGTTAAATGAAGCTTTTGTCTATACATAATGGTGAATGCATGATGTGCAAGTCGCACTTTGTATGCCCCATCGAATTTTGTAAGAAGAAACGTGCCATACACCGATCTTGGCGACTGCGTATAATCACATCACAAAAGAAATAAGAAATGACGCGTTGAGTATGAGGATCTTCCGTGTATAGAGAGGGATGCGTTGTGTCTCCCCTTGCTGTTATCCCACGTATGGTCTTAGTGCGTGGCCAGAAACTGTTGTCAGTTTGTTGCTTCATGGCACTATCGTGGGAAGATGGCACAGGCACAGATCCAACTGTTGGACTTAGCAAACGTTTTACACACCCAACGCACATCAAGAACTCCTTCACTGACTGGGGGAACGCACAATGAGTCTACGCAATTATTTTGGACTGATACACCCCTTCTGTGTTAAATGAGGCCGTTTTGCAGGGCGGGTTTTGAGAAACATCTCCCACTGCTCCATCAACGATGACATTTTTGTCTTGCCAAGACATTTTCCAAGTCGCTGGAGTCGTAGAAGACTGAAATGTTTGAGAAGCCAGGAGCTCCGACCTTTGCCTGGGTTGCTGGAGTCGCAGAAGACTGAAATGTTTGAGAAGCTAGGAGGTGCGACCTTTGGCAAGTGCGACTAGTCGCTAAGTCGCGAAGCAACAATGGCTATGCCCAACGCGACCTCTAGCAAGTGCGTGTAGTCACTGAGTCGCAAAGCAACAGTGGCTGCGCCCAACGCGACCTCTGGCAAGTGCGGCCAGTCGCTGAGTCGCAAGCCTCATGAAGCAAAAATGGGTGTGACTAATGCAACTCTCCGACTATGAACCTCCACGTCGGAAATGCGACCTCATGCAAAGTCAACACATATCAAGGAGTGCGACCACATTAGTTGCAATCTAAGATGATTGATGTGAAAAGACATCTTATGAAGTGTTGCAGTCTAGAATGTGAAAGCAACATCGCTGATTACTTTCAACTCGATTTGGCCCATAAAACTATCAGTTTGTTTTGCTTCTTGATGGTGAATCTGCGGTCCTATTCATTTATCATAATTGGGTGAGGGGTCTAGTTCTGTGGAGGTGTTGTAGGATTGGTTTTCATCGCCACTTTTATTTTGGAGCCAACTCTGGTTCCCTCTTAAAATCAGGCAGATAAAAGTGGAAAGAAGCTCTATGATGGAAGGAACCATCTGATGAAAAAGCATTGGAAACAAGTGTTTCTCCATGGCATCATAACTGGAATTGGTATCAGTTTGCATAATTTTCTAGAACTTGCCACTCGCCATTGCTTTGCATAATATCCCAGAGCGAGTAAAATTCATTTTTGAAGAGCAACAAGCAAGAATATGATGGTGGACCAATGTTTATTACTGGCAACCTAAACTCAACTTCTTAGTTGATTGAGAAGGAGAAGGGAATTACGTTCGTTGGAGATATGGGCAGATGAAGGCACACACCCGTCGATAGTTATAAACTGAAGAAAGCACCTTTGATAATGAACATCAATGCTTGTCTTCAAAGATTTTCTAAGGAGGCACTGGACTAAAGAGTATAGGGGTACCATGTACAAACTACATACATAACACTGTGGCATGATAACGGACCACACAGGGGTCTAAACCTACGTTATTTGCTTTAACGATTGTTCTTTAAATTAATTGAATGTGTTTCCAGCATCATTTTTTTGATTATAAAGACATGTGACCCATGTTATTTGTTGCAAGTAAAAGCTGTTGATTTGCACGGTAAAAGCTAGGGTTTTCTCTGGTGAGCAAGGTGGATCCTTACAAAACTCCAAGAACCTCACTATAAGCTCAAAGGCACATCTATCACCTGGTCATTTGCATAGGACTAATGTGCAGGAAAAGACATATTGTTTTGCAAGGTCTGAGCTCGCCAAAAGAGAAGTGTAAAAAGTAAAAATCCTAGGTCACGACCTCCCTAGGTCGCAAGCCTCCCCAGGTCGCAGGTCGCAAATGACCTCAGGTTGCAAATGACCCCTTCTCGCAAGTAGCCCTAGTCGCAAGTCAACCCAATAGTCAGGGAGACCAAGAGTCAAGGGCAACTCAAGAGTCATTTCAGCCTATATATACATCTTTAGGAAATTTTGTAAAGACTCTTAGCACTTGAGTTGAGGCTAGGACTAGATAGCGAATTTGTGCTTGAGAGCTAAAGGCACTCAGCTCTTGGTAGCTAGTAGAGGGAGCTATAGTGAGGCTAGGGTTTTGTATCAGGCACTGGTATGAATAGCCCATGTTCCACTGTTGGGTTTAGACGAGTTTCAAGATATGTATTTGAAGTTGCAGCAACATTAATAATATATTCTCCTTTTTCCGGCACCGATTCGCATGCTTGCTCATGGTGGTAGTTTTACCTGTCTGATATTTCTCTATATTTGTATGTGTGCGTTCATACACGCAATATGTTATGGATTGATTCATAGTGGTTGCATGTACGTTTTGGTTTTAAATCGGTGTTTACTTGTTTCTTGCCATGCCAGTGATCTATTGTGAAGTACTTTGTAGTTAAATTTTGGCATCTTCTCTTTCATGTACATCTGACTGGGTTTTGGCTCACCGATCCCTCTCATGGCGTACCCCTTTTTACTGCTTCATAGACTTGCTTTTATTTCTATTTGTAGTTTGTTGATCTTGGGCTCATTTTGTTTCACTGTTTTTCATTTCACCCTTGTCCTCGCCTCGTCATCGTCTCCTCTGACAGCCAAGAGCGAAAACACTTATGGCGGCAGCCGAGCCCACATACTGGATGGGGCTCCTATCCCAAACAGTGTGAGGTCTAATTGTGACCTCTCACCGGGATACCCTCTTGTTGTTGGCGGTAGTCTCCTATTGTTGCAAACTTGGGTTTCTTCTCTGATCCTATGTTTACCTTCTTGGTCTTCAGTGGCTTCGTTATGTCTGGTATCTCTAGCTCAGGTCCAGTTACTTCGCGGTATCCTTTTGACTTTGCTATGTCGATGTTGCGCGGATCTTCTTCTTCATCTGCAGTAAGGTCATAACACTCTAGTGCGTTTTCTATTTGCGCAACCCAATCAGGTTGCTGCCATGTCAGTGGGGTTACATTCTCAAAGATCCTCTTCTTGACTGTGTGAAGGACCAAATCTATGTATGGGCAATCATCCTCAAAGATGAATGTTAATATGAAGCCATCAACCATGTCTGCCCAGTTCACGGTACCATGTCGAAGCTCCATTTCTAGGTACCAATTCTTAGGGATTGTCTCTAATGTATGAATGAATCCATTTACCCATTCTTGCTGTGGAATCTCCTTCCATGCTGTAGTGCATAGCTGGATATGCTTCCTAGGATTGGTTTCACCATTATATTTTATCTCCATCTCTGTATCTATCTGTTCAAACCTTATCCACATTCTTGCCAACCTCCTATATTCTTTTTGTGTGCATTCCACCATCTAGCAGGGGTAACTTTCAGGGCTATATCCAAGGCTGGCAACCTTTGATTTTTTGGAACTTGTTCTTCATAATCATTAAGAAAAGTATTTACATCAGGCAAGTTACATACCTTAGATATCATACAACGAACTGATTTGGTAATTCTTAAACATCGCCTTGTGGATACTTCATGCAACCTATTCTGCCAGTTCTCCTACTCTTCTTCCAAGTCTGAGGAACAAGAAATATCACACTCCCAACTCAACTTGTCCTCTGCAATAGGGTTAACACAATCCTGTTCCTTCGCTGTCATTTGATAAATATTGTCTATGTCAGCTGCGCAATATTCTTCTTTGACTAGTTCTCTGTATCTTACTCCTTTTGATGGATCCAAGGGAACAATTACTCTCATATTGTTTCCTTCAAATATCCTTTGTCTCTTCTTCAGATTATTTATGGCCATATTGTCAAATGCCTAGTCAAGTCCAAGCAATGCAGGATAAGGGTTACTGTCATCGACGATCTCTATTACTTCAAAATCAACACTAGTGAAAACTCCTTCGATATCCACTGTGACACCTAGTAGTCTTTCCATAGGGAAGATCTTTTACTGATTTTCCATCCTTAACTGAATAGGTGACCACTCTAGCTTCGGCTTACCCATTGATTCCCATGTCTGCTTCGTCAAGACATTAGCATCAAATCTCAGATCTAGAGTAATTTGATCCATCTCATACTCTCCTATCTGCGCACTTAGCCTCATCTCTCCTCTGATTCTCTTTTGTCGATGCAAATTTAAGACTGCACGCATCTCACTTTGCGATGTTTCTTTGGATGCACAGGAATCTATGAACTCCTGAAGCCCTTCTACAACCTTTTGATTTCTTAACAATTTCATACAACTCTGTAGAAAAGACTTTAAAATACCTACTTGATTTGCTGAATCCTGGTCTTATGTCGAAGCACGATCCTGTGTCAAAGCTCAGTTTTGTATCGAAGCTGATGACATGTCGCAGTAATTTTTTTGATCGAGCTTTGGCTGTGCACTAGAGGTCGAAACTCCAACATCCATAAAACTTCGCTTTGCTTCCATAAATACTTTTTTTTTTTTTTTTTTTTTTTTTAATTCTGAATATAAAAACCAGGAACTTTCTCAGTAGTCTTTCTGACCCATGCACTTTTAGATTCTTTCTTTTCATCTGCATTGTCACTACCGGTTGCAACTCCACTTCTAGTGACAATATAACTCAAGGTTCATTGGTCCTCCTTTCAGTAGTCGTCATCATTTGAATATTCTGTGTCAGCTGCTGATTCCTCTTTTCTTGCATCTTCACCATAAGTACAAGACATTCTTCAATTACATGGTCAAAGGATTTACAGTACTTACATGTCGTTGTGGGGTTCTAGCAGTCTCTCGCAAAATGACCTGGCTGGCTGCAGTTATAGCAAATGATCTGTCCACGTCCTCGACCAGCTCCACCACCTTGACCTCTTCCTTGGTACCCTCCTCGACCACCGCGCTATCCATTGTCCTCATGTCCGTGCTCTTCTGCTTGCATTTTATAAGCATCAACACTATGCTCCATCATTAGTTCGTAAGCTCGATAATTATTCTCATCGTGTCCTACTGATTTACAAAATTTGCAATATATATTCCTCGGAGTCTGTACATATTCATGTAACAAGTAACAATCTTTTGAACGATTTTGGCATCTAGTCTTACATATTTCGCACCACAGGCTGGATCCTGCATTCAAAGGATTCAGTGCCCTACCAGCCATGTAATCCTTGAAGATAGGGCATTGTTCTTTAGAATGACCCTCCAATCTACACTTTGTACACCATACTTTTTTCTAACTACTTTGCTTTTCTTGATGTCTTGCATCTTTAGGGTTAGGTTCGCCAACTGATTCTGAATTTGTTGCATGCTTGCATTAGTATCTCCTATAGGCGAAGTTTCGCAATCTCTAGAGCTTCGACTTGAATTTCTATCTTTTGTGGCATCAATGACAATCTGATATGCGGTAGCAGCACAACTATAAACCATTCTTGATGTTGTTGCGGAGCTATGTCGAAGATTACCTAATCCAATAACACCTTAAATCTCTGATCAAACTCCCAAACAAACTCAGTAGGTTTCTGTTTGATCTCTTTCAACTCGGTGATGCACTGCGACTCAAACTTCGGCTTCTTAAACTCTCTTATCAGTGTTCTTTTAATATCTGCAAACGTTTTGTTTTGATTATTTGAATACTTCATATACTCTGTCAATGCTCTATCTCGCAACATCGTAATGAGCTGCACTTTTTTTATATTCTCATGGTTGATTTGCTTCGCTGTCCATACAACTTCACATAAAAACCAAAACTGTTTCGGATCCTCCAATCCAGTTCCTTTGAAAACAGGTAGCTTAATATCATCAGCCATACTTCTTCTTAGAGGGGAAGGGGGAGGTGGATGGGGGATAGGAGGGGTAGGGGGAGCGGGAAAGCCAAAAACACCCTGGCTATTACTAGATTCTGGCTTCTGCAAACTCTCATGCTGGGAGGGAGAATACTGCGAAGTTACCTGGGGGTTATCAGGGTGGCTTTCTTTTCTTTCACTTTCAGATCCACCCGAAAGAGGACTATAATTAGTCTCTACAAAGGTCTTCAGGGCTTGTCCATCAGATCTCTTTCTGGTATCTACTCTGTATCTCTTTCCACTTCGCATTGCACCGATCTCTTGCTTAGATTTATTCTCTATTCTTCTAAACATAAGTAAACTAGCAATCTGATTGCATCCGTAAAACTTCCTTTTCACACAGAAGCATCTTAATCTAAAGTTTCAGAGATTTTAAATACTTACCTCGCGGTCCTTTGAAGAATCGTCGTTTCGCTTCGCTGTAGGACACGGTTGAGTCTACATTGAACTCAATAATGAAACCTCCCAAGATACTATCAATCCATAAATCAACAACCCTTGAAATCCTATTGTCAGTGCTCTTGAGTCGCTGTATCAGTTTAGGAGTCCACACTGTAGGTTCTCCACTCTTAAAATAGTTCTTCATTTTGGTCAACCTCGATATCCACTTGTACAACTCAACAGAAAAAGAACCAAAGAAAATCTTGTGTTAATCTGTAAATATATACTTCTGTAACCACGCTTCAGATGTTAAACGAGGGTTTCTATTTTCTTGATCTGCAAATTCTCACAATTTCAGGTCTATCCAATCTTGAATCTCCTTCGACGGGTACCACATTTACATATCCCTCATACAGATCTCGGTCCCGACAACAAAACCATTTGTTGGCTCGATTTGGGCTGATCGAGGTTCAATCTATACTGCGCACCAATAAAACCCTTGATCACTAGCCCTTTCAGCAACGATCTGCAAGCAGACCGCAGTCTCACCCGAAGTGACTATGGGAGGATGCATAACTAGGTTTCCTTAGCCTTGAGGGACTAGGAGATGTGGTATATTATGTTATCTTATCTTTAGCACTTATAAATCACTTCGCCGCATTAGATTAATCACTTAGACATGCCATATAAAACCATTACTATGCTAAAGTAAAATGCAACTGTAATAACTGCTATTCTACAACAAATAATTAGCAAATATACACATCAATCACACAAGAACACCAAGTTACTGTGGTTCACCCAAGTGTAGGGCTATGTCCACAAGAACTGTTGCTTAATATAATGAATCTTTGAACCACAACCAGTTCTTGGCCTGTGCACTTAGCTGTAAGGTTTCTGCGCACTCAACTGCAAACTCTTCTCTAGGCCTCTGCGCACTTAGATGCAGAGCCTCTCCTTCGCTACCAAATTACAAATGACAATAATAATTCACCCATAACTCTGATCTGGATCAAAACTAATCATTATGATCATTCTTTTCTTATTATTATTATTATTATTATTTTTTTTCATCTAGGATAATCGGTATCTGGTGAGAGTTATCCTGAACAAGGCCCAGGATCAAATCCTACTGGCTGCCACTATAAACCTAGGCTAGGTGCAACAACCTGCAAGTCACACAATAGCAATTAACTTATGCCTCAACAGGAGCCGAGACGTCCACTATGGGGTCGCCTACTCTTCTAGCCAAGACACAACAGGCCATATACTCAATGAGATTACCCTTTATATACTATTACATTGTAGGGTTACATCATCAAAATACCATGGTCCAAATACCATGGACTCCCTAAAACAAGCGATTATGGACCCAAAACCATTGATCCCTTACAAAATCGCGTGCTTTTACAAAAGGGAGGGGCTTCGACCCACACTGAAGCCATTACGACACCGTGTGGTATATTTACTTCCTCAAAATACGCTCCATTGCATGCTCCACTGCGCACTCCGCCCCACAAACTGTGAAGTCTTTGCCAAAATCTAGGCCAAGAAACCCAAATCTAGTCTCTTGTTGAGAGCAGCATCAGAAGAAGGGAGAAGAGCAATTGTTTCGACATTTTGAGTAGAGATGGCCTCACATGGATTGAGGGATCAGGACAGGTTAGATGGTGCATCTAACTTTGTCATCTGGAAAGCCAGAATCCTATCAGTCCTTGACGAATATCGTATCAAAGATCATGCCGAGAGGGTTGTAGCTGTTCCGGTCGATGCTGATCCATTAAATAAGTATGAGGAAAATCAATCACGGGCTAAGTGCTTGATTAGGGACGGGGTGAAGGATTATGTGGTCCCACATATTGCCGAAAAGAATAGGACAAATGAGATGTGGACAACACTGACCAAGTTGTATCAAGGCACCTCCGTCTAGAGGAAGACGCTTCTGGAGAATCAACTGCGACTATTTCAGATGCACAAGGGAGAGGAGATCGATCCCTTCCTCATTAGATTGAAGGCAATTCGAGATCAGCTGGTTGCTATGGGGGCAACTCCTGATGATGGTCTCATGGTGAGGACTGCCTTGAATGATGTCATCGATGATTGGGAGACCTTGTCCAAAGTATTATGGGTAGAGCACAACTTCCAAATTGGGACGACATGTGGGCAACTCTTCGTCAAGAGGAGATCAAGAGAATGTCCAGAATGGGCAGCAACAGCGGAGGAGCCAAGATCAAGGAGGAGGAAGATGCTACTCTCGCATCTAAAGGATAGCAACAACAGCAAGGAAAGAAGAAAAAGGACCTCCCAAAGGTCTGGTGCTTCAGATGTGGTGAATTGTGACATTTTGCCAATACTTGTCCTCAAAAGAAGAAGGGAAAGGAAGATTCAGATTCTAAGGTTGCGACAACCAAGGGGGATGATGGCAGTGATGATGATGTAACTATGATTGCTCATGTGCCTTGAGAGAAGAGGTGGGGCGACATAGATCTATAGTTCTCTCGAACTACAGATGAGGGGTAGGATCCCTAAGGTGCCCAAACTCTTGGATCACATACGAGCTATGGGAGCCCTTAATGACAGTAGAAGGATGACTGGAGTCAGTTGGTGCAGAGGATTATGGAGGCACGGTGGCAGTGAGGATGTTGAAGACTGGAGCAGCGCAATGCAGAGGTAGCAGCAACGTGGAAGCAACAACGCGGAGGCTGATGGGACTTCAGCAATGTAGTGTTGAGATTTTGTATAAGTTGGTGTAGCATCGGGTATGCTCTAGCCCTGAAATTTTGCGGAGGGGCTAGGACACACTTGAACTCCAAAACCAGAAATTGTTTTGAGAAATTTCAGTTAGTGTTCAAGTTATTCAAATAATTAATTATTTTAATAGATTTCCTAAGTCTAAACTTAGAAAAATTAAATAATTAAAGTGAATTATTTAACACGTGCTGAAATGTTCTAAAAAGCACATATCAAGTAGTCTTTTAATCTTAGCCCTTGATGAGTGTTTTAATCTCGGTCGTTGAAGGTTTCAACGAAAAAGTATAAGAGAAAGGCTTGAGGGTCAGTTGGTGAAACATAGTTGCAGAGCTGAGAAATAGATTTGGAATTCTAGGGCAGGTTTGCTAAGAATTTTTGGAAGAATTTTCTGCACCGAGGGGTAGTATTGGCTAAGGGGATGATTTGATCCCGGAGCCAAGAGTCAGTAAGAGGCAGAGGAGCAGCAACAAGGACAACGCAGAGAAGCAGCAACAAGGACAACACAAAGAAGCATAGCTGCAGCTACGCAGGTGTTGCGCAGCCGCTACGTAGGACAACGCAAAGGCTCCAGAGGGCTTCAGAAATTACACAAAGGGTCTTCAGGGCCAGCGTAAGGCCTGCGTTACCCTCTTAGGGGTTACCTAGTCCCTCTCTGGGCAGTGCAGTGGCATTGAGGCTAGCAGGGTTGACATTGGGGCTTCAGGGGCAATGTTGGAGTTTCTAGGGCTAGATCTGGGCTCAGTCTTATAAATCCCGTTTGAGGGTGTGGATCAGTCAGATATTTGGCACTAGAACAACAGGTTGGTTGCAGATTTGATTTCCTTTGTTCTCTGTCGGGATTTCCAAATCTGAACTCAGATTTATTGTACTTAGAATCTACTTAATAAAATAAACCCTCATATCTGTTGCACCAGTTTTCCCGCTTTGGGTTTTTCTGGGAACTTATGTCAAAAAATCCATGTGTCGCTTTGTTGGATGAGTGTATTATTCAGTAAATGATCTGCATGTGTAGGCTATAGTTGTGTTTATTTCGGTATTTTCTGAAAATAACTTGTAATATTTTAAATCAAGTAGGAGAAATAAACCATGATACCGCAGTAGAATTTTCACATGGTATCAGAGCGATAGCAGATCAACCTGAATCTCCAGCAATCAGCTGAAGAATATTTTTCTGCAGGGTGGCAGAAGAAGTAGCAGATCTGGAAAGGGTATCTTGACAGCAGGAGAACGTAGATCCAGAAGAGGACTGCAGAAGTTGTAGAAGGCCATCAGGCTTACGCAGACCCTTCCCAAGGCAGCGTAAGGACTGCGTCGCCCAGTCTGGGGTTATGCAGTCCACTTCTGAGCAGTGCTGAGGCTACGTTGGGCCAGTCAGTGAGATGCAGTCCAGTCATTTCTCCAGTTGCAGAAGAGTTTTGCCAAGATTCGGAAGCAGTGCTTTAGATCTTCAGTAGTGCTGGTGTGGTGGAGATTCTGCAGGTGCAAAATTGTGCCTAGCTAAGTCAACAAAGGCAGGATGAAGACAATTACTCAGTAGATCTAAGCCAAATAGATCTGAGATTCGATCAAGAGGATCGGAGAATGCTGTTTGTTTGTGTTTGGGCGAAAGATTTCCAGGAGGGAAATCAGTCTTCAGCAGAAGCAGTTACTAGAGGGTTCCTAGTCACCAAGAAACCCAGATCCAGAGGGTGAAGAAGTATTGTTTGTGTCAGATTTGAGCAAGATGGCTCGATATGGACTGAGGGATCAAGATAGATTGGATGACATGTCCAACTATGTTATCTGGAGGGCCTGAATCCTTTAAGTTCTGGATGAGTATGGTCTCAAAGATCATGCAGAGAAGGTTCTTGCTGTACCAAATGATGTAGATCCTCTGAAGAAGTATGAAGAAAATCAAGCGTGGACTAAGCATTTGATCATAGACAGAGTCAAGGACCACATTATTCCTCATATTGCTGGAAAGACTACAGCAAATGACATGTGGGTAGCCTTGGACACAATGTACCAAGGAGGCTCCATCCAACGAAGGATGTTTCTGGAGAACCAGATGCGGTTGTTCCAAATGATGAAGGGTGAAGAGATAGATCCATTCCTCTTCAAGCTTCAGGCTATTCAAGATCAGCTGGTTGGCATAGGTGCTACTCCAGATGAGGGGCTCTAGTGAGGATTGCCCTGAATGCAGCCTCAGAAGATTGGGAAATGTTTGTCCAGAGCATTCTGGGAAGGGCAGTGTTACCATCATGGGCTATCCTCCGCCAAGAGGAGATCAGGCGGGTCACCAAGAGGCAAAATATCAATGGTGGAAGCGCAAAAGGCAAAGTAAAGGAGGAGGAGGATGATGCAACCCTTGCATCAAGGGAAAAGAAGCAACAAGGGAAGAAGAAGAAGGACGTTTCCAAGGTTCGGTGCTTTAACTGTGGCGATCTTAAACACTTCGCCAGCAGTTGTCCTAAGAAGAAGGACAAAGGATCTTCTGATTCCAAGGCTGCAACAACAAAGGATGATGGCTCTGATGATGATGCAGCCATGAGTGCTCATGTGCGTCAAGAGAAGAGGTGGGGTGACATGGATCTGTAGAGCATCTACAGACATTGGCGGGATCCTTGAGTTAGCCCTACTCTTGGATAACATACGAGCTACGGGAGCCTTAAGACGGTAGCAGGATGCGTCGGGAGATGGTTGCAGAGGGTCACCTTGATGCGGAAGAGGGAGCTAAAGTGCTGAAGAGGGAGCATCGTAATGCAGAGGCAGCAACAGAGTGGAGGGGTTGATGGGACTTCAGCAGCGCAGAAAGGCTGTGCTCACGTAGTGCAGTGTTGCAGCATAACATTGCCTCCAGGAGGACAACGTAAATCAGCATCCAGAGAGCTTCAGTGATGGAAGGAAACCTGACTTATCTGTCAAAGAGTTGGGCAGAAGTCTTTCAGTTGCTCACTTCTCGGCAACTGAGTTGTAGTGCAACAGTTAGCAGTGGCAGTGCTATGGGCAACATGATGCAGCAAGTTGAGAGGGAGCTGCAGTACAGATGTGGCAATGGTATGGGCAACAGTATAGAGAGCAGCAGTGAAGTGGATGGAGGGCATCAGGCCAAGCATTAGCAGCAAAGAATCCAGCTTCAGAATCTTGTAGTGCATGGTGTGGATGCATTGCTAGAGCACACTCCGTGCTAAGAGGGAGTGTTGAGATTTTGTATAAGTTGGTGTAGCATCGTGTGTGCTCTAGCCCTGAAATTTTGTGGAGGGGCTAGGACACACTTGAACTCCAAAACCCAAAAAGTGTTTTGAGAAATTTCAGTTGGTGTTCAAGTTATTCAAATAATTAATTATTTTAATGGATTTCCTAAGTCTAAACTTAGGAAAATTATATAATTAAAGTGAATTAATTAACACATGTATTGAAATGTTCTAAAAAGCGCAGATTAAGCAGTCTTTTAATCTCAACCGTTGATGAGTGTTTTAATCTCGGCCATTGAAGGGTTCAACGAAAAAGTATAAGAGAAAGGCTTGAGGGTTAGTTGGTGAAACACACACAGTTTCACAACTGAGAAATAGATCTGAAATTCTAGGGCAGGTTTGCTAAGAATTTCTGGAAGAGTTTTTAGCAATGAGGGGTAGTATTGGCTAAGGGGATGATCTGATCCCGGAGCCAAGAGTTAGTGAGACGCATAGGAGCAGCAACAAGGACAGTGTAGAGAAGCAGAACAACAGCTACACAGGACAACACAGAGGCTCTAGAGGGCTTCAGAAATTATGTAGAGGGTCTCCAGGGCCAACGTAAGGCCTTTGTCACCCTCTCAGGGGTTACGCAGTCCCTCTCTAGGCAGCGCAATGGCATTCTTAGGCTAGCAGGGCTGACGCTGGGGTTTCTAGGGCCAGATCCGGGCTGAGTCTTGTAAATCCCATTTGAGGGTGTGGATTAGTCAGATATTTGGCACTAGAACAACAGGTTGGTTGCAGATTTGATTTCTTTTATTCTCTCTCGGGATTTCCAGATCTGGAACCTAGATTTACTATTGAAACTACTTAATAAAATAAACCCTCATATCTGCTGCACCGGTTTTCCCGCTTTGGGTTTTTCCGGGGACTGATGTCCAAAAATCCATGTGTCACTTTGTTGGATGAGCATATTATTCAGTAAATGATTTGCATGTGTAGGTTGTAGTTGTGTTTAATTCGGTATTTTCTGACAATAACTTGTAATATTTTAAATCAAGTAGGAGAAATAAACCATGATACTGCAGTAGAATTTTCACACGTAGAGGAGCAGTGCTTACGCAGTGCAAAGCAGTAGTAGTGCAGAGCTTCACAGGGTTAGCGCAGTTCAACAGCAGAGGGTGCTTCAGTATCAAGATGTAGCCAGACTGACTTGTCTGTCAGGATTTTGGGTGATGTCCTCCAGTTGCTTACTTCTCAGCAACTGAGTTGTAGTGCTGCAATTAGCAATGGCAGTGCTATGGGCAGCATGATGCAGCATTTGAGAGGGAGCTGTAGTACAGAAAGCAGCAGCGTAGTGGATGAGGGGCAGCAGACCAAGCATCAGCAATGCAGGGGCCCGATGCCATGGATAAGAGTAACGCTTCTGGAGTGAAGTGTTGCTAGAACACATTTCTCGCTAAGAGGGAGTGTTGATTTTTGGGTAGCATTGGATTTTCTCTAGCTCCAAAACTTTGTGGAGGCGTTAGAACACATGAGAAATCCAAGACCCAGAATTTTTTTGGAGAAATTCTACCCAGAGCCTAAGTTATTCAAATATTTAATTATTTTAATGGAGACCCTAAGTCTAACTTGGGAAAATTAAATAATTAAAGGGAAATAATTTAAACATGTGGGTGAGAATGTTCTAAGTGACGAGGATCAAGTCTTTTCTAATCTTAGCCATTGATTAGAGACTAGATCACGGTCGTTGATAGTTCAACGAAAAAAGTATTAAAGGAAGGCTTGGGGTCAGTTGGAGAACACACACATAGAGGGCCAAATCTTCTGTTGCTGGTACAAATTTTCTGTTGCAGGTATCCTCAGACGCCCAAACCCTATTACAGACTGTTTCTGTGTCCATGTTCAGGGGACAACTTGGATTCTGTGGATCAAGGATGAATTAGGGTCTTCTACAATCAGTTAAGTTCGGGCAACCATCTCCAGCAACAGTGAGCCAGTGAAATCCAGCTGCAGTCAGCCCTAATCCTGATCAATGTGACAGCGAGTCAAACAGCAGAGATATGTTGTGAGCCATTGGAAAGAAGAACAAGGAGCCAGATCTCTGTGGAAGTAATTTGGATCCCACTGGAACAGCACATGCCATCACAGTTGGCCAAGGGCATCAAACAGTGAGTTGTAATTAGTGTGCTGTTTTCTCTTAGACATTAGGCAGTGAGCTATGATTGGTGTAGTCACAATAGGATTGGATAAGTAGTTGAATTGCTGAGTATTGATCTTGAAAATCAGAATTATATTGTGATAATTGTTTGGAAGAATCTACTGTTTGGTTGGGCAGTCATCCCTAACTTAGTTGAGAATCATATCGCTGTTAGAAATCTTTATTACGGTGGAAATCTTTGTGCTATGTCAATGATGTCTACTGTTAAATAAATGAACACTGCTGTTGTATAAGCTTGTTGAATTATTGTAACCATGATAAATGTAGAATCCTAAGGGCTAAAATTACTCTACGACATTACATTATTGTGGAGTCATATGGATCATGGCATGGGTTTATATTCCAAGGACCCAACCCTAATACCGAAACCTCTTTCTATGTATCTCAATTTTCAACGGAAGCCTCAATCTCTTAGCTCTGAGTCATCTGCAAGATTGAAATCATGGTTGCTAATCAAGATGAACTTCTTCTTTTACAAGAGGTGTTTGGTATTGAATTTTGTCAGTCTATCCAAGATATCTGAGCTGTGCAATCAATCAATTAGAGGAATTCTTGAGTTGATCCTTACATTTGTACGATAATAAACTTATGTTAATGATGAAACAAACACAGATCAACTCTGAACTCAATTATTATGCTTTTAGATTTGGCTAGGACTAAAGGAAAAGGAAACCACTGTTTGATGTGTTGAATCTAAGTTTGTCTATTCTGTTATCCGGCAATTGCCCATTTCAAGTACTTGAGTGTGTCACTACTGCTGTTTATGGTCTTGAACTTGATAATGTTTGGCTTCTCAAAAAATCTGTTTGTCTGTTCAGATACCTATACTTTCATTAGATGAAGAGACTGGCTTTCACAATACAGGAAATGCAGTCATCTCTTCATGAAAGCAGTGATGGGAGTGAGCCAATTAATGAAATATGTGGAAGTCCATTACTGTCATCAGCATCTACTTACTCCAGTGATGACTCTGATAGTCCACATATTCCCCCCCGGATTGGAGATAAGTATCAAGTCAATGTGTTACCATCTAAGCTGCAAATGAGCTGTGATCAACTGGGCATGAATTACGGTAGGGATTATAAGGATGACAAGGCTGATGAATTTGAGCTACCGTTTGTGGAGGGATTACCTGTGCCAGTAATGCAGATATGTTGTTTCTCACCTTTTGGAAATGGAACACTCTCAGAGAATGAGTTCCCTTCAAAGCAGTCTTCCCCAGTTGGAGCCATAATGAAAGATTGTGAATTGTGTCAGGTTGATTTATCTGAACTGGAAAATAATCAATGTACACATGCGATCAGAAACACTGGCCAACTTAGAGAAGACAATATGTATATTACTGGTTTGAAGACAGATTTCTTAAGACCAGAGGATACCCTGACAGAATCTAGTGTGGCAGCTAAGACTCTGCTTGATACTTCTTCCTATTTTCATGGACGTCGAAGAAAAAGGGGCAGGGTTGGTTGGAAGATTGTCAAGAAGATGAAAGTTGGTTTTTTGGACTTAAACAAGAACTGCATTGATTCCAATTGCCAGGTTCAGCAGAAAGGAATACATAATATGGGGGAAGATGCAAGCTCAAAAGGTTATATGATAGTGCCTGGCAGCCCAAGTGCATCCTGGAGTAAAAGTGAGGAAGACTTATTCATACTTGGTCTGTATATTTTTGGGAAAAATCTTAAAGCAGTGAAAAGATTTGTGGAAACCAAAGAAATGGGGGATATATTATCATTCTATTACGGCAAGTTCTTCAATACAGAGTCATATTGCAGATGGGCAGAATCTAGAAAGACAAGAAGCAGAAAGTGTATCCAGGGCCAGCGCATTTTCTCTGGATGGCGGCAACAGGAATTGTCGACACGCCTTATTCCTGACATACCTGAGCATTTGAAACATGAGATCCCAGAGGTAAAGTTTTATTGTCAAAAATTCAGTTTGTTGTGTAAATGTAAAAATGGTATGCTGTTGTTAATCATACATCAATGGAATGCTGATATGACATTTTGATGTCCATGACACCAATTTAGTTTTATTTGGGTGCAAGTAGAGTTTGCATTATGATGTAATGATACATCTTGTAACTGATGCATATGAACTGAATCCAGTTGGACCGGATTAATCTTCTTGGTTTTGCAATAGATTTAACCTAAATGACAAATTAACCTATGACGAGAAACATGTGGGCAGCATTCACAAAAGTGAACTTAATTCTTTGCGTAAGAACAGTTGCTTTTTAAGATCTGGGTTATGAACTTTAACGAATTTCCCCTGCATACTGTATTGGCAGAGTGGAGTGATTTTCTTGCCTAGGCACATTCTGCTCCCTTGTATGTTGCCCAAGAAGCTATAAAGGGATGTTTTTGTTTAGTTTTTCCAGGGTCAGGCTTCTTCCTTGTATGAAATCCCAGGGATTTGTAAAGAAAAGCTTATTTGCCTCTCCCATGTTTTGTCTCTCATTGGGATTTGCTGTTCTTGGGAATCTGGTTTTAGAATTTGGGCTTTGTCTTTTAATATTTTATCCCTTGATCCATTTTTGTGGTAATAGCCTATCTTACGTCTTTTTTCATAATATTCTTGATTTATGTTTTTGCTCAATACAATTATGAAGCACATTTAAAAATGGTCTCCCAGTTGCAAAGTATATTGTCTTACTACTATTATGATTTTTTGAATGTTCTTACAGCTATAGGGTCTCACAGATTTTTCTGATAAACAGGTAACAAAGGCATTCAATGATGGAAGAGTTTCTATGGAAGGGTTTGTTACAAAGCTGAAAGAATTAGCAGGACCAAATGCACTTGTTCAAGCTGTGGGAATTGGCAAAGGCAAGGAAGATCTTACTGCAGCTGTCATACACCCAACAAAGACAAACCCAGTCAGCTCTTCTCGTTATGAAATTCCTACAGGCAAGGCATGTTCCAGCCTTTCTACTGAAGAGATTATTAAGTTTGTAATTGGATATTTAAGGCTTAGCAAAGCTCAAGCAGACGACTTATTTTGGGAAGCAGTGTGGCCTCGTCTCTTGGCAAGGGGATGGCGTTTTGAGAAACCCGATAAAGCTGCCTATGAATTGAGGCAGCCTTTAGTGTTTCTGATCCCTGGTGTACAGAAGTTTTCAAGAAAAGATCTAACAAAAGGAATTCATTATTTTGATTCTGTTAGTGAGGTTTTAAGCTGGGTGGCATCAGATCCAAGGCTGCTTGAACTAGACACACATGATATAACAGGAGTCGAAGTGAAGCCAGAATGTTTCCATAATTCCGAGAATGCAGATGAAGAAAATGGGCATGCAGGCCATCCCTGTTCCTATCTTCAACCTAAACAAGTTCAATCCTTTATATTTACAGTTGTTGACACCAGTCTAACATCACAAGGAGTAGGAACACCTAGGATACGAGAAAGAGTGACTTTGCCTCTGGATGATGGCTCTGATAGGTCTCAAATTGTGTCGTGGGAAACAGAAGATACAGACAATTTAGGAATACTACCATCTCATCAATGGAAACATTGCACACATTACACAGAGGGGGATTCATTTAACTGTAATTTAGAAAAGTCAGACCGTGTTGTAGTTGACATTGAAAGCTCGGGTGAGATGAATGAGATTTTTGGAATGTGCAGGGAACCAACTCCTGATCAGAGGGATTGCCTGCTCTCTCCCTTGAAGCAGAAGGAACTAACTACCTGTATAAACTACAAAGAGAATAAAAGTGCTGCTAGTTTGGTAGAATATTGTGAGTCAAAAGATCAAACAACAATGCTGAAATTTGACCCCAATGAAGAATCAGAAATTAGCATATCCCTACCATCTTCAACTCAAGCAAGTGTCGGGAGAAGCATCAATGCTACTTCTCTGAGTGCAGATTCGCTTTCTGGAAATAAGATCAATAACAATTCTCAGAATTCTCAGATATGCGGATTGATACCTGAGATAGGGCTTGATTTGAACTTACTCCATGATCAACCAATAAACATTACGATCAATTCTGTCTCAGAAATGAGCAGTCAAGTCTCACAAGCTCCAAAGTCTGAAGAAACTTCTTATTTTGAGGCAAATTCTGGGCATCCTCAGGAAGTGTTTAATAATCCAGGAGTTGCACACTCCTCAAGTCCTGATCCAAATGAGAGCCATTTTATCAAGCCAAAAGAAAACAATGAAAGTACTCTACAGGAAAATGTACGAAGGCAAAGCACAAGGGTTCGCCCCTTGACTACAAGAGCATTGGAGGCTTTTGCTTGTGGTTTTTTCTCTCCTAAACGGCGGAGAAAGGGTAGTGAGAAAACTTTGAATCCAGATCGTTGCCGCATGAAATCTATCTCCAGGCTGGTCCAGGATGACCTAATGCGTTCTCCTAATATTCATAGTTCAGAAAGCAATGACATTCTTCTAGGTCACTAGAATAGAAGTGTGGAGTCTGTCAAGGATGATGACACAGTAACAGTCAAGTAGGTGTTAAGTCAGAGGTTATGTACAAATGGGTAAGCCCACTCTTTGAGGAAATGCCCACAGACATATTTCTACTCAGAAAATCAAAACTATCTAGAAGAAAACAGAATAAATGTTTTGATCCCAGCAATTTCAGAGTGTAGAGTGGCCACACCAAAGGTCAGGCGGCCGAGGGAATGCCACTTAGTCTCGTTTCCTGGCCACTGAAGGACAGGTTCCCTACATCGGCACTAGTAAATCTGAAGCAGAGAAGCCTTCGGAAGAACAGAAACAGAACGATGATGGCTGGGAATTCACTGTTCCCAAGCCTGATCTAGCAACCAAAGGCTGGGAATGGCTGTCTAACAGATGATAAAGATGAAACCCCTGCATCTGCATATTTTTATGTTTTTATGATGTTAATTATGGAACTTGGTTCCAGTGACTGCCAGCATGGCGAATTAATGTTCTTGGTATCTTTTTGTTTCTCATTCCAGGTTTGGTGTGTTGTAGCCAGCGATTTATAACTCAGTTTCTAATGCTTATTTCAGTTTCTAAGATCTGCTTTTCTGTTGCCTAATTTTTTCTTTGTTGTTGTTTATAAATGCTTATAAATTTTGTCACATTATTATTAATAGAAACTATAGAAAGCAATTATTAAGAAAACAGCACTTCGCAGTGGAGATTCAGATATGGAATCCACATTACAGAGTCCAACTAGATGCAGTTGTGCAATGTGCATGCATGTTGATATATGCCAAATTGTATCAAGCTGGGGGCACAATGGACTCTGGAACCATGCCAACTTAAGCCATTTAAAATTTCATTTTCGGGTTTGTCAAGAAACTTGAAATTTCATATTCTCCTTTCTTACTTGATGATAAGTCCATTCTTATTGATGATGATCTCTACATCGTCTACATAGTGCTAACTGCCAACGGTGTGGAAGAAATCTGTCAATATCAGCTATGATGGTTTCAGTGTCCTCATCCCAGCTAGAACCTCATGTTCAAAGTGGACAACTATGTATGTACTGAATCCATCAAGCCATATCTTTAGCTTCCAATATCATCAACTCTCTGAAACGTGATGGCAACCCCATGAAGGATGCATCTCCATACTATTTGAGCTTTGGAGTATCATTGGAGTTCCCTAATACCATGGGTTTTGGATGCATCTTCCACAATGACCTGCACAAAATAATTGATAATAACAAAAAGGTGGAAGTAAGAAAAGCCTATGACCATGTTGACTGGCCATTTCATCATTCTGATGTTCAAGGCTTCACTGGTGTTGTGGATATCCTCTTTGTGGGATGCTCCTGTTCATTAATGCAAATCTCAGGTGGTTTGTTTTGATCCATTAGGCAAGGTTTGTCCACTAGCTCCAACCATGTATGTGTTGGTTGCCAAACTCCTAGGCTATTTGATCCTATGTCACAGGGTTCGCCGAATTTGAGCAAATTCGAACCTGAAGGCGAACCTAAAGACGAACCTGAAGCCAAATTTTATAATTAAAAAAAAAAAAAAAATTGGGGTTTGAGGTGAGAGTTCGGGCAGTTTTTGTCAGTTGTTTTAAGGTTTATGAGAAAAACCATGGGCAGCACATGGTTTTCTCTTGTTCTGCTTCCCGCCAATTAATTTGCCGTAGTGGCCACTGGTTTGTCTTTATTTACCATGGTTGTCGATAGATTTTCACAAGCCAACTTTAGCCTGAGTGTACTCGCTCTATTGTGCTTAGTGTTGTATTCTCTGCAATTTCCTGAATTCAATTTCTAGATGCTGCTTGTCCCTGCCTCCCAGAGCGTGAAGTGAATAGTGGTTGTGATTTGTGACTCGTGCATTCTCATTGCTATTCATAAAACTTTATTGATTGATTTTGATTTTATTATTATTATTATTATTATTATTATTATATATATAGTCGAACTTAATGCCGAACCTCATGCGAACCTCAACGAAAAATTCGAATTTGAATCGAACTTAATCGTTGCCGAACTCGAATTCGAACCCGAACCATGTGACATAAATTTGATCTGTCATAAGGTTGGAGCAGGGCTTGTTAAAGGTATCCCAATCCCTAAACTTGATGATGGCTAGATGGTGAACAACCACTGGTGATGACTCTTTTTGACCATTTCAGAGGATCAGGTTTCTTGGGACTACACGATGGAGTGTTTGGATACATTCTGTTTGGCCTCGTGCTCAAATACCTGATGGCATAAAATCCGGTGATAAAGTCTTAGAATCATTGAATCTTGATTTCCATTGGGCCAAAAATTCAAATTCCTCGGTATTCTCTTTGCTTTCAGGCTTTCAAGGACTTATGAGAAGTGGTGGTGTAGAGTGTTGAAAAAAATTGATGAGTGGGTCACAAATCCTTTGTTGATAGTAGCTGTGGCTGATGTCCATTACTGTTTCTTTTGGGTATTTTCTACGTCGGGGCATCAGTTCATGGAAAAAGGCTTCGAGGGACTTCTTTTGGGCCAACAATGCTAATGGCAAAGAGTTTCATAGGGTTACTTTGGATATATGTGACACTCGTGAATATGTTGGTTGGGGATTTATCAAAACTTGGATTCAGGGCCAAACTCCTTGTGCCGAATTGCTAGTGAGGGCATGAGAGGGAATGAAGCTTCGAAAGTTTTACTAAAAAATACCATTACTCAAGGGTTCCCACTAGGCAAGTGTGTCTGGTAGTATATTTCCTTGCAAAACATGGTTGTCACTCCTATGCATGTTAAGATAGTTCATATGTTTGTGGTTCAGAGTACCTGGGAGGCTAACATGGAGAGATGTCCTCTTATGACCTTGACTTGTCATTAAATGAACATTGTTTATGGTAGTCTCCCCTAGTCTTATGATGAGATGCTTTTAGCAGAGTCTACATGATTTTTAGCCTTGCAGCCGTATAAAAGGGCTATTTAGACATCCAAGGACTTCTTCAACAAAAAAATGAGAGAGTGGATCTCCTAGATGGAAATTAAACATAAAATCAGACATGACAATCTATATAAGTTTATCCTTGAGAGTATCCAAAGCCTAATCTCAGAGTGAAATTCCTCCTATGTTGGGCCTTCCTGCGCTGCAAGCATGGTAGTGAGATTCAAAATGAGGGTGTGAAACATTGTTCACTAATTGTAATCTTGTTCTAGGCTACAAATAGATCTGTGTCAAACTAGCATTAGAAAGTAGTTTGAATAAGCTTTGGTGAGTTAGGTCCAAGAAGAAAACATGGTTGTGTTTGTTGTGATACCTTTTGAAGCCAACCTTGGAGCTAAAGAAAGCTATTTACATGGTTCTTTATTGTGGAAGGTTTGAGGATAAATGATTAACATCCTTAGGTGCAAAATCTTTAGTGCCCCCAATGTGAGGAAATGAAACCTTAAACACCTTTTGAAGCCAACCTTGGTGCTAAAGAAAGCTATTTACATGGTTCTTTATTGTGGAAGGTTTGAGGATAAATGATTAACATCCTTGGGTGCAAAATCTTTAGTGCCCCCAATGTGAGGAAATGAAACCTTAAACATTTCCATTTGGTTTGTCCCTTAGCCAAGTCGATAAGGGCCTAGTTATAGTCACTATGTCCATAATGTCTACATGTGTCCATTTCATGGAAAATTTCCTTGATAAGCAACTAGCTCCTATAGGTGATATAAGTCCATTCTCCCTAGATTCTTGTGTGTGTTGAAGTGCTTTATTTTCTATGGAAGAAGCACAACAAAGTGCTGTTTAATGTTGGAGAGATTTCATGCAGTTTCTTGTGATATGACAATGTATTAACATGTTCCAACTTTTCCTTTAGATTATTGTTCAAGTATGGAATATTTGGAGGGAGATGGAGTATTTACAACAACTTTTGGACTTTTGGGGTGGTCTACCCTTGCAAAATTGTAGGGAGCCACTTGGCCCTTCTTGGCCTTGATGAGCATAGTGTTACTAAGGTGATAGAAGGGCTCAACATTTGGTAGGCAAGTACATTTTAGAGGTGGGAGTGTGGTTATATTGGCCTCTTTCCACAACTAGAAATGACAAGCAATTAATGACTTTAGGACTAGCTATTTCAGGGAACCCAAAGCCTCTTGACCCAACTAATTATGGCTAGGAGCATATTGTTTTTTTATAGATCTAGGACAATCGGTAACTGGTGAGAGTTGCCTAAGCAAGGCCCGGGTTCAAATCCAACTGGTTGCCACTATAAACCTAGGCTAGGTGCAACAGCCTGCAAGCCGCACACAATAGCAATTAACTTATGCCTCAACAAGAGCCGAGACGTCCACTATGGGCTAGGAACATATTGTTGATGAGGATCCCTTGGTGGTTGGATGGGACCCACCACTAATGATCAATGATGAAACCCCTACTAATTGTTGGGTTGATTATTCTTAGTGTTTATGATCAACATTGTGCCTTATGGTTCTTAGACTTTAGTGCATGTTATTTTGGACTTAATAATGAAACACTATGTATTCAAGGGTTTTGGCATAAGACAACCTGCGTTTTTAAGTTGGATGGTTTTCACTAATGCTTGTGGTGGTTGTGTGCATGACCCACATTTTTTTGGTGTTAAAACTATGTACATATTGTTATTTTAGTTGTCTAATAGTCAAATTAATGTTTAATATCAGAATAAATAGATAATACTTTTTCCTCATAAATCAAATAAAAAGTGGTTGGTTCTTCCTAATCTAATTTCTTCCCTATTTTACTCACTTGAACACTAATCTCATTTTGTGCCAATAGTTCAATAATAGCAACACCAAGGTTAATGATGGAATTTATGGAGAGCAAGTTTTCAAATACATAAAAGTGTGACATGCAAAAATTTGCAACATATTACAAATGCACTCAAAGTAACATCAACATGGAGTTTTTCATTGAAAACAATTCTTGAAATCATATATGTTTATGTGTATTGGGGATCAATTACATCATAGATATTGATGCATGTTAATTTTAAAATTAATCCCAAGTTTTAAAATTTATAATCAATAACATAAAATCCATTATATTGGGGATGCCAAAGTTCTCTACAACATCCCCTCAAATTTTAGAGAGTATATCCATAAATATAGACACACTCATGCATTCACCAATCTTAAAAAAAATATATAGGTTTTTGATACAAAAAGCATGAATATTTATTTTGACAAAGGATTTAATACATGATCATAAATCCATCTACCTATATTTTTTTTGTTGGTTCTCAATAATGAACTCATTTTGTCATATTTTCACCATTTGTTTTGCTTATCATGTCTAGAAGCTTGCCATATTCATCAGCTCACAATCCAATTCTATTATTTTGGTATAAAATCATATCTTGAGCTACAAAGGGTTACAAATTAGAGAAGTTCAAGGTAAAAGTGTCCATTTTTCTATAGTTTCATGTATTCTTTTGAGAAAACAGTTTAAATGTAGCTACAAAAATAAAACCATTTTGTAGCTAGTCTTTGATTCTATAGCTAAGTCATAGTTGCAAGAATGATATAATGAAAGCATAAGTTGGAAGACGTGGCAAATGGTGATCCCAAGCTCCTCCACCTATCAGACTTGACTCAATGCTTTCCACGTTAGCACAAGAGCGAAGTCAAAGGTGTAGTGAGGCAGTGGTAGAGTAAGTCAAAACAATGGCAGGACACAATTTGGAACAAAGTTCTTAGTGCAGGTTATGGATTAAATCCATGAGAATCAAACCAGAAGATGTCAAGATTAGATGTGAGTTGACAACTTTATTTTAATGGATGCACAAGATCTGAATTATGGTTAACTATTCTAAAATCATACATTAAAGATCTCAATGATCTCTATTTCAAGTTGTATAAATCTTCATCATTTCAATGATAGGAGATAGTCTTTGTTATGGGAAATGTTCTGATATTTTTAATACAAAATTTGTTGTTGGCTTAATAATTCCTTGTGTGAGTGTTGTTGTTAATTTATAAATGATTTCATAGCGTAATGTTGTAGCAGTTCCAAGGTTTATACGACTTTCGTAGCAGTGCACAACCAAGCTGGGAAGGGCCCCATGTGTGAGGGAAGGCATTGCTCTTTTCCTTTCCATTTTTGTGTAGTTGTAGTAAGTTTTTATGCTTAGTTAATATTTTTAATTTTTGTATTCTTTTTGTTGGCTTGACCCACGAGGGATTTGAACTTTGAATCTCATTGTTTACATCATACTTCATAGCAAGGTGATCACCAATTGAGTTGCCCCCCATGGGGTAATGTTTTACTTTTTGTTCATTGTAGTGAGTTTTCAATTTCCATTGCTTAGTTAATGTCTTCAATCGTTAATTGCAGTCAATTTCCATTACTTTAATTTCTTGTTAATATACAATTTTTATTTACATTACTTACAACTTGGTGTGGTGTCTCAATGCAATGTAGGTTACTCCTATGAATTATTTGATTGAATAAATATTTGTTGAGCTTTAATTGTAGAATTAGAATTATAAGTTATATGACAAATTGAATTTCTTATTGTCTCATGGAATATTTTTACATGATGACGGTTTTAAAATGTTTAGGACCATGACTATGTTGAATTAGATTACAATTACTTTTCATATATTAGACTTTGCTTTCATGTTGAATTTCAATAGAATAGTTAGAAACCCGACCCTACATATATTGTGTATTACACTTCACAAGTTTACCAACTTGGATTTATGATTTAAATGTAATGGAATTCTCAAGTAATAGAATTTACTGACATTTTTAGCATCTTTGTTGGGGAAGTGTACATAGAATTTGGTTTCTAATTTAGGCATATAAAGTAAGTTGCATAAATAAAGCATGAAAAGTAGGATGCATGAATAGGAAAAGAGATTCTAGAGGTAGAATCACTTCAACACTTTATCCACCTACCACTCCAACTAGTTCAACACATGGTACAATAAGAACCACATCATCATCCGCATTGCACGTCCCCACATTTGCAAGTAGAGGAAGGTACCTAGAGGCAACTTAAAGAACTCAAGAACAAGAAGAATCTTCACCACAAGTAGTTCTTTTCTACTGACATCCAACATGAGAGGTACTCAGTGGACATCAATTGGAGATACCAATTGAAGAGACTATAATAGGGGAGAGTTCATTTGAAGTGAAACCAGTTATAGAAAATCCAATTGAAGAACCACCATATTCTCATACATCGGAATCATTAATTGATGACAATAGGTAAGAAGGGAGATGAGAAACATGAGTTGGAACTAGCACAATAGCTAGAACTAGAAAAGGAGCTAGAGGAAATGGAAGAAGAAAAGTACATCAAGAAGAAGAAGAGGAAGAAGAAGAATTTGGCTTCCCCATTCAGGATTTGACAACTAATGTGAACATGGAAAATATTTCATTGTCTATGCTACTAATTTTTCATGGGTTAACAACCAAATATCCTGTAACTTTTCTCTTTGAATTTGAGGTAGTGTCAAAGCTATGATTACTCATTAGATGCTCAAAAATTAAAGTTATTTCCTGCTACTCTTAAAGATGGTGCTTTAAGATGTTTTATGGGATTAGGTACAAACTCTAATAGAACTTGGGATGAAATGCATTAACTTTTTCTCGAAAGGTATAAATACTACTGCATAGATCGTGATCTTAAAGAGAAAAAAATTAAAATGAGTAAAAACAAAGATGAGTCTCTTAAAGATTATGTAGAAATATTTGCCTATAATGTCAAAAGAGCTAAGAAACATAGTTTAAGTCTTTGATACTATAAAAACTCTTTTACCTAGAGGCATTAAAGATTAGTGGATAAATCTTTTGAATCTAATGGGAAAAGGAGAAAATTTGTAGTTATTTATGAATTATGCAGACACATTTCAAGACAAAGATCCAAATATGGTAAGGGACCTAGAGATCCCAACATCTCTAAGGTAATTAATTCATCAACTACTGGGGTAAGTAGAGTTGAATTAAGTAGAGTTGAATTGGTTAACTTATTTGAAAGTTTTAAAATTGATATTCTTGGTACTCTTAGTGAGCAATTAGATACATTAAAAATCCATAATAAACAAAAAGCAAAAAATATAGCCTTATCAATATTTTGTCCAAGATGTACAAAAAACATCCTTTGCGTGCATGTCCTTTAGATAACATTGAAATATATGTCCAATGTGCAAAAAATCATGCAACAAAGGATTTCCCATCCTTACCAGGACTAAAGGTGGTATCAAGGAGACAATGGAGCAAATGAGACCGCAAAGAAACATTGTCATGTCACACCAAGAAGACCATGGAAATCGCAACAACCAAGTATTACCCCACATCCTACTTATCAATTTAATTCATATTAGAAATATCCACAACAGAGTTGGAATACCCCTTTACCTTGCCAACCATGGCCACCATAGAACGAAAACCAACCTCGACAACAAGGATGGCGAGGGAATTCTTATGGAGGTATGCCAAATTTTCCTCAATATCCAAAAAAATACCCCCAAAATATTTAATATCCACCATATTATCCTTAATATTCTCCATATTCTCATCAATATTAACCAAATCAACTTCTTCTGCAAATGCAAAATCCACAACCACGACAATTACAATTGTCTTCTACATAAACTCTTGAGAGACCTAATCGACTATCCGCACAACCCATTTAAAATCCAAATAATAAAGTAGCTCAAACCACTTACAACATTGAGTTATAGAATTTTCCAACTTATATTATTACCCCTATAGATCTAAATGACATTCATCTTAGATCAGGGAGGATACTTAATAAAGAATCCTCTATTATCATTGAAGCACAGAACGAGAAGAAATTCCCAATAAAATAATAGATGATGTAGCAATAAAACATACTTCCTTTATCCCTCCGGTAAAACAATACTCTGCATCTAAAGATCCTCCTTTTCCAAAAAGATTACATTTGGAGAAACATTTATATGTAGAACAACAATTACTACCATCTTATTTTGATATGTTGGATGAATTAAGGAATGTTTGCATTCATATACCTTTACTTCAATCAATAAACGATATTCCTATTTATGCTAAAACAATAAAGGAATTATGTTTAAAGAAACTTAGAAGAAAAATGAAAAAACCACACAAAGTGCTTCTTATTGGTAGATTAGAATATATAAAGAAGGGAAATTCATATAGAAAAAATCTTGATCGAGGAAGCCCCATGGTAAAAATGCACATCAATAATGTTGCAATTCTAACCACACTCTTAGATTTAGGAACAAAAATAAATTTAATGACAAAAGGAATAATGGATGAACTACAATTGAACAATCTTCATTATACACCAATTATTTGTGAAAATTCTGCTACCTGGAATCATACTGCAATAACTGATGAAAATTATTCTATTTGTTAATTTATGAACAAATTATTTACTGTGTTCTACGGTAAATATTGAAACCCATACACTACAACCTTCACAAAATTAAACTGCGGAAAATAAATAAGTGTGGAAACAAGATCTGAGCAAGAATAAACAATAGACACAAACACTGTTATTTTTGGACTATATCTTGGAAAAACCCAATGCAGGAAAATCGGTGTAGCAGCTAAGGGTTTGTATTATTATGCAGTAATTCTAAATATAATTTGGGATGCCTTACTGGCCATCCACACAGAGAATTTGACTGACAAAGAGCGAGTGAGGATTACCTCACACTGACACTGCAAATCCCGACTGACCAAACACTGAGATGATGAGCCCTACGCAGCCTCTGTGCAACCTTTGCGTCACTTTGTGTGGGGATTGCGTCACCTCTTCTTGTTGGCTCTTACACTGCTTGGATACTGATCTCTGCCCCCTCCGGTCTCACACCCCGAAACTCTCGCACTAGATCTGACTGATCCTCAGCTGAATCTCGAATCTCTCTAAGGCTGCAGCGCTGCCTCTTCTGCGTACTGCCCTCTATCTTCTCTGTTGTGTATTCACGGCTCAGGAAATATCTCCAACCAAAAATTCTCTCAACTCCTCTTTGCAAGAATCAACTTGATCGATCTTCTCCTTGAGCAATGCTCACTAAAGAATTTCGATCTCTAGACTATGTCGGTGTGTTTTCCAAATGCTCCATCAATCGCTTCTTATAATATTCTCATTGAGACTTCAACGACTGAGATTAAATCGTTAATCAACAGCTAAGATTAACTTGACTTGATCTCTATCTTTTTCTAGAACATTCACACCTTGTTTTAATTAATATCCTTCAATTATTTTAATTTCTTAAGTTAAAACTTAGGGTCCCATTAAAAATAGTTAATTATTTTCATAAAACACAATCTAGGTGTAATTTCCAAAAATTATTTCTGGGTTCTTTCGAATACATGTGCCTGAGCCTCTCTGCAAAATTTGAGATTTAGAGCACATTCGATGCTACCAAAAATCAACACTCCCTTTTAGCGAGGAATGTGCTCTATTAATGCATCTTTCTGAAGCACTACACTGATTCTACAACATCTCCCTCTACGTTGCTGATGTCTGACACTACTGCCCACCAAAATTATGCTGTTGCATCTATGCTACTATTGACCCTGCGTACTTTTGCCAATTGCTACTGCACTACAACTCTGTTTCTTATTGCAACAAAAAAACATCCAAGTACTAAAGTAAGTGTTCATTATGATGCATCTCGTACTGAAGATCTGACTGCTTCTAGTCTATGTGTTGTCCCTCTAAAGCTACTGCGTTGCTGCTGACTTTTGTGTTGTGCCTTCTTGCACTGCTACCAACTTTTCTATGCGTTTCTCAGATTATGGTGCTCTCTAGCCACTGCATTGTCACTTCTGCACTCCTCTGCACCAACTGATACTCGTCCATCCTGTTACTTCTGATTTGGGCCCCCATAACAAGGTAGTATCCAAGAGGTGGACTCCTCAAGGATCCTACCCAATCTATAGTTCTTTCGAACTACAACTCTAGATCACCCCAATTATCCCCTAGAGATATGTGGGAAATCATCGCGAATTCTTCCTCCTCGATCCTCGCAGTTGCAGCCTACAGATCATGCTTCTCATCTTTGTCCTTCTTCTTGAGGGGACACTGTTGGGCCAAGAGGAAGGTACGTTTCATCCCATCTTTACCATGATTTTTTATGTACTTTTATGAATTTTCCCCTCATCTTAGCAATGTTGAGATTTTGTGTATTTGGGGTAGCATCATTTGTGCTCTAGGTCCCAAATTTTGTGGAGGGACTAGAGTACACTGGATCTACAAGACCCAGAAATGAATTTGGGAAATTTCATCTAGATTAGGAGATATTAAATTAATTAATTATTTTAATGTATTTCCTAAGTTAAAACTTAGGAAAATAAAATAATTAAAGTGAATTTAATTAAACATGTGATGAAATTATCTTAAGTCACATGGATCAAGCTTTCTTTTAATCTTAGCCATTGATTAAAGATTTAATCTTGGCCATTGATTTGTCAACGAGAAAAGTATAAAGGAAAGGCTTGGGGTCATTTGTAAAAGACACAGAGGTAGAGCATTGAAGCTAAGTTGAGATTCTAGGGCGGGGTTGCTAAGAATTCTCAAGTGTTTCAGTTTCAGAGAGGGGAATTTAGATCAAGGGGATGATCTGATCTCGGGGTCTAGAATACACAAGAAGCAGAGAAGAGATCAGGAAAGACAACGCAGAGGAAGGCAGTAGTAGACGACAACAGTAGCAGCAACAGACAGCAGCAGCAGCAGCAGACGACAACAACAACAACAAAGACAACATGATTTTCAGGAAACCCTTCAGGGGTTACATAGAGACCCTTAGGGCTAGCGTAGTGACTGCGTCACCCAGTCTGGGGTAATGTAGTCCCTTCCAGTGACAACGCTGAGAATTTGGAGGCCTTCAGACGCTGACGCAATGTATTTTAGGGGCAGATATAGGGTTTCTAGGCCTAGATCTGGCTGAGTTCTGTAAATCCCGTTTGAGGGTGTGGATCAGTCAGTATTGTTGGTCTTAGATTAGCCAGGTGTTTCAGATCTAGAGTTTTCTCTGTATAGTTTTCCAGATCTGGAACCCAGAGTTGTGTATTTAGAAATATTCTTAATAATAGAGCTCTCCAGTAGCTAGAGACCAATTTTCCCACATTGGGTTTTTCGAGGGATAGTTTGTCCAGAAATAACTGTGTCACTTTGTCTATGTGTGCATGTGCTTATCCTAGATCTGAATTGGTAGAGATCTGTTATGTGTTTTTCTTTGATGTTAACTTGAATTTATTTAGTTGATAACTTGTATAAGTAGGAAAAGCTTAACCGAATTAACAGAAATAATTTCTGCATAGGAATTAAGATTCAGAAATTTCTACATGGTATCAGAGCAATTGCAGATCTAGAAGGGTCACTAGCTGAAGCATCTGAAGGATCTAGCTGCAGAAAGAAGCTGGAAGGCAACATGAAAGCAGATCTGAAGGGACATCGCAGTTTTCAGGAGGATATTCACGCAGAGGGAAGGGTGACGCTGTCCAACATTGTGTCCTAGAAAGCCCACACAATTATTGCGCAGAGGCAGCTCAGAAACATCGTTGGTTAGGTCTGAAGCTAGCCAGTGTGATTCAGATTTGAATCTGTTAGATTTAGAAAACGTCTGCAAAAAATTTGCAGAAATTCAAAAGAGTTGGTGGGGTTAAACTTCTGAAGTTTTCAGTTTTTTAACCTTAGCACAAGTGACAAATTTTGGGAAGAGATCAATTTCTCAGAGATTTTCTTACTAAAGGAAACTTGTAGTTTGGTCAGAGGATCAAAGAAGAAGCTGAATCATAGTTGATTTGGTAGATTTCCAAGGAGGGAAATCAAGTGTCAGAGGGAGCAGAGGGTTCCTAGTTCGAAAAGGACCCTAGATCCAAGATCTCTAGCATAGAGAAGAGGAGCTCTGACACATTCTGAGAAGATGGCTCCTCATGGATTGTGTGATTAGGATAGGCTAGAGGGCCTCTCAAAATTTTCAGTATGGAAAGCTAGGATCCTGATTGTCCTAGAGGCATATGGTCTAAGAGATCATGCAGAGCAGACCCTGGCCACGCCGACATATGTGGATCTCCTACGGAAGCATAGAGAAGCTGTTGGGCATGCCAAGCGGCTGATAATGGATAGTATCAAGGATCATATTGTGCCACAAATAGTTGAGAAGAGGACAACTAATGAGATGTGGAAGGCCTTGAATTCCCTATATGAGGGAAAATAAGTCCAACGAAAGATGCTGTTGGAGGCCCAAATGAGGTCATTCATGATGACCAAGGGAGAAGACATCGAGCATTTCCCCTTCAGATTGCAGTAAATCAGGGATCAGCTAATTGCAACGGGTGCAACCGTAGATGATGCAGTGATAGTCAAGACTGCCCTCAATGCAGTCACAGATGAGTGGGAAACCTTTGTCTAAAGTATCTTGGGCAAAGCGGACCTCCCAGATTGGGACAACTTGTGGTTGATCCTGCGATAAGAAGAACTACGAAGGCTCACCAAGAAGCAGCACAACCCTGCGTTGAGAAAGGTTAAGAAGGAAGAGGAGGAAGATGCAACCTTAACATCGAAGAAGCAACTGAAGAAAAAGAAGGATATTTCTAAGATAAAGTGCTTCTAGTGTGGTGAAATGGGACATTTTTCTAGCCATTGTCCAGAAAAGAAGAAGGAAAAGGAAGCATCTTCTTCCAAAGCAGCAGTGGCAGATGATGGGCCAGGAGATGATGTAGCCATGAATGCTCATGAACCACGGAGGTGGGGTGACATGGACATGTAGAGGAGCTACATGGAAGTAAGGCGGGATCCTTGAGCAGCTCATCTCTTGGATCACAAGCAAGCTACAACAACCTTAAGACAGTAGTGGGACAAGTGGAGGAGTGGGTGCATAGATCACAGATGAGGCATCAGAAGAGGTGGATCTGGAGGTTGGGAGGAGCAGTGCAGAGTATAGCAGTAGTAGCGTAGAAGCAGTAGCAACTTAGAGGCTGATGTGACTTCAGCAACGCAGTGCAGTACTGCTTATGCAGTGTAGAGCTACAACATCGTAGAGCGCTTCAAAGGGACAACGCAATGCATCAGCAACGTGATAGATTTCAGCACAAAGAGCTGATGTGACTTCAGTAGTGTAGAGGGAGTATAATTACGTAGGCATAACTGTAGTTGTGCATCGTTCTTTAGATGCCATCATAGATCTATAGCCTATGGAGCTTTAGTGACGAGGATGCAACCCATCTGACTTGTCTGTCAAAGATTGGGCAGGAGATTCAGTTGTTTCTCTCAACAACTAAAGTTGCAGTGCAGCAGATCAACAGTGGCAGTGTTATGAGCAGAAAAGATGCAGCATATTGAGAGGGAGCTGTAGTACAGTGGTTTCAGTGGTAGTGGCAGAGTCATGGGAAATAGTATAGAATGGCAGCAATAATGCAGAGTTGAGTGGCAGGAGGCCAAGCTTCAACAACACAGAACCAGTGCCCAAAATCTTGTAATGCATAAGTGTGATGTATTGCTAGAGCACACCCTTGATGCTAAGAGGGAGTGTTGAGATTTTGTGTATTAAAGGTAGCATCAGTTGTGCTCTATGTCCCAAATTTTGTGGAGGGACTAGAGTACATTGGATCTACAAGACCCAGAAATGGATTTGGGAAATTTCATTTGGTTTAGGAGATATTAAATTAATTAATTGTTTTAATGTATTTCCTAAGTTAAAACTTAGGAAAATAAAATAATTAAAGTGAATTTAATTAAACATGTGATGAAATTATCTTAAGTCACACAGATCAAACTTTATTTTAATCTTAGCCATTGATTAAAGATTTAATCTTGGCCGTTGATTTGTCAACGAGAAAAGTATAAAGGAAAGGCTTGGGGTCAGTTGTAAAAGACATAGAGGCAGAGCATTGAAGTTAAGTTGAGATTCTAGGGCAGAGTTGCTAAGAATTCTCAAGTGTTGCAGTTGCAGAGAGGGGAATTTAGACCAAGGGGATGATCTGATCTCGGGGTCTAGAATACAAAAGAATCAGAGAAGAGATCATGAAAGAGAGCACAGAGGAAGGTAGCAGCTGCAGTAGCAACAACAACAGACGGCAACAGCAGACAACAGCATCAATAGCAGCAAGGACAACGTGATTTTCAGGAAACCCTTAAGGGGTTACATAGAGACCCTTAGGGGCAGCGTAGTGACTGCGTCACCCAGTCTGGGGTAATGCAGTCCCTTCCAGTGACAATGCTGAGCATTTGGAGGCCTTCAGAGTTTGACGCAGTGTCTTTCAGGGGCAGATCTGGGGTTTCTAGGCCTAGATCTGGTTGAGTTCTGTAAATCCCGTTTGAGGGTGTGGATCAGTCAGTATTGTTAGTCTTATATCAGACAAGTGTTGCAGATCTAGAGTTTTCTAGATCTGAAACCTAGAGTTGTGTATTCAGAAATATTCTTAATAATAGAGCCCTCCAGCAGCCAAAGACCAGTTTTCCCACATTGGGTTTTCCTGGGCACAGTTTGTCCAGAAATAACTGTGTCACTTTGTGTTTGTGTGCATGTGCTTATTCTATATATGAATTGGTAGAGATATGTTATGTGTTTTTCTTTGATGTTAACTTGAATTTATTCAGTTGATAACTTGTATAAGTAGGAGAAGCTTAACTGGATTAACAAAAATAATTTCTGCATAAGAATTAAGATTCAAAAATTTCTACAAGCAATAGAGTAAAGGGAAATAATGTAAAGCCAAGGCAGAATGAAGTAATGATAAAAGGAATGTTTAACAACGTAAATACTAACTTGTCATATTTTTATTGATAGGGAAGCAAAGCAACTGAACTGTTGATGACCAAAAGATAACTGACAAAGCAAGAAAACGGGATCATAATGGTGGGAGATAAAGAGGCACATCCACGCTTGGAGTACTCAAATGACAACCACGAAGCAGTAGGGTCCCGTATGGAAAGAACTTGTTACTACTTTTGAATTTTCCTTTAAAAGGCCGAAGATGAACAATCTATAGATATATCTCTTCTCTGTAATAAACGTATCAGGTCAGAATCGTCAAGTTGTATTAATGTATTACTCTGCATCTTAATAAAGAATCTGGTGATTTTGGAATAAACAATCTCTGAGTTTTCCTTAGCAGTAGACCTCTGGTGGCTTTGGGCCGAGCCTTGGGAGTTTCTCTGCTACTTTTGTGCTATACGTTTATTTACAGAACTTATGTTTCCAGTCATCTAGTGCATTTCAGAAGATGTCATTTAATTGGTTAATTGTGGACATAAGATGCCACAACTTTCTCTTTCATTAGACTAGTTCACCATTCATGCCTTCTTGCTTAAAATCAATGCTATCAGAATTGCTTGGATGCTTTCATCATTTCCCAATGCTTTTATGATCGTTTTATTAGTTTTAACACAATTGCTGTTCAATTTTGCATATAGTTAATGTTGGATCTTTTCATTATCGTTATGAACGTTTGGTTGCTATTTAATTCATAGGGATGTCATTAGTTGATTTAAAAGAGAATTCCATTGAAAAATTTAGAATAATCAATTATTGTTCAATTTATTAGAGTTGTTGTTCAATTCATTATGATTGTTGTTCAATCCATCAATGCACGCTGTTCAATTGCAGTTTATTCTTTTCAGTTTGGAGTAGTTATTTCTGCATAGGCTTAGAACAAAATAGTCAAAAGCATTCTATAATTAACTTCCAAATTGATTTGAGTGAAATTCAAGAATTAGACAATCTTCCTTATAATAATTTAGAGTAGTTGTCTTTCGATGTCACTTGCATAGACTATGCTTACACTCTTGAAATAACAAGAATTGCCTTGGGTTGATAATTAAATGAGAAGTATTGAAGTTGCCTATAATAGTCACCTTTATGACCCAACATTTTTGGCGCCGTTGCCGGGGAGAGTGTTTAAGAGTGATGCCTTTTATTTTTTTTTCCTTTTGCTGTGAAGAATTGGGTATTGAAAACGAGAGGTAAGAACCTGCGTACCAGCAAGAAAAATGCTTGCTCTTTAGCCTGCTTTTCAGCAATTATGCAGAGGTTTAGTAGGATATGTGCTCTTGTTTTATGACTAGGAAGAAAACTATATAAACAAATCAAAATCCCCCACATAAATCCACAAAACCCAAAGGACCGATGATCCTTGGAAGAACAACATATATAGATGAAATCATTAATAAGGCTAAATCCCAGGCATCCATAGGACCCAAAACCATTCCTACTCTGAGTCCTACTACACTCCCTCAGGGAGCAGCTTCACCATCTGCAGCCCACGCCGTGATTCACAGTGAAACAGAAGGGTATGAACAAAGCCTTCAGACTGTTGATCACGTAAGTCCTGACCCTTTGAGAGAGGGAGGTTCTTGCAATTTGCAGGAAGGAGAGGGAGAAACCAACAGTGAAGTATAGGTAAAAATTCCCGAGTCTAGATCTCCTGAGAGAGTGGTTGAAACAAAGACACCCAACATCCCAGATCAGGGAAGTGCTGTAAGGCTTCCTCTGCATCCACTCCCTAATTCCACTGAGATTATTCCTCCAGAACAAGAAATCCCCGAAGATTACGGGCATATTTTTGATCAAATGGCAAACAACCAAAACCAGAGACAGACATCAACATTGGAGTATCCCATTGTTGATCCGGATGCAAATGCCCCTCTGAAAGACATTCCATTAAAAAACATCCCCACCTTCCATGGGTTGACCTTGGAAGATATTGATGCATTCTTATTTGAATTTAATGTCTTAAGTAGGGGATATGACTACACCACTGACCCTCAGAAACTAAAATTATTCCCCTCTACCTTGAAAGGAATAACATTACGTTGGTTCATGGGGCTTGGTGGAGGAACCATTAATAGCTGGGACTAGATGAAAAAATCTTTTCTTAATAAATATCAAGACTACTGTGGGACTCGAGAACTAAAAGATGAAATCTTCAATATGTCTGCAAAGGAAAATGAGACATTAGAAGAATACATCAAAAGATTTCAATATAACTTGCAAAGGTCTCCATATTCTACACTATCTAAAGATATCTTAAAAGCAACGATGTTTAAGGGAATGAAAGAAGAATGGGTTGAAACACTTAACATAATGGGAAAAGGGGACATCTATCAAGAAGAATATGATGACATTATGTCACTGTGTATCAGGTGTTCTCGGGATAGTACACAAAGTAGGCCAACCGGGTGAGACTCAACTACAAGGAATCCTAAGCAGTTAGGTGGCAACGTGACCAGAGCGAAATTTGGTAATCTTTTAGAAGATTTTAAAACTGATATCTTGGGCACCTTGACAACGCAGATGGATGTCATACAAGCCAAACATAAGAAAGCTATAGCAGAACAAAACTTGGCTATCTTTTGTCCATGCTATCAGAAGAAGCACAACCAACGGGAATGTCCATTAGACATGGTCCAGACATGTGCTATTTGTACCAAGGACCATGCCACTGACCATTTCCCTTCACTTCCAGGGTTGAAAGCAGTTTTTAAAGAGGCAGAATAAGAGACAAAACTAGTCTATCTAATGAACCAACGTCGACAGTGGCAAGCACGACCAGGTATTCCACAAGACCTGCCTCAGTTCTTTTCTTCTCCATAGTTTAACCAGAAGAACCCTGCAACATCTTGGCAGAACCAATCACCTTTCTCTACATGACCATCTCAATCATTTCCTATGCCTTCTTGGCCAACAAAACCCTCTTCAGGTAATAATTGGCCAAATTTTCCTTGTTCTCCCCCTTACTGGAAAAACAATCCTTATCAGTCCCAGTGGCCTGCCTACCCTTCACAAACCTCAAATTGGCCTCAAAACTGGCAGCGACCTTTGGGAATGACCAATCTACTGATGGGGACAGGGGTTCAGAATCAACCTACATTACCAGCTCCATACCCAGTCAAACACAATCCTCAACCTATCATGCGTTCTCAACTACCGGCTCAACCCAATCCTAATCCTAAGAACAGGTCGGTTCAGCTAATTCATATTGTTGAAAAACCAAACCCCGAAACTGAACGTAAGTAATGCAATGAACTTAGGCCGAGGTTAAGACGTGTTATTTCACCAAAATAAGATGCGACCTTGCCACAACTTGAATCTGAAATTGTGACAGTGCCTAGACAAACAACTATGACTAAAACAGAGGTAGAGCAGGGGAGGGAAACTGTTGACCAAAGGAACCCTGAAAACCTTATGATTTCTCCCCCTACATTCCCTGAAAGATTAACATTTCCTAGACCGATAGTCTCTCTAGATTTTGATATCCTAGGGGAATTAAAAAATCTTTGCATTAAAATTCCTCTTTTGTAGGCTATACAAGACATTCCTATCTATGCCAAGACAATTAAAGAGCTCTGCGGAAAGAAACATGTAAGGAAAGAAAAAACTGTACCTACTGTTCACGTGGTAGGGGCACTATCAGACTCACTGTTGGGTAAAGAAACACCCGTAAAATATGAGAATCCAGGGAAACCCATAGTAACTGTACAAATCTCTGGCCACTCCTTTCCAAACACGTTGGTTGACTTAGGAGCAGCCATTAACATCTTAACTATAGAAACCTATGAGAAGTTAGGCATAACAACGTTAGAACCCACGTCTACCTTGCTGGAATTCGCTGACAGATATGTTATCAAACTAGAAGGAATATTACAAGACATCCTGGTTTTCGTGGACTCATGGTAGTATCCAACTAACTTTTTAGTTATTAACCCAAAAATTAGGATGGATGGACACCCCGTGATACTGGGTCGAACTTGGTTAGCAACAGCCGATGCTTACATAGGCTGCCGGATAGGAAGCGTGACCATTGCTAGAGGTGATGACATAAAAATATTATCATTTACCCACCTTCCAAACCAAGTCTACCCACTCTAAATATTCACAGGCATCCACATACATACTGGGAACAAAAAATCCGTTCAGCACTAACAATAGTTGAAGCTCTTGAGTTCAAAGATCAAACTGAAGATGATGTACTCAATAACTTCACGAATCAACCATCTGTGTCTATAAACCTAAAATGCCAAATGTTAAAAACAGTTCTTGATGATGAAATACATGAAGACTCCTTGTCATACATTGATAATCAACACATACCCACGACTGCTGTTCGCAACAACATACCAATCGAAATTGAGCGAGGGAAGGTTTTAAATATCAATGGCAGTCTGGATAATAACCAAAAGAAAAATCTCATAAAGGTTTTATAGAAATATTAGGGAGAATTTGCTTGGGACTACCCAGACATGAAGGGTATAGATCCTCAGCTATGTACACATCACATTTATACTGACAAGGAGGCTCGACCTATTCGGCACCCTCAGCGGAGGCTAAAACCACATCTAAAAGACATTGTAAAAGATGAGTTGCAAAAGCTGATGGATGTAAACTTCATCTATCCTATCTCAGACAACAAATGGGTCTCTCCTTTAATAGTCGTTCCTAAGAAGAATGGGAAGTGGAGAATCTGTGTGGATTACAGAAAAATTAATAAAGCAACACAGAAATACCACTTCCCCCCTCCTTTTATTGACCAGGTTCTTGATACATTGGTAGGGAAGCAGTTATCTTCCTTCCTTGATGGGTTCAGCAGTTACAATCAAATCCAGATAGCCCCTAAAGACCAGGATAAAACAACCTTTACCTGCCCATGGAGTACATTTTCCGACAGGGTATTACGATTTGGATTATGTAATGCCCCAACAACATTCCAAAGAGCCATACTTAGCATTTTTTCTGATCTAATAAATGAAGTGCTTGAAATTTACATGGACGACTTTACCCCATATGGGGATGATTTTGATCAAGCGCTAGAAACACTAGAAAAAGTATTGGAACAATGTATTGCTACCAGATTGTGTTTGAGCAATGAAAAATGTCACATGATGATGACCGAAGGAGTAATCCTAGGACACTACATCTCTGCAGCTGGAATACATGTAGATCTGGCAAAGATAGAGGTAATTATTTTATTAGCCACACCTTGTACGCTGACAAAGGTACGTAGTTTCCTCGGATATGCAGGGTACTATCGCAAGTTTATAAAAAATTTCTCACAATTGTTGCACCCTTGTATGCATTAACTGGAAATGTTGAATTCCGTTGGTATGATAAATGTGACACTTATTTTACAAATTTAAAGAAACTGGTCTCGACATCACCAATCTTACGCGGTCCTAACTGGAAGCTTCCCTTTCATATTTCCTAAGATGCATCTGACCCAACGATAGGGGCAGTTCTCGATTAAGAAGAAGATAAAAATCCCTATGTTATTTATTATATCAACAAGAATCTCACTCCTTCTGAATTAAACTATACAGTGACTAAAAAAGAGTTATTGGCTGTCATTTATGCTATCAATAAATTTAGACATTATATAACTAGCTATCAAGTACTCCTGTATACTGATCACTCTGCTATTAGATATCTAGCCAATAAACCTACTACAAATAGGAGAGTAACTCGTTGGTTGTTGCTTTTACACGAGTTTGACATAACTATCAAAGACCATCCAAGGAAGGAGAACGTGGTTGCAGATTTCCTGTCTAGAGTTCCCAAGTCAGATGACACACTAGCGGTGGACGATCAGTTTCCCGATGAATATCTATTCGATGTAGTAGTAAAAACACCATGGTACGCAGATGTAGCAAACTACCTGGCAGTAGGAAAGCTTCCCAGACACTTGACATCAAAGGAATGCAAGCTGATTGTTCAGCACAGTGCTAGATTCTCCTGGATCGGTGGATATCTTTTTCATAGCGGAGCTAATATGCATATACACAGATGCATCCGAGAAGACGAGATTTATGACATTCTACGGGCCTGTCATTATGAACCATCTGGTGGCCATTTTGCAGATCGCAGAACGGGGCACAAAGTATTACAAATGGGTTATTATTGGCCTACAATTTTTAAAGATGCCAAGAAATCTGTCCAAGCATGCGATAGTTGCCAAAGAATGGGCCGCTCAGGCCAAGCTGACGAAATACCATTACAACCACAATTGGTAGTGGAACCTTTCTAATGGTGGGCACTAGACTTCATTGGACCATTCAACCCACCATCAAACCATAAGATATACATACTGGTTGCCATAAATTACGTGACAAAGTGGGTAGAAATAGTGGCTTTATCAAGAGCTACAGAAGATTCTGCGATTAATTTTATTTTTGAGCTATTTGTGCGATATGGCTTACCTCGAGAAGTGATAACTGGTGGCATTAGGGGAATTTTGAGGTCTAAAATGGGCCTCCTAAGGAAATACTAGAATAATATAAACTAATAAAATAATATTTATGAATTTGCAATTCATTTTTTGCACCAAAATCCATGTAACCATAGTTAAATTCAATTCAAAAGTTGTACCAAAATAAAATTAATAAAAAAATTGTATTGATGTGACTATAAAAAAGAATGGGTTTTTTAAGAAAAAATCATTATCATTGAACAACTAATGCATTTGTCATTTGTACTTAAATAATTTGAAATAAAATATAAATATAAATTTATATATTCTTAATTATATTATATGCTATTAATTAAAATTTATATTATTTAAATTGTATAATAACATGTAATTAATATACTATATAAAAATAATATAATATAATATAATATAATATAATATAATAAATGTATAGAGATATGCATTGTTTCTTTCAAGAAATATGAAATGACAATAATATATTTTTATTCAAAAAGTATGAAATGACATTTATTATGAGTACTTTACTTTGACTTTAAAAGTATTTAGAGCACTAACATGGTTAGCCCTAAGTTTTTATCCACCATTGAGAATGTGACAAGTAAGTACCTTTAACTCAAGCAATGCCATCTCAACCATTAGGGATGATGTTATCCCCTAAAATGTAATTTATTCTCATAAAATGAATTTTGATTGTACATTTTCCTTAGGAGGCCCATTTTTGACCTCAAAATTCCCCTAATGGGGGACACATTTTGTGGGAAATAAAATTACGGCCACTCTGAGGAAACACCATATCATCCATAGAGTCACATCTCCCTACCACCCGTAGGCAAACAGGCAGGTTGAAAGTACCAACAAATTTCTTGAGGCAATTCTCACTAAATCAGTGTCAACACATCGCCGAGATTGGGCTACTAGACTACCAGAGGCCTTGTGGGCTTACCACACAACATGGCGAAACACCACTGGATATTCTCTGTACCATATGGTATTTGGAAGAGAACCAAATTTTCCTATCGATTCAAAATAAAGACACTAAGGACAACCCAGGAGGTGGGGTTGGATTTGACGGAGGCCCAGATTAGAAGACTCCAGTAAATAAATTAATTAGATGAAATACGACTACTGGCTCTGTAACACACAAAAATTATCCAACAACAACGAGCTAAGTGGCATGACAACCTCATAAAAAAGAAGACATTCCAGAAAGGAGATTGGACACTTCTCTACAACTCCAGATTCCAAGACTTCCCAGGCAAGTTACAAACAAGGTGGCTCGGTCCATACGAAATTCAAGAAGTACACAGCAATGGTACCCTCACCTTGACTACCATAGACGGATCTGGTTCTACATTCCGAGTCAACGGGCACAGAGTGAGCCTCTATCACAAACCACTTACAAGGTAGTTTTTCTGCCAGCATGTACATGATGATCCCACCATCCAAATTTTAGTTGCAGGGGGTGCTAGCCCCACAACTTTAGGTGCATAAAAACTTGTTAATTCCTCTTGTAAATATTGTATATATTTCCTCCACAATTTATAGTTTTCTCATTTGTTGTACATTCTTCATACTCACAGCTGTATTCTTTTCCTTTATCCTTTCTTTTGCGTGTTTATTTTTTCTATTCAAACCTTTGAACGACTGCTGTTCAATCCAATCGAATAGTTGTTTTTCAATCGGATTGAACAGCTGTGTGTTGTTTATTTTTGTTTTTCAAAATTTTGAACGAATGCTGTTCAATCAGATTGAACAACCATATGTTTGCGTGTTTATTTGCGCTGTTCATACCTTTGAATGACTGCTGTTCAATCCAATTGAACATCTATTGTTCAATCAGATTGAACAGTCGTGTGTTGTTTATTTTTTCCGCTGTTCAAACCTTTTAACGGCTGTTGTTCAATCAAATGGAACAATTGATTTTTTTTTCCTTATTTCTAAGCATGTTTTTTTTTCTCTTTGAATAACCACTCCTCATTACACACCTAAGCGTAAAGTCAATTTTTTGAACAGGAATTGGCACATAAAAAGGGGAAAAGCAGTGATATTACTAATATGATGATCCTTTGAAACTTTTATGGGAATCTCCACTCTGGAAGCTGACATGGTTTATCTGTGCAATTGAGGGCTAGACATCCCCTGCTCAAACATATTGTCGCACAATTCATAGTCTTATGATGATATATCTTTCTACAGTCTCGAGTAGTATCTTCCCTTGACATAAGGATATAGGAATAAGGAGTATTAATTGTATTGGAATTCTCCTTAATTCCCACACCATCCCTAATTCTTAAGGAGTTAATGAGCCTCCCTTCATGCATAAAGAACAACAAAAAATTATGTTTATATGAAAATTTTTAAGAGAGAATTGGGAGTCTCATCACGAGCCAGTCTACCATGATCATAAGGATTTAATAGGTGACATGCCCATAATGGCCAACACACCAGGGTAATGACCTTCTCGATAGCTCAAACTGCTTGAAGGACAAGAGGTCTCATCATGAGCTGGCCTGATCACTCTGTTGAGAATTTGGAGGGGTTACGGTTAATACAAATTATCTTCTTGATAATTACTTGTGAGCTAGCTTGTGTAGCTTATGTATTCTCTTAGTTAATATTTCATCAAGTCAATTATCAAAATGCATAGGACACAAATATTTACGCAGAAGTAATACTTTTATTTTAGGAAGGTAAATCACAGATTTACCTTCCTTACATTACACTTCAGATCTGTACTTCAGCGCTTCACTTGCCTTCAGCATTTAGCATTTTACTTTCAGCACTTCGAATTTGCCTTCAACACTTCGGGGTTACCTACAACACTTCAAATTTATACTTCGGATTTACCTTCAGAATTTCGGACCTTCAGACCTTTAGACCTTTAGACTTCTCTTTTTCCTTTAGATCTGCACTGTTCCTTCCGAAATTTATACTCTTGAATCCACATTCCTTTTTAACTGTTGTACAACCTCAGACAAATCCACAGAAATCTATGTCTTCACCGCAGCATATGTAGGGGTATAAATAGTTGTTCCAACCATACTTTAAGCCAACCTTTCAGCCATCATGTAGGCTAACTTCAACACTATTTGTAACCCGACTTCATTACAACAAATAGGATTATCTTCAATGTTAAATATGGGCAGTCTTGAAGGCCATTCTTCTGCAATGTCTTGGAGGATATTCCTTAGACTAAACACACCATTTACATGACTCTTAATTACACTTATGTTCCTAATAGACATCAAGAAGAAGTCTATAGACCTATACTAAAAATCTTGCTCATGAAACCCATGAAGCAAGTAAACCAAAATTACATTTTATTATTATTGACTTTTTCTTTACATAAGTACATAATTACATAGTCATCATGAAGACCGACCTAGTTACACTTTTCAACACTCCCTCTTAACTAGGGAGGTATTCATACATGTACATAGCCACTTTTAAAAACGAAGAATCTTATAAGAAAAATCGGATTGGTAATCGCATCTGTATAGCATCATATCAACCAACATTGTACTAGTGCAAGGCCTTGAATAATAGCCCCATCTCTTAAATGAGACAATGGGCTTCAATGCTGGCGAGACACATGAATTATAGACACCTTCATCATTGTCTCTCCAAGGTACATACTCCACCCGGATGTTCCCAAAGTATGACCTTCCTGGACTATTCTTCTCTTGGGTAGCTAACTCTCAAAGAATATCGGTCCCCGACTACTCTTACCTTGAATGCCCTATCACATTCTCAAAGAGTATTGAATGCCAGATGATTACTCAATCCTCCATTCTATCTTCCCAAGACCAGAATGATGTGTCTATCTCTCCCTCTCAACCAGGGAGGACCTTATTCCACAAGGGAATGTACTCATTCTTATACAAAGAATGTACCTAAGCTCATCCTTAGGAATTACCATGTTTCTTCCAAGTAAGAAACTTACCATCAGGCTCCCTCTTTACTAGGGACCTTCAGCAGCAATGGTGAGACACCTAGCTACTCATGAAGAATTCCTGTTTTCGATGTCATGAATTTCGATATTGAGGAATCTCCAACTTTTAGCTTCATAGGGCACAGATCATCCATCACTTCCATCCTGAGTCATGTCAACTATCAGAGTGATTCATCAGACTTCCTTTATCTGGTCCATTGTTATGCCATGTTACTTTCCTTCGAATCATTTCCAAGGATCATACATCCTTTCTCATGATTAACAACACTGCACAGATTCATCCAGATAAAAATATTCATATTAACTTTTAGAATGAAAGTTACCTTAGTGATGATCTTTCACCTTGAAATCTTCCTGTAGGCATCGCTATCCTTCATACAGATTGACACATCTCCTAATGATATGTTTTTGCTAAGGGTTTCCAGACTTTCGTCAGAGTCTACATATCTTCCCAGGAGATCTTCTAGTCACATCTACTTGGCCTCTGAATGATACCTTCCTCAAGACATGGTTGCATTTCATGATCTCTTCCTTTCTGCACATTTTCCATTTCCAGGAACTTTCAACAACCACCTCATATACTATGTGGACATATTATGTTGATTTCATCTGTCCGTGCACTGAGATATACTCTTTTATAGTTCATAATTCTAAGTACATCAGTTCATTACCTGCAACCATATAACATGACATCAAAGCATCCAATGTCAGCATATAAATATATACATACCTCATACCTTTTTCCCTTGATTCATCTTGTAGAAATTTTTAGGAATGAATAGCTTCATTCCCTTGGCTTGTTTCATCAATATGTCATCACATCCCAGAAGTATGTTTCTATGATGACCCTTGCTCTTGATGACTGCTTTATTAAGGTTTGTCAAAGAGGTTTTCTCGAAGCTGACTCACCAGGAGTTCCTGCCATGCTTAGATCAGGATGCTACATTGCTTCCTATCAACATAAAACAATTCCTTATTCATAAGTTTGCGTGATTTTCCTTGAATCTTCTTTTCTTTCTCCTATTGATATTGTCCCTTTAGGATCATCTTTCTTGTAATTTCCTCAACTTCCCTTTTTCCTTCTGTAAATGTTTGAGTCTTTTATCCTTCAACATTTTTGCCCTTGATTTGTCTTTTTCCATCTAGTATAGAGACCACTAGTTGAATGAGGTAATTTTCTTGTATATTTGTTACGTTGTCCATCTTATTGTATTTTCCAGATCTCACAGTTGAGATCTTATGAAGATATCCCTTCATTCTTTGATACCTAAATTTTGTGTAAATCTAGTCTAAGTGACATAACCTTATTTATTGCATAGAATAGTTCTTTCATCTTATCTTATATTCTCTTGATGTCTCCAATCCCTCATAGGATTTTCATGACTTTACTTTCTTCGAGGACTGTGACTATTCTCTTCATGCAAGGATTCTTGGTAACCCAACCAGCTTATAGATCTCCCTACAAAAAAAAAGTCATTTAAACAAATTTTGATTACAGAATGAAAAATACTTACTTGATAAGTGAAGATAACGTCTTCAGCTTGATTTATTCGATGGTGGAGAAAATATGTGTTAGTGCTTTCTCTTTGAATGATCTTCTTCAAGGGTAAGGATTAGATCTTTGTTGTAATGATGATAAAGCCTTCTTTTCTGCACTCTTTTGCACCAGTCCTAGGAAATCTTGGTTCGTAGTAAACTCCTTTTTCTACACTTCTAGCCTCGGCCTCTTAGAGTCTTATTATCCTTGATTCCAATACAAAGATCTTTCTTGCTTCGATGTATATCTTTAGTTCTTCTCTAAGTTATCGAAAATATGTTAGCTCAAGACCGAGATCTTTAGCACACCTTGCAACCTTTCAATCACCCTTGTCTGCACTGTATGGTAGACCTGTATATTACTAAAGAAGTCCTCGACCTATCTAAAGTATATACAAAGATAACCCTTATATTTCCTTGACCCAATTACTGTGATGCACGATGCTAAAGTGACTTGTCTTCTCGCACCTTTTAGCTTTTGATCACGGTCCGGAACTTCGCACTTTTATTACAAATGCTATCCGAGATGTTTTATACCCAAAACATATATGTTTGAGATCCTTCTCTATTCACTGATCTGTCTCCTTATTTTGCACCGAATCCGCAGACCTTATCTTTGAAATTCATCACATAACTTGTCCGAACTTGTTGTATGAAGTTGCACTGAACTTGTATCATTGAATTTGCATCGAACATGTATCTTTGCAATTGCACCAACCTTGTATCAATACCACTGAGCTTGTATCCCTGCGATAGCACCCAACTTCTTCTTTGTTATAGCACCAAACTTCTTTTCTTTGAATTTGATCTCAGACAGTAACTTTTATCAAAATTTTATTGACAATAAGGTGATCTTATTTTACCATAGCTCTAATACCATGTTGAGAATTTGGAGGGGTTATGGTTAATACAAATTCTCTTCTTGATAATTACTTGTGAGCTAGCTTGTGTAGCTTATGTATTCTCTTAGTTAATCTTTCATCAAGTCAATTATCAAAATGCATAGGACACAAATATTTACGCAAAAGTAATACTTTTATTGTAGGAAGGTAAATCACAGATTTACCTTCCTTACATTACACTTCAGATCTGCACTTCAGCACTTCACTCGCCTTCAGCATTTATCATTTTACTTTCAGCACTTCAAATTTGCCTTCAACACTTCGGGGTTACATACAACACTTCAAATTTATACTTCGGATTTACCTTCATACTTTCATACCTTCAAACTTCGCTTTTACCTTCAGACCTTCAGACTTCACTTTTTCCTTCAGATTTGCATTGTTCCTTCCGCAATTTATACTCTTGAATCCACATTCCTTTTTAATCGCTGTACAACCTCAGACAAACCCGCAGAAATCTATGTCTTCACCGCATCATATGTAGAGGTATAAATAGTTGTTCCAGCCAGATTTTAAGACAACCTTTCAGCCATCATGTAGGCCGACTTCAACATTGTTTGTAAGCCGAATTCATTACAACAAATAGGCTTATCTTCAACGTTGAATATGTGTAGTCTTGAAGGACGTTATTCTGCAATGTCTTGGAGGATATTATTCAGACTAAACACACCATTTACATGACTCTTAATTACACTTATGTTCCTAATAGACATCAAGAATAAGTCTATAGACCTATACTAAAAATCTTGCTCATGAAACCCATGAAGCAAGTAAACCAAAAATACATTTTATTATTATTGACTTCTTCTTTACTGTTTCAGGGAATATCACCCTAGAGGTTCGTTGGGTTACAACCTCCACAGAGCAGGGGCATGCTACTTAAGAAGGAATCACACAACCATGCACGTTCAGAAAACTAAATAGAGTAGAATGAGAAAGTTACCCGTAGGTCCTACGGTTGAAGCAGATCCCGCGGGGTCCAAAGCCCCAGCAACCGTCCTTCCTTCTTAACCTGAAAGACAAGAAGAAACAAGCACGAAGAACTGGTTGTACAGCATATATCTACTCTAAATGTTAGTGAAATCGATATAAAACATCAGATAAATCATAATGAATGCTTAAATAACAATATTCTCATACATATAAGCATACACTAACACGTATATTTCAGGAACAGCATGGTACTTCTGTATTATAAATAGCATGTACAAAAGTAATGAGTGGAGAGATCACCTGAATCCTTCCACGATCTTCGAGCAGACCGTCGTCCAGATCCGTCCTGCCCTTGCCTCGCTAAGACTCCTTCCAAACTGGTGCATACAAGATGACATATAGGGAGATGAGCATCTCAAGGAAACAAGGGTTTCCTGTAATGAACTGGGAAAGTGCAGGAGGCACGGGGAATCAGACTTGGATAGGGAATACCAACATAGTATAATATCAATAATTCTATCTCTCTCCCTTAGGCCATACACATGAGGGGTTTTTATACTCCCTCCAAGTAGTTTCAACAGTTGGAAACAATTGGCCACGTGCTGGGGTGGTTGAACTACCTGAGTAACCATCAACCCAGCCCGAAAATAGGGAATAATTATATATTTTTTAATCATTTTTAATGGCATACGCGGAAAAGTGCAGCTGGACTCGCGTATACACGCGGAAAATTACGGGCATAGTCGCGTATGGGGATTTTTACACTGTTTTTTAGTGAATTTGTCCAAGTCTGTAGGAATGGGTGCCCAAAACCATCAAAGAAATCATGAATCATGTGAAGGTGAGAAATGATGCTATAACAATCACGAGCACCACTAGTTTACTTGTGATTTTTTACATACATTTTGAGGTCAGATGACCAACATGTCTTGGGCACAAATTTTGTAAAAACCTATAACTATCTACCTATGTGTTTTCATAGTTTTTCCTATGTTTAATGCACAATACTATTCAATGATGTGAATATTTTCTTTACCTATGTTGCAAATGTCTGTCTAAAACTTGATTAGCTAATGAATCAGTTAAAGTGTTCATATTTCTGGAAATGTGTTGATATTGAATTAAATCAAAATGTCTCTCCAAAATTCGTACTCTTAGGAACAATCTAAGAAGTGTTGGATTTCTAACAGTGTAAATACTAGTAAGTTGTAGTACCACAAGTTGTGAGTCTAACCTTATGATTGTGCGGTTAATACCAAATGAAATGGCATCAGAGAGAAGTTCGATCAATGCGCTATACTCAGCGATATTATTCGTCGATCTACCAATACAAATCCCTTGAAAACTCACTAACTCGCCATTCGTAGTGAAAATGGTCCACGCTGCAGAGGATAGATTCTGCGTACTACGACTAGCACCACTAGCATATCCAACAAATGGTTCTGAAGATTTAGACATCTGCCATAAAATGTAAGGCGGATTACTAATGTCAAGAAAACTCTAAAAAAAAAAATTAAGATAGTGAATGCAAATCAACATCATATAAACAATATAATACAAAAAATTACTACGCTCATGATTAAGCATAGTAACATTTCAAATACAACCCATTTCTAGGTTGTGCCAATGGAATTCCATCGTAATCAACTAACTCGTAGGCACCCTTAGCACGAACTCTTTTGACAATATAGGGGCCATGCCATAATGGTTCGAATTTCCATGTACCTATTACATCAGCTTCTTGATCATAAAGAAGGACCAAGTCACCCTCTGAGTAGATGCAAGGCTGGACATTTTTGTCATGTTGCGCCTTTATACGTCTCTTATGTGCTTCGTTGGCCAATTGGGCTTCACGACGTGTTTCATCTAGATGGATGAGGTTAAGGAGACGTGCTTCTTCTTCTGAGGTGTCAGGTAACAAGTCTATTGTGAGTTTTAACGATGATATTTCACATTGGATTGGTAAGATAGCTTCCAGACCATACACCAATTGAAAAGGGGTAAATCTGGTTGCGTTTCTCACCAAGGTTCGTTACGCCCACAAGGAAGAGTACAAGATCAAGTTCCTGTTCCTTTTACAGACTCCTATCATTTTTTGAAACATTCGTTTAAGAATTTTGTTAATAGCCTCAACTTGTCCATTTGATTGCGGATAATAAGGAGTATAATTATCATGTGACAATCCTAACTTGGCTGTCAATTTAGACATCATATGGTTGCGAAAATGCTTCCCATGATCCGTAACTATAGCCCTGTGGGACCCCAAACCGTGCAATAACATGGTTAAAGAAAAACAATGCAGTTGTCTGTCCTGTGTTGTTGAATGTAAGCATCTCTTCGGCCCATTTAGTAAAATAGTAGACTGCGACAATAATATAACCATGCCCCCCAGACGAAGGAGGGTTACAGGTCATGAAGTCAATACCCCATTTTGTAAATGGTCTAGCAGAGACAACAGGATGCATTGGCATTGGCAGTTTGCGGATTTTACGGTAAAAAATCTGGCATGCATGACAATTTCTGACGACGATGATACAATCTCGAAAAATAGTAGGCCAAAAGTAACCGGTGCGGAGTATCTTCTGCGCGATAGCATATCCAGATAAATGTCCACCACAAGCCCCATCATGACAATCATTTAACATTTTTTTGGCCTCCTCATGAGTGAGGCACCTCCTTAAAATGGTATCGACGCCACGTTGATAAAGTGTATCACCGACGATCAGATAATCTTTGGCTTGGTATCGAATACATCGTTGATCAGAGTGAGAGGTATTAGGTCAAAAATTTTGGGTTTGGAGATAAATGATGAAATCTCCATACTAGTGATCATATGATCTGATCAGAAACAGAGACTCGTCTGGAATAGATGGTTCCGACGTAGTTACATTACTATCAGAGGGAAGGTCACAGAGAAGCTCAACCAAAAATAAAGACTTCTTTGACTTGGATTTGATGAATTCCAAATCAAATTCCTGCAAAATGACAATCCATTTTGAATATTTCCCCCCCAGAAATTGACGTGAGAAGATGTAAGTCATGGGGTTGCAATTCGAAACTATTGTTGTTTTTCGGAGCAGGATATAATGGAAAAATATTTGGACAGCTTGAACGGCTTCCAAGGCAAGCTTTTCCACGTATGAGTACTTAACTTCCATATCATTGAGATTACGACTCAAATAATAGATCGGATGTTCAATTCCATCTTCTACTTGGACCAAAACCATAACGATGGTCATTTCAGCCGCGACGATATATAATAAATAATCATTTTGATAATTAGGAGGATACATTAATGACGCTCGAACAAGATGGTCCTTGACAACATCAAAAGAAGCTTGTGCAACTTGTTCCCAATGGAAGGGAACTCCCTTTTTCAATAATCGAGTAAATCTTTTAGCCATTTCGGCATAGTTTGGAATGAACCTTCTCAGGAAGTTAGCCTTTCCTTGAAGTTTTTGTATCTGAAGTAGGTTTGATGGTGCAGGAAAATCAATAATGGCCTGTACCTTCAGTGGGTCTATTCGAATTCCCTCTTTTGAGACTATGAATCCGAGAAATTGACTAGAACCAACACAAAACACACATTTGTGTAGATTAAGGCGTATCTTGTAGTGTCGGTAACGTAAGAAAATGGCTCTCAAATGCATCGGGTGATCAGTCTGATTTCGTGAATGTGCTGGTAAATCATCTAGATATGGTTGAACAATGTGCTTGATGTTGTTGAAAGCATAATCCATTGCTCTTTGAAAAGTTGCCCCAGCATTCTTTAAACCAAACGGAAGTTTCATATATGAAAATGTGCCCTAGGGATAGATGAATGTTGTCTTATGCTGGTCATTTGGGTAGATATTGATTTGATTGTAGCTGGAAAATCCATCCCTAAACGAAAATATTTCGCATCCAGCACAATCGTCAATAATCTGGTCGATAAAGGGAGTAGGATAGTTGTCTTTTGGACAAGCTTGATTGACATCCCAATAATCGATGCACACTCTAATGGTTCCTTGTTTTTTCATAACAGGAACGATATTGGAAACCCACTCAGTTAGTGGAACGGAGTAAATGAAACCAGCACGCAAACGTTTTTCAACTTCTACTTTGATGGCAGCGGCTTTCTTCGGATGAACAGGATGAAGCCGTTGACGCACCGGTTTGACGTCAGGATACATATTAATAGTGTGTTCAATTATACTAGTATCTATGCCTTGCATTTCCTCGTAAGACCAAGCAAATACATCACGAAATTCATGAAAAAGAGAGCAATATGAATCAAGTTCTGATGGAGAACAAGATACACCAACATGAATATTTTCTACAACGTCAAGTTTAGTCGAAATATCGATAGAAATCATTTCTTTGATATTTGATAAATTTTGCTCAGATTCAATTGCATTAATCAGAAAAGAATTCGAAAAGAAATTTTAAATGGATGGGTGATATAGTTCACTAAGATTATTTTCTTTATAATCTGGAAGATGGGAATGATGATGATAATCTTCCCATGGTTCTCCTTCTGCCATCATAGCTTCCAAAATATTTTCATCTGTCCAAATTTTTGAGGAAAATGGATCAGATGGAGTTCCAAAATCTGATGAACGATCAACCCAAACACTCGGCGAGGCTGATTTCGGATTTTCTGCCCAAGCCAAATAGATTGATTGCTATTGTAGCTTAATAGGGCTGAGCAGTAAAACATCAACCAACGTATAAATATCAGAATCACCCGTACTCTTCCTTAAGCCAGATAGAGTGGAAGAGATCATGTAGCAAGTATCTATGCTTGCAATTTCTACCGACGTCGTTGGCGGCGGTAATGCAAAGGTTTCCATAAGAGTGGAATCCTTTAAGAGTCCTACACCAATGTTCTGGATTTATAGTTGGGGTAAGTGAATATACAGAACGATTCCAATTACCTACGAAGAGGAGGCAAAAAAGGATAATTTATTAATGATTGTGATTGTACCTTTATGTGGAAAGGCAATCATTCTAAAATATGTAGAAACAATGGCAGTCATTGCATATACCCATGTTCTTCCGAGTAAAATATTATAGTCAAGGGGTCTGTCAACAACCTCAACATCAATACTTACTATTTTTCCCCCTAATTCAACGTGCAGGTTATTGATAATATCACAAGGTTTATATGTTCTTCCATCAAAATCCTTCAACGTCATTGATGATTGCGATAATCGTGGCGAGCCAAGTGACTTCCAACAGTTTAGAGACATAATGCACGCAGATGCTCCCTCATCAATAATAGTGCGATGAACAAGGTGATTGAGAACATTTACTTGGATGGAGAATTCCAATCCTACTGGTAGTTGCGGCACATAGCCCGTATGATTAAAGACGACAAGATTAGAATCAGTTGGATCAATTCCACCAATGGCTGACAATAAATATTGCTTCTGGGAGGGAAAAATTTGTAATACCTCAAGAGCAGACATAGCTGAAGGGGATTGAGCCAAATCTTCAACTATATTATAATTTTGTGCAGCTCTTGCTCGAGGATTATATGTCGATTTATGAATTAATCCCTTTGGTGGCTTAATAGTCAATTCAGGAATAACAGGAGGTGGTACCGATTCATTAGAGGGATTCGTTGTTGAGGTAGTAGGTTGATCAATGGCCGGACTACTATAGTCTTTATTCTGCATCAACACCAAAATATCTTGTGAAGTTTTTGTAGTGGATAACATTAACACTTGGGAACTAGGAGCTGGATCCGTATCAACCAAATTTGTGTCGAGATTTGGAAATGGATCTGTCAACACAGCTGATGCATGAGATGTCTTGATGATTTTTGAGACTTCAGCATGGTGAGAACAATCCCTAACAAAATGTTCCTCGTTATAGATTATGCATGGATAACGAGGTTTCCATGGTCCAGACGGTTGATCAGATGATCGCTCCTGCGGGTTAGAAGTTTTCTTTTTCTTTGATTTCCCCTTTTTCTTAATTCCTGGTTGCTTATCACTTTTTCCTTTTTCAGGATCAGATGCAGTAGGGTGGTGTGTGTTTGCAGTGCCTATCAAGCCATATTCGGCATGAGAGTCCTTTATTTGAGGAGGAACATTGAAATTAGATCGCGGCGCATTTGGGATTTTCTCATAGAGCGTGCCAGATTGAGTATAAATCAAGTCTAAATATTGGACACGAGCGATAACTTGCTCTTCTGTGACGACGCCACCTTTAGCCACATCCTCAGTTATAGATGGTAACAGGTACTTAATGAACCATTCAACAAGGAGCTGATCAGGAACAAATGTCTTACAGCTTGCGTTGGTGAGCTCTCATATTATATACAATAAGCTTCAAACCATGGAAATTCTTGCTTGATGAAAGTCTTGCTTGATCTGTCTTGTTTCTTGTCTTAGGGCATGTAGCAACTGAAATGATAGGGAATGATAGACCCTTGATCATTGGTCCTGGAGATGATGCCCAGTTAACCAGGTCATTGGGAATGGTGCCCAAATTGACCTATAACGAGTGCCATCATCCCTTAACTCAAACATGAAAGGATAATTCATTCATATTTAATTATGTGGATAGATAGTGTTAACACTTATTCGAGTAGTGCATTTATCTCAGAAATGGATAAAATAGGAAATAAGGAATATAACATTAATTGGCCATTGTTAGAAAAATACTCTCATGCGACAAGCAGAGACACTGCTGCTAGCAAGCGTTCATAGCCTCGACAAGGTTTCTATTTTAACCTGGAAAATGATCCAGAATCCTCTATGTAAAAGTAGATATTTTTTTTATTTTATAGAGAGATCACCATGCTGGTGTGGTGGCCAGATATTCAAGGTGCCACTCACTGGGGTTGTAAGAGAGTGATCGGGTCGGCTCGTGATGAGACCTTTTGTTCTTCAAGCAGTTTGAGTTGTCAAGAAGGTCACTACCCTAGTGTGTTGGCCATTGTGGACATGTCACTTGTTAAACCCTTATGATCATGGTAGGTTGGCTCGTGATGAGACCCCTATTCTCTCTTAAAAATTTACATATAAACATGATATTTATTTTTGAAAATTACGCATTTTTCTTTGTTTTATGAAGAGATCACTATGCTAGTGTGGTGACCAGATGGTCACAGTGCCACTCACTAGAATTGTAACAGAGTGTGTTGAAAAGTTTAACTAGGTCAGTCTTCATGATGACTATGTAATTTTTCACTTATGTAAATGTTATAGCATCATTTCTCACCTTCACATGATTCATGATTGCTTTGATGGTTTTGGGCACCCATTCCTACAGACTTGGACAAATTCACTAAAAAACAGTGTAAAAATCCCCATACGTGACTATGCCCGTAATTTTCCGCGTGTATACGCGAGTCCAGCTGCACTTTTCCGTGTATGCCATTAAAAATGATTAAAAAATATATAATTATTCCCTATTTTCGGGCTGGGTTGATGGTTACTCAGGTAGTTCAACCACCCCAGCACGTGGCCAACTGTTTCCAACTGTTGAAACTACTTGGAGGGAGTATAAAAACCCCTCATGTGTATGACCTAAGGGAGAGAGAGAATTATTGATATTATACTCTGTTGGTATTCCCTATCCAAGTCTGATTCCCCGTGCCTCCTGCACTTTCCCAGTTCATTATAGGAAACCCTTGTTTCCTTGAGATGCTCATCTCCCTACATGTCATCTCGTATGCACCAGTTTGGAAGGAGTCTTAGCGAGGCAAGGGCTGGACAGATCCGGACGACGGTCTGCTCGAAGGCCATGGGAGGATTCAGGTGATCTCTCCACTCGTTACTTTTGTACATGCTATTTATAATACAGAAGTACCATGCTGTTCCCGAAATATACGTGTTAGTGTATGCTTATATGTATGAGAATATTGTTATTTAAGCATTCATTATGATTTATCTGATGTTTTATATCGATTTAAATAACATTTAGAGTAGATATATGCTGTACAACCAGTTCTTCGTGCTTGTTTCTTCTTGTCTTTCAGGTTAAGAAGGAAGGACGGTTGCTGGGGGTTTGGACCCCGCGGGATCTGCTTCAACCGTAGGACCTACGGGTAACTTTCTCATTCTACTCTATTTAGTTTTCTGAACGTGCATGGTTGTGTGAGTCCTTCTTAAGTAGCATGCCCCTGCTTTGTGGAGGTTGTAACCCAACGAACCTCTAGGGTGATATTCCCCGAAACAGTGATAACATGCTATAGATCTAGCAATTCTATGGAGCAACCGCATCCAATGGTTAGGAACCCCAATAGTGTGTCATTGTAGTCGCATGGGTAACTCTTCGAGCTGACAATAAGGAATCCCGAAGGTTAATCCCTCTATGTGCTACTAAAGCTCAGCTAGAGTCTCAACCATATCAAGGTCTTGAAGGACTGCTCTCCCAACAACCCTCTCTACTGGTGCATCTGCCTTGCGCTCTGGTTCTCTACTGGTTGAATGCGACCGATATTTGCATTACATTAAACCTTTAGTTTATTCTTGGAAATAAATAAAAAACACAAAAAAATTGTATAAACCTTAGGAAAATCAAAAAATATGGTCGAATCATTCTTACCCATTGCACCCCACTGAGCGCCTTCTGGTAATACTAGATATGGATCTCCTCGGAAGTTGACGCCTACGTATGCATACTCATCGATGGTGATGATCTGTCACCAGAACCAGGCGAAGAATGCAGTCGAGAACACAATGGTCAATTGGCCTGCATGCCGACCCATAAGTTCTACGCATCTCTGCATTCGAGGATCTCTAGGACAAGATATATCCAATGTTACATGTTGTGGCTGAATCAGTGGAATCCGTTCCAAAGCGAAGGGGATAAGGATGGAACCATAGTTGAAATTTTTCTTCATTCCTCCCTTTGCTTGATTTAGTTGTTCCTTTATCTGAGATAGAACAACTTTAGACCAGTTGAATACTATTGGCTCTAAGCACTCTAGCACATACTGCATATACGATCTGTTCGCTACATGGAGTGTAACGGTGCCAACAAGTTTAGCGATCGTGAAAAGGATGGTTCTCAAAGGAAAATCCTTGACATCCCGGATGTTTATTTTTCCATCTTTGCTAGGTTTTGACCCTAGATAGCAATACTACATAAAATAATCCCTCATTGTTTCTCCTCCAACGGTAGACCCTGTGAGAGAAATGGGCAAACCTCTCCTCGAAAAACCTGTGAGAAAATACACATCCTCAATTGTTATGGATAACACTTGATTTTTTTATGTGAAATGCCTCTATCACCAGATCCCATGCTTGAACAAGGAACTCCAAGAGTTTTATTTGCTTCCTCATTCTCGACAATTTAAATTACTTAAGTAGCCCGCAATCTCTTAAGGCTCTTACAGTACCCGTATCATTCAAGGCAATCATATCTTGTTCTTCATGTTCTCTTTCTCTCCATGTAATCGTCAATATAATCCGATGGAAACCTGAAAATCAACCATAATATCCATTAGATACCATTCATTGCAAAAAACTAGGCTAAATTTGGACACAACATGAAAATCAAAAACTTCAATTGCGCCCAATGCACTCCCTGGGCTGAGACAGTGCGTTGCACATGCAAGTACACTTCACTGTACCTGCTATGCAATGCAGGTTTCAACATTCAGGGGTGCATTGCCCTCATTTTGGGTAGAATTTACCCTAGGGGCCTCAAAACCCTAAAAAACTGCAAGGAATGGTAATGAAATGAATACTGAAAGAAAGAGGAGGTTCATGCTACTAACCTAGATCAAGCGGTGACGAAATCCGTCCACAGAAATGACTGCAATCAATGACTGAAGTTCAGGGGAAAAATCAGGTTCAAAGCTCCAAAATGAAAATGGTAACTATGGAATGGTAAAAATGAATAGTGAAACTACTTTTTGTGGTCATTTAATTAATTGCAAGTTAAATTTATTGCTATGACTATAGTTTTATTATGTTTTTATCATGAAACAGGTATTTTTAATCCATTTGATGTTGTTCTGAACAGGAAATACAACTGACGAACAGATTAGTTGTGCAGATTTATTCAAAGAATGACTTGACCACAAAGCATACTTTTTCTCCTTATTTTTTGAGCTTTGATAAAAACGAATAAGGATTTGAAGCACACTTTTATCTCTTTTGTAAGATTCGATAACAGCGAAAAAGGAACCCCTGGAGTCTTCTTTTAGCTCTTTTCAGACTCTGATAATGTGAAAAGATTGCTGAGCATTTGTATTTTCGAGCTCGTTAAAGTAAATGAATTGATATCTACTCAATATAAGTTTAACCCTTTTCCGGACTGAGATGGATTATTTACGAAAAAGGAATAACTTGGTTAAACATGACCAACGAGGTTCTCTCAGATATCATTTTACACTTTTTCGGATCCGAGTGACAAATTTACGAAAAAGTACTTTTGGAGTTCTCTTTCGTCCTCTTTTTCAGACTCTCTAAATATGAAAAAGGACCGGGCTATCACTGCCGTTAAGCTCGTTAAAACATAAAATAGCGACGGGCTTGTCAATCATGGCAAGAATCCAGTTTCATTCATCGCTAGACTCGTTAAATTATTAAATAGCGATACTTTATTCGCCCAAAGGGTTGAATTATAGATCAAGCAAATGTTATCCTCAAGCTTGTTAAAAAATAAAGAGGTACTAGTCGACAAATGATCGGGGAAAAATTGGGAAAAGCAAGTAAAGTTTATTTTTGGTAGCAAGTCGCTCTTGAACATGACACTTCTTTCACTCCATGTTCGTGACTGTTTGGGTTGGGTAATCATCTTGACGGTTCATTCACACCTATGGTGCATCATACCTTCACTTTGGTTTTGGGTCAATGCTACCAACTCATCACAGTGTCGCCGATATGTTCAAGAGAAGTCATTTAGTGATTAAAAACTCATCCTTCTGCAATACTCATAAACCTTCATTTTCATGACCGTCATCCTTGAAAATTGCTATATCAAGTCATACCCTTGTCTTCGAAATTAATAACTCATGTTTTTCAATAAGGTGACTTCTTGTCGACAACAAATCAATATCCAGGAAGTTCACTTAGAAACATCAGATTCCATTACCATGAGGCTTGTTATAGCATCGACAAGATCCTCGCTTCCGGACCTTTGACCGAAAGATTTTTTTTGGCGTTCGACATCAAATCATCTATTCACGCCTTACGAAATGTACTACAGTACCTTGAGGGCCATTGACATTAATGGTGGTTCTCTCGCATTTGTTAACAAATCGCATCATTGGATGATAATCAAATGATGTCTTTCAATGTTCGACGACAAATCATATATTCACATGGCTAGACTTGTACCCGAATGATCGAGTGAACGAGATAAGAAGACCCCGGATCTAGTTTCATCCATTCGGGCTTCGATTTTAGGATTGTTGTACACATCATTTGTACGGTGACCTTACATGCAGATTTTCATCCAAACATGGGCCTATATCTGTAGGCATGTCTGCATCTGGGCAAAATTCCAATGTGGAAAACTTTCTGAATTATGTACATGTTATTAGATTGTTTATGTGCTAACTATGGGAATGCCTACCCTCAGAAATTATGATCAATAGAGGATATATCATAATGTAATGTATTTTAATATTGATGCAGGTGCCCATTCCGCTTCGTTTCCAGGCTCATCACAATGTAAAGCATCTCAATCAAATGTTCTTATTATTTGGATCTCATGCTTTAGGGGGAAATTGTTATAGGTCAATTTGGGCAACATTCCCAATGACCTGGTTAAATGGGCATCATCATCATCCTGGTTAATTGGTGTATGGTCATAGCAATAAATTTAAATTTCAAACAATTAAATGACTATAAAAAACAGTTTCACTATTCATTTTTACCATTTGTCTTTTGGAGCTCTGAACCTGATTTTGCCCCCGAACTTTAGTCGTTGATTGTGGTTGTTTCTGTGGATGGATTAGTCATGAAGATTTATTCAAAGAATGACTTGACCACAAAGCATACTTTTTCTCCTTATTTTTCGAGCTTTGATAAAAACAAAAAAGGATTTGAAGTGCACTTTTATCTATTTTCCGAGCTTCAATAACAACGAAAAAGGAACCCCTGGAGTCTTCTTTCAACTCTTTTCAGACTCCGATAATGTGAAAAGTTTTCCAAGCACTTGTCTTTTCAAGCTCATTAAAGTAAATGAATTGATATCTACTCAGTATAAGTTTAACCATTTTCTGGACTAAGATGGATTATTTACGAAAAAGGAATACCTTGGTTAAAGATGACCAAAGAGGTTCTCTCAGATATTATTTTACACTTTTTCGGATCTGAGAGACAAATTTACGAAAAATTACTTTTGGAGTTCTATTTCGTCCTCTTTTTCAAACTCTCTAAATATGAAAAAGGACCGGACTATCACTGTCGTTAAGCTCGTTAAAACATTAAATAGCGACGGGCTTGTCGATCATGGCAAGAATCGAGTTTCATTCATCGCTAGACTCGTTAAATTATTAAATAGCGATACTTTATTTTCCCGAAGGGTTGAATTATAGATCAAGAAAATGTTATCCTCCTCAATATTGTTAAAAAATAAAGAGGTATTGGTCGACAAATGACAGGGGAAAATTTGGGAAAAGCCAGTAAAGTTTATTTTTGGTAGCAAGTCACTCTTGAACATGACACTTCTTTCACTCCATGTCCGTGACTGTTTGGGTTGGGTAATCATCTTGACGGTTCATTCAAACCTATGGTTCATCATACCTTCACTTTGGTTTTGGGTCAATGCTGCCAAATCATCACAGTGTCGCCGATATGTTCAAGAGAAGTCATCCAGTGATTAAAAACTCATCCATCTGCAATACTCGTAAACCTTCATTTTCATGACCGTCATCCCTGAAAATTGCTATATCAAGTCATATCCTTGTCTTCGAAACTAGTAACTCCTATTTTGCAATAAGGTGACTTCCTGTCGAATACAAATCAATATATAGGAATTTCACTTAGAAACATCAAATTCTAGTACCATGAGGCTTGTTACAGCATCGACAGGATCCTCGCTTCCGGACATTTGACTGAAAGATTTTGTTTGGCTTTTGACATCAAATCATCTATTCACACCTTATGAAATGTACTGTAGTACCTTGAGGGCCATTGACATTAATGGTGGTTCTCTCGCGTTTTTTAACAATTCACATCATTGGCTGGTAATCAAACGATGTCTTTCCATGTTCGATGACAAATCATATATTCGCATGGCTAGACTTGTACCCGAATGATCGAGTGAACGAGATAAGAAGACCCCGGATCTAGTTTCATCCATCTGGGCTGCGATTTCATGATTGTTGTACACATCATCTGTACGGTGACCTTACATACAGATTGTCATCCAAACATGGGCCTATATCTGTAGGCATGTTTGCATCTGGGAAACATTCCAATGTAGACGACTTTTTGAATTATGTACATGTTATTAGATTGTTTATGTGCTGACTATGGGAATACCTACCCTCAACAATTATGATCAATAAAGGATATATCATGATGTAATGTATTGTAAGATTGATGCAGGTGACCATTCCGCTTCATTTCTAGGATCATCACAGCGTAAAGCATCTCAATCAAATGTTCTTATTATTTGGATCTCATGCTTTAGGGTGCAATTTTTATAGGTCAATTTGGGCACCATTCCCAATGACCTGGTTAACTAGGCATCATCTCCAGGACCAATGATCAAGGGTCTATCATTCCCTATCATTTTAGTTGCTACATGCCCTAAGATATGAAACAAGATAGATCAAGCAAGACTTTCATCAAGCAATAATTTCCATGGTTTGAAGCTTATTGTATATAATATGAGAGCTCACCAACGCAGGCTCTAAGGGGCCTAAGTGCATTGCATATGCAGGTAGCCCCATGCAAGGCTTCTCTACAAAGAACTTCCCTACATGCACAGGTGCATTGGTCACATTGAGAGTGAAATTCTCATTGTTCCGGAATCTCCACTTGGCTAGTGCCTTCTAGAAGAGTTCACATGTGTCAAGCTTCGGATCCAAGTGTCCATTTGACATCTACATGATTGGATACATGTCTTGCCTATTTTTGGAAAGCTATTGATTGAAAAAAAACCTACAGTTCATCTATAAATTGAACACAGATCTAAGTGTTTGAGAAGGAAGAATTTGAGTAGAGAAATGTTGGAGAATTTTCAATTGAGAGCTTGGTTTGTAGAGCTACTGCTGGAGAGATTTATGCTATGATGAGACTTGTGAACTATGCTGGAAGGTCACTCCAAATTAGTCACTAGGTTGTAACCTCTCCTTCTATCATCATAAAGAGTACTTCTTGTTTTCCCTACATGCATCTATGTTAACTTTGATTTTCCATATTGTAAGATCTTGGTTGATGAATGTAACTGATTTAGCTAACTAGCTTGAATAGATATCTATATTATTGCATATTCTACTGTTTCAGTGTTCTTTCTTGCAGGAAGCATTCAACCAACAAACCGCTTGAATTTGAAGCTGTAGCAGAAGCGACAGAAGGAGTCATTTGGAAGTGACTGAAACAAGTAAGCAACCAATCCTCTCTGTGTATCTGTTTTGAGTTAGGAGAAATGGTAGTATAGTCTTTCACCTGTTGTTCTAGACTAACACCTGTCCAGGGAAGCGTAATTTATCCGTAGATTACAATTCTAACCCAACAAACTGGCGACTCTGCTGGGGAGAATTTCTCTTATTTTTAGGTGTTTTAGTCTCCGATTTTCTTTGTAAATCCACCCAGTAGCTGTTACACATAAATATTAGAATTTTTCAGACCTTAATTTTCAAGGACAGTGAGCCAAAAAATAGTATTTTTCCTTGTATACTGCGCCCAACACACCCTTAGTCAGGACACAGTGCTTTGCATAGCACTGTCTCCCTTCCAAGCCTGCGTTCAGAGCACTGTCTCCCCTTGGAGACTGCGTTGACTCCTGAAAGGGACCAAATTCCCTTGAAATTGACTTTTGCAACTTGCTTCAGTTATGTTTGCTGCTGTGTTCTGAAAATTTTGATGCTCAATTGACCAGTGTCTCTATATACTTCTTCCTCATTTGGCTGAAAATTTGTTCAATTTTTGTTTAGAAAAGTTTTTCTTTATCATTGAAAAGTTGATTTCAAAGTATTTTTTATAGTCGCATTAAGAATCATTTGCTTTCGAAATAGGAAATTTTCATAAAATATTCATTTCCTTGATAGGTGAAATTGTTATTGAAATCCTCATTTTTCCTTCAAAAGAGAAATTTTTGTTTGTATTCTTCGTTTCTCGAAAGTAAAAAGCATTTCGATTATTGATCTAGTGCACCTAGTTTATTTTCTGCATTCATAACATTAAGGAAACTGAAAAGAAAAACTTGCAATTGCATGTAGGATTGTGTGTTTTTTGCAAAAGGAACATTAGGAAATATGCATTTAGTTTGTGATTCATTGATTTTGTTTTTGTTCATTGATTTGTTTGCCCACAAATTATTTGCTCTTTTTCCAACAAAATAAGGTTCTCTTCCCTTAGTAGCTAGGTTATTCATTGAAAAAGCTGAAAGTGAAAGTTTTTTTATCATTCTTAGCTTGAATTTTAGGAATTTCATATACATCATCGTGGTGAACCTGAAAGGAAAATTGTTAAGCAAGATCAACATAAAATAAATCTCAATTTAATTAACAACACATTGGAACCTTAACGATAACATTTAGAAGGTCTAGGCTAGAGACGTGTTCCAGCGTCGTAAAGCATAGCAAATTTCGTTAACTTGTCTGCGATACATTCCAAGTGTGATACCTCACTCCACGTATGTAAGTATATCATAGCTCGCCCACGTACTCTCGGGTATATCGGGCAGTGTTACAGTACGATAAGTATAAAGGGGTGCTCTCACTATGCGGTTTCACATCAGACAATGCTAATATGGACTTGGGCCTCCACGTACCTTCGGGTATATTTGGGAGGACAAATTTTAGGTGCTATCCATCCATAGTGAACCGAGTCGGCCACCCTGAAATTGTGATACATTGAACACAAAATTTGGGGAGATTACCTGCCCGTACTTCTTGGTTCGCCATGAGGTATTCTGTAGTTCACAGTTTCTTGGTAAACCCTTTTGCCTAGCATTACCCTCTTTTTTTTTAATTTTCTTTTAGATAAAATAAAGCAGTAATCGTGGAAGAAAAAAATACTATCCCCTGTCGTTCGCGTAGATTAGCTTTAAAACCACCTTTACCACCGGAAGTTATTTATGGTAGGCGAAGGTGATCATGATCTGCCGAATCAAGTACAACTCATACCTCTGGCGAAACATTATCTTTTAAACCAGAGCTAGCTAAAATTTTTTCAACACATCTCGGTTTGTTTACTGTTGTCAAAACGGAGTCTTCACAGCTACCCGTGGTCATGATCCATTCAATCGCTGAGACCATACCTCCTGGACCCGACTTTGTTCATACACAAATTGATCCTGTCTCTTCTTTACCAGAAAATATAAATCCTGAACAACCAGAAGTTGTTCCTACCTTGGTCATTCCACAAATATCTGTAGCCATTGAAACTCCTATATCACACAGCCAACAATTTGAAATATATTTTGGGCTTGACGATGAAGTTCTTCCTCCTGGTTTAATTGCGATTGAAGAAATCCCACAACCTGATACACCTTTAAGTCAAACCCATTTTGGGGGAGACCTTTACCTGTACCAGTCTTTTCCTCAGTAGTTTCCATCTACTTTTGTTGATCCTAATTCCATTCAATATCCCATTGATTTCAGAGAGTATACATTTGGTCATACAACCATGCCTGAACCAACATCTTCGGTTGGGTTTGCTGTTCCAATTATGTCAGCTCCTACCCTTGCTACTCCGTCGATGTTCACAACCTCACTAGAGTCATATTTTCACGGTGGCCCTTCAGTCCCAACAGGTTACAAATCATTATCTAGAACTTTCTCTGGTACATCTTCAAGACCATGGTCTTTACCAATGTCATCATCTGGTGTTTTAATTGGTAGTCCTATAGTCAGTACTGAATGACTTGATACATTACACACATCATTAGGGAAATATCAAGTCGGTCCTTATGGGTCAATTCCTTTAAGTACCATATCAACTGGACTCCTGGCATTCGGGGAACAATATTTTCTGTCTTATTATCCTCCTTATGCTGGGGGGAAAACTTTGGTCACCCAATAAGACAATACACAATCACATTTTGGTCAAACTAATTTTGACATGAATGTTTGTCAATGGCAGCCCACTCTGCCTATACAACCACAAACGGTTGTAGATTCGTATCAACCAGTTCAACCTATTACACCCACTTCAATACCATTTGTTAATACATCTATACCCCTGTTACAGAATCAAAATATTGTACATCAACCTTATCAGGCAAGTTATTCGACTCAATATCATCAAATTTTGGGTCAACAGACTCAAAATCCTTTGGTTAATTTACAACAACCTGTATCAGGGATCATTTATTCACAAGCTAGTGTACCATTTTATGGGGTGTCACAAACGAAACCTGGTTATATGTATCAACCGAATCCAACTTACACTAATTTGGGTTATAACATTGGTGGACAGACCCCTTGACAGCCATAAGCACAAATGCCTCAAACTTCATTTCAACAAGTATCATATCCAGGTTTTGGTCAATAGAAATCTCAAGCATTTTCCATGCAAAACAACCCCTATCTGGGTTACCAACAGCAAATTCCATATGCTGGTGCTCAAAGACTTGTTGCCCAAGCAATTCCATCTTATCCTGGCTATGCTCAACCTAACCTTAATCGACAGTTGCCTTTTATTGCAACCTTGGAATTACCAGATTTAAACCGGTTAACCAATGATCCTATCAATTATGCTCCTTGGTGGCTGGTGATACCTCATAAATTACCCTCCGATATTCCTAAATTAAATGGAAACCCTAGAGAAGATCCATCAACTCATGCTAAGACTTATCATTTATGGTGTTCATCAAATTCCCTAAATGATGATTTTGTTCGATTACGTCTTTTCCAGCGAATGATCACAGGTCCGGCAGCCAAATGGTACATTGAATTACCTAGAGATTCTTTTGATAATTTCACTGCCTTAGCTATTGTATTTTTGATCCATTTCCAGTTACCGATCAGATACGAAACTGAAACAAAACTCTTGACCAAATTAAAACAAACTAATGACACTCACATTTCCGATCATATTTATGAGTGGCGTCGCCGTCGACGAATGGTTAAGACATTTGTTCCCGATCAGCTCCTTGCTGAATGGTTCATTAAGTCCCTGTTACCATCTATAACTGAGGATGTGGCTAAAGGTGGCATCGTCACAGAAGAGCAAGTTATCGCTCATGCCCAATATTTAGACTTGATTTATACTCAATCTGGCATGCTCTATGAGAAAATCCCAAACGCATCGCGATCTAATTTCAATGTTCCTCCTCAAATAAAGGACTCTCATGCCAGAGACGGCTTGATAGGCACTGCAAACACACACCACCCTACTGCATCTGATCCCGCTCCTACTTCTGAAATTAATGTTGTGTCTTTTGACAAAGGAAAAAGTGATAAGAAACCAGGAAGTAAGAAAAAGGGGAAATCAAAGAAAAACCAAACTTCTAACCCACAGGAACGATCATTTGATCCACCGTCTGGACCACAGAAACCTTGTTATCCATGCATAATCTGTGGCGAGGAAAATTTTGTTAGGGATTGTCCTCACGATGCTGAAGTCTAAAAAATCATCAAGACTTCTCATGCATTAGCTGTGTTGACAGACCCATTTCCAAATCCGGACACAAATTTGGTTGCTACGGACCCAACTCCTAGTTCCCAAGTGTTAATGTTATCCACCACAAAACCTTCACAAGATATTTTGGTGTCGACGCGGAATAAAGACTATGGAAGTCCAGCCACTGATCAACCTACTACCTCGACATCGAATCCATATAATGAATCGGTACCACCTCCTGTTATTCCTGAATTGAAGATTAAGCCACCAAAAGGAGTAATTCATAAATCGACATATAATCCTCGAGCAAGAGCTGCAAAAAATTATAATATAGTTGAAGATTTGGCTCAATCCCCTTCAGCTATGTCTGCTCTTAAGGTATTACAAAATTGTCCCTCCTAGAAGCAGGATTTATTGTCGGCCATTGGTGGAATTGATCTGATTGATTCTAATCTTGTCGTCTTTAATCATACGGGCTATGTGCCACAACTACCAGTAGAATTGGCATTCTCCATCCAAGTAAATGTTCTCAATCACCTTGTTCATCGCACTATTATTGATGAGGGAGCATCTACGTGCATTATGTCTCTAAACTGTTGGAAGTCACTTTGCTCGCTGCGATTATCGCAATCATCAACGACATTCAAGGGTTTTGATCGAAGAACATATAAACCTTGTCGTATTATCAATAACCTGCAAGTTGAATTAGGGGGAAAAACAATAAGTGTTTATGTTGAGGTTGTTGACGGACCCCTTGGCTATAATTATTTACTCGGAAGACCATGGGTATATGCAATGACTACCATTGTTTCTACATATTTTAGAATGATTTCCTTTCCACATAAAGGTACAATCACAGTCATTAATCAATTATCCTTTTTTTTCCTCCGCTACGCAGGTAACTGGAAGTGTTCCGTATATTCACTTACCCCAACTAGAAATCTAGAACATTGGTGTAGGAATCTTAAAGGATTCCACTCTTATGGGAACCTTTTCATTACCGCCACCAACGACATCGGCATAAATTGCAAGCATAGAAACTTGCTACATGATCTCTTCCATTCTATCTGGCTTAAGGAAGAGTACGGGTGATTCTGATATTTCTACGTTGGATGATGTTTTACCACTCAGCCCTATTGAGCTACAATAGCAATCAATCTATTTGGCTTGGGCAGCAAATCTGAAATCAACGTCGCCGAGCATTTGGGTTGATTTTTCATTAGATTTTGGAACTCCATCTGATCCATTTTCCTCAAAATTTTTGACAGATGAAAATATTTTGGAAGCTGTGATGGAAGAAGGAGAACCATGGGAAGATTATCATCATCATTCTCATCTTCCAAATTATGAAGAAAACAATCTTAGTGAACTATATCACCCATCCATTCAAAATTTATTTTCAAATTCTTTTCTGATTAATGCAATTGAATTTGAGCGAAATTTATCAAATATCGAAGAAACAATTTCTATCAATATTTCGACTAAACCTGGCATTGTAGAAAATATTCATATCGGTGTATCTTGTTCTCCATCAGAACCTGATTCATATCGCTCTCTTTTTCGTGAATTTCGTGATGTATTCGCTTGGTCTTACGAGGAAATGCCAGGCATAGATACTAGTATAGTTGAACACACTATTAATATGTATCCTGATGTCAAACCGGCGCGTCAACGGCTTCGTCCTGTTCATCCAAAGAAAGATGCTACCATCAAAGCAGAAGTTGAATTTTTTTTGCGTGGTGGCTTCATTTACCCTGTTCCGCTAACTGAGTGGGTTTCCAATATCATTCCTGTTATGAAAAAACAAGGAACCATTAGAGTGTGTGTCGATTAGTGGGATGTCAATCAGGATTGTCCAAAAGACAACTATCCTACTCCCTTTATTGACCAGATTATGGACGATTGTGCCTAGATGACCAACATAATACATCATTCATCTGTCCCTGGGGCACATTCGCATATAGAAAACTCTCATTTGGTTTAAAGAACGTTGGGGCAACATTTCAGAGAGAAATTGATTATGCTTTCAATGAAATCAAGCACATTTTTCAATCATATCTAGATGATTTAACAACGCATTCACGAAATCGGACTGATCACCCGATGCATTTGAGAGCCATTTTCTTACGCTGCCGACACTACAAGATACGCCTTAATCCGAAAAAATGTGTGTTTTGTGTTGGTTCTGGTAAATTGCTCGGATTCGTAGTCTCAAAAGAAGGAATTCGAATAGACCCACTGAAGGTACAGGCCATTATTGATTTTCCTACACCATCAAACCTACTTCAGATATAGAAAATTCAAGGAAAGGCTAACTCCCTGAGAAGGTTCATTCCAAACTACGTCGAAATGGCTAAAGGATTTACTCGATTATTGAAAAAGGGAGTTCCCTTCCATTGGGACGAAGTTGCGCAAGCTTCTTCTGATGCTGTCAAGGACCATATTGTCCGAGCGTCATTAATGTATCCTCCTAATTATCAAAATGATTATTTCCTATATATCGCCGCGGCTGAAACGACCATCGCTATGGTTTTGGTCCAAGTAGAAGACGGAATCGAACATCCGATCTATTATTTGAGTCATAATCTCAATGATACAGAAGTTAAGTTCTCATACGTGGAAAAGCTTGCCTTGGCAGCTGTTCAAGCTATCCAAATATTTCACCATTATATCCTGCTCCGAAAAACAACAATAGTTTCGGATTGCAACCCCATGACTTACATCTTATCACGTCAATTGCTGGGGGGGAAATATTCAAAATGGATTGTCATTTTGCAGGAATTTGATTTGGAATTCATCAAATCCAAGTCAAAGAAGTCTTTAGTTTTGGCTGAGTTTCTATGTGACCTTCCCTCTGATAGTAATGTAACTACGTCGGAACCATCTATTCCAGACGAATCTCTGTTTCTGATCGGATCATCTGATCCCTGGTATGGATATTTCATCATTTATCTCCAAACCTAAACTTTTCGAGCTAATACCTCTCGCTCTGATAAAAAACGTATTCAATACCAAGCTAAATATTATCTGATCGTCGGCAACACAATTTATCGTCGTGGTGTCAATACCATTTTAAGGAGGTGTCTCACTCATGAGGAGGCCGAAAAAGTGTTAAATGATTGTCATGCTGGGGATTGTGGTGGAAATTTATTTGTATATGCTACTGCGCAGAAGATACTCTGCGCTGGTTACTTTTGGCCTACTATTTTTTGAGATTGTATCCTTGCAATCAAAAGTTGTCATGAATGCCATATTTTTTACCGTAAAATCTGGAAACTTCCAGCGCCAATGCATCCTGTTGTCTCTGCTGGACAATTTACGAAATGGGGTACTGACTTCATGACTTGTAACCCTCTTTCGCCTGGGGGGCATGGTTATATTATTTTCGCAGTCGACTATTTTACCAAATGGGCCGAAGCAATGCCTGCATTCAACAACACTGGATAGACAACTGCATTGTTTTTCTTCAAACACATTATTGCACAGTTTAGGGTCCCACAGGCTATAGTTATGGATCATGGGAAGCATTTTCACAACCATATGATGTCTGAATTGACAGCGAAGTTAGGATTGTCACATGATAATTCTACTCCTTATTATCCACAATCAAATGGACAAGTTGAGGCTATTGAAAAAATTCTTAAACAAATGCTTCAATGAATGATAGGAGTCTGTGAAAGGAACTTGCACTTGATCCTGTACTTCGCCTTGTGGGCATATCGAACCTCAATGAGAAATGCGACTGGATTTACTCCTTTTCAATTGGTGTATGGTATGGAAGCTATCTTACCAATCCAATGTGAAATATCATCGTTAAAACTCGTGATAGACTTGTTACCTGACACCTCAGAAGAAGAAGCGCGTCTCCTTAATCTCATCCATCTATATGAAACACGTCGTGAATCCCAATTGGCCAATGAAGTGCATAAGAGACATATAAAGGTACAATACGACAAAAATGTCCAGCCTCGCATCTACTCAGAGGGCGACTTGGTCCTTCTTTATGATCAAGAAGCTGATGTAGTAGGTACAGGGAAATTTGAACCATTATGGCATCGCCCCTATATTTTCAAAAGAGTTCTTGCTATGGGTGCCTACGAGTTAGTTTATTATGATGGAATTCCATTGGCACAGCCTAGAAATGGGTTGTATTTGAAACGTTACTATGCTTAATCATGAGCGTAGTAATTTTTTGTATTATATTGTTTATATGCTGTTGATTTGCATTCACTATCTTAATTTGTTTTTAGATTTTTCTTGATGTTAGTAATCCGCTTTACATTTCATCATAGATGACTGAATCTTCGGAACCATTTTTTGGATATGCTAATGGTTCCTGTCGTAGTACATAGAATCTATCCTCTGCAGCACGGGCCATTTTCGCTCTGAACGGAAATTTAGTGAGTTTTCAAGGGATTTGTATCGATAGATCGATGAATAATATCATTGCGTATAGCGCGTTGATCGAACTTCTCTTTGATGCCATTTCATTTGGTATTAACCGCATAATCATAAGGTTAGACTCACAACTTGTGGTACTACAACTTACTAGTATTTACACTGTTTGAAATCCAACACTCTTAGATTGTTCCTAAGAGTTTGAATTTTGGAGAGACATTTTGATTTCATTCAATATCAACACATTTCCAGAAATCTAAACACTTTAACTGATTCATTAGCTAATTAAGTTTTAGACAGACATTTGCGACATAGGTAAGGAAAACATTCACATCATTGATTAGGATTGTGCATTAAACATAGGAAAAAATATGAAAACACATAGAAATATAGTTATAGGTTTTTAAAATATTTGTGCCCAAGACATGTTGGTCATCTGACCTCAAAATGTATGCAAAAAATCACAATTAAACTAGTGGTGCTCATGGTAGCACGCTATAGATCTAGCAATTCTACGGAGCAACCTTATCCAACGGTTAGGAACCCCAATAGTGTGTCACTGCAGTTGCATGGGTAACTCTTCGAGCCGACAATCTGGAATTCCGAAGGTTAGTCCTTCTATGTGCTGCTGAAGCTCAGCTAGAGTGTCAGACATATCAAGGTCCTGAAGGACTGCTCTCGCGACAGCCCTCTCTGTTGGCGCATCTGCCTCGCGCTCTGGTTCCTCTACTGGTTGAACGCGACCGATATCTGCATTACATTAAACCTTTAGTTTAGTCTTGGAAAGAAATAAAAAACACAAAAAAATTATATAAACATTAGAAAATAAAAAAAACATGGTCGAATCATTCTTACCCATTGCACCCCACTGAGCGCCTTCTGGTAATACTAGATCTGGATCTCCTCGAAAGTCGATGCCTGCATATGCATACTCATCGATGGTGACAATCTGTTGCCGGAACTAGGCAAAGAATTCAGTCGTGAACACAACGGTCGATTGGCCTGCATGCCGACCCATGATTTCTACCCATATTTTCATTCGAGGATCTCTAGGACAAGATATATCCAATGTTACATGTTGTGGCTGCATCAGTGGAATCCGTTCCAAAGCGAAGGAGATAAGGATGGAACCATAGCTAAAAATTGTCTTCCTTCCTCCCTTTTCTTTATTCAATTGTTCCTTTATCTGAGATAGAACAGCTTCAGACCAGACTGTTGGCTCTAAGCACTCTAGCGCATACTGCATATACGATCTGTTCGCTACATGGAGTGTAATGGTGCCAGCAAGTTTAGCGATCGTGAAAAGGATTTTTCTCAAAGGCAAATCCCTGACATCCCGGATGTTTATTTTTCCATCTTTGCTAGGTTCTGACCCTAGATAGCAATACTGCATAACATAATCCCTCATTGTCTCTCCTCCAACGATAGACCCTGTGAGAGAAATGGACAAACCTCTCCTCAAAAAACCTATGATAAAATACACATCCTCAACTGTTATGGAAAATACTTGAATTTTTATGTGAAATGCCTCTATCGCTGGATCCCATGCTCGAACAAGGAACTCCAGGAGTTCTATTTGTTGCCTCATTCCTGACAATTTAAGGTACTTAAGTAGCCCGCAATATCTTAAGGCTCTTACAGTACTCGGATCATTCAAGGCAATCATATATTGTTCTTCATGTTCTCTTTCTCTCCATGTAATCGTCATTATAATCTGATGGAAACCTGAAAATCAATCATAAGATCCATTAGATACCATTCACTACAAAAAACTAGGCTAAATTTGGACACCATGAAAATCAAAAACTTCAACTACGCCCAACGCACTCCCTAGGCCGAGACAGTGTGTTACACATGCAGGTACCCTTCACTGTACCTGCTATGCAATGCAGGTTTCGACATTCAAGGGTGCGTTGCCCTCATTTTGGGTAGAATTTACCCTAGGGGCCTCAAAACCCTAAAAAATTGCAAGGAATGGGAATGAAATGAAAACTGAAAGAAAGAGGAGGTTCATGCTACTAACCTGGATCAAACATCGACGAAATTCATCCACAGAAATGACCGCAATCAATGACTGAAGTTCGGGGGAAAAATCAGGTTCAGAGGTCCAAAATGAAAATGGTAACTATGGAATGGTAAAAATGAATAGTGAAACTCCTTTTTATAGTCATTTAGTTGTTTGCAAGTTAAATTTATTGCTATGACTATAGTTTTATTATGTTTTTATCATGAAACATGAATTTTTAATCCATTTGATGTTGTTCTGAAGAGGAAATACAACTGACGAACAAATTAGTCGTGCAAATTTATTCAAAGAGTGACTTCACCACAAAGCATACTTTTTCTCCTTATTTTTCGAGCTTTGATAAAAACGAAAAAGGATTTGAAGTGCACTTTTATCTCTTTTTCGAGCTTTGATAATTGTGAAAAAGGAACCCCTAGAGTCTTCTTTCAACTCGTTTCAGACTCTGATAATGTAAAAAGATTTCTGAGCACTTGTCTTTTCGAGCTCGTTAAAGTAAATGAGTTGATATCTACTCAGTATAAGTTTAACCCTTTTCTGGACTGAGATGGATTATTTAAGAAAAAGGAATACCTTGGTTAAACATGACCAAAGAGGTTCTCTCAGATATCATTTTACACTTTTTCAGATTTGAGTGGCAAATTTACGAAAAAGTAATTTTGGAGTTCTCTTTATTCCTCTTTTTCAGTCTCTCTAAATATTAAAAAGGACCAGGTTATCACTGTCGTTAAGCTCGTTAAAACATAAAATAGTGACGGGCTTGTCAATCATGGCAAGAATTGGGTTTCATTCATCACTAGACTCGTTAAATTATTAAATAATGATACTTTATTTGCCCAAAGGGTTGAATTATAGATCAAGCAAATGTTATCCTCCTCAAGCTTGTTAAAAAATAAAGAGGTACTAGTCGACAAATGACCGGGGAAAATTTGGGAAAAGTAAGTAAAGTTTCTTTTTGGTAGCAAGTCGCTCTTGAACACAACACTTATTTCATTCCATGTTCGTGACTGTTTGGGTTGGGTAATCATCTTGACAGTTCATTCATACCTATGGTTCATCATACCTTCACTTTGGTTTTGGGTCAATGCTACCAACTCATCACAGTGTCGCCGATATGTTCAAGAGAAGTCATCCAGTGATTAAAAACTCACCATCTGCAATACTGGTAAACCTTCATTTTCACTATTCATTTTTACCATTCCATAGTTACCATTTGTATTTTTGAGCTCTCAACCCGATTTCCCCCCTAAACTTCAGTCTCTGATTGCGGTCATTTCTATGGACGGATTTCGTCACCGTTTGATCCAGGTTAGTAGCATGAACCTCCTCTTTCTTTCAGTATTCATTTCATTACCATTCCTTGCAGTTTTTTAGGGTTTTGAGGCCCCTAGGGTAAATTATCCCCAAAATGAGGGCAACACACCCTTGAATGTTGAAACCTACGTTTCATATCAGGTACAGTGAAGTGTACCTGCATGTGCAACGCATTGTCTCAGCCAAGGGAGTGCGTTGGGCACAGTTGAAGCTTTTGATTTTCATGCTGTGTCCAAATTTAGCCTAGTTTTTTGCAATGAATGGAATCTAATGGATCTTATGGTTGATTTTCAGGTTTCCATCGGATTATAATGAAGATTACATGGAGAGAAAGAGAACATGAAGAAAAAGATATGATTGCCTTGAATGATCCGGCCACTATAAGAGCCTTAAGAGATTGCAGGCTACTTAAGTATTTTAAATTGTCGGGAATGAGGAAACAAATAGAACTATTGGAGTTATTAGTTCGAGCATGGGATCCAACAATAGAGGAATTTCACATAAAAAATCAAGTGTTGTCCATAACAGTTGAGGATGTGTATTTTATCACAGGTTTGTCGAGGAGAGGTTTGCCCATTTCTCGCACAGGGTCTACCGTTGGAGGAGAGACAGTGAGGGATTATGTTATGCAGTATTTCTATCTAGGGTTATAACCTAGAAAATATGGAAAAATAAACATCCAGGATGTCAGGGGTTTGCCTTTGAGAACCATGCTTTTCACGATCGCCAAACTTGCTGGCACCGTTACACTCCATGTAGCGAACCGATCATATATGCAGTATGCGCTAGAGTGATTAGAGCCAACAGTCTTCAACTGGTCTGAAGCTGTTCTATCTCAGATAAAGGAAAAACTGAATAAAGCAAAGGGAGGAAGGAAGAAGAATTTCATTTTTTGGTTCCATCCTTATCTCCTTCGCTTTGGAACGGATTCCATTGATGTAGCCACAACATGTAACATCGGATATATCTAGTCTTAGAGATCCTCGAACGCACATATGGGTAGAACTTAGGGGTTGGCATGTGCCACACCAACCGTTGTGTTCTCGATCGCACTCTTCGACTCCGGTTCCGCAACAAATCGTCGCCATCGATGAGTAGATGGGCTTTAGTTTAACGTAGGAGATCCAGATCTAGTATTACTAGAAGGCACTTAGTGGAGTGCAATGGGTAAGAATGATTTGACCATGTTTTTTGATTTTCCTGAGGTTTATACAATGTTTTTGTGTTTTTATTTATTTCCAAGACTAAACTAAATGTTTTATGTAATGCAAATATTGGTCGCATTCAACCAGTGGGGGAACCAGAGCGCGAGGCAGATGCGCTAGCAGAGAGGGCTGCCGGGAGAGCAGTCCTTCAAGATCTTGATATGGCTGAGACTCTAGCTGAGCTTTAGCAGCACATAGAGGGATTAACCTTCGGGATTCCAGATTTCCAGCTGGAAGAGTTACCCATGCGACTATAGTGACACAGTATTGGGGTTCCTAACCATTGGATGCGATTGCTCCATAGGATTTCTAGATCTATAGCATGTTATCACGAGCACCACTATTTTACTTGTGATATTTTTGCATACATTTTGAGGCTAGATGACCTAAGTGTCTTGGGCACAAATTTTGTAAAAACCTATAACTATCTATCTATGTGTTTTCAGAGTTTTTCCTATGTTTAATGCACAATCCTATTCAATTATGTGAATGTTTTCTTTACTTATGTCACAAATTTCTATCTAAAACCTGATTAGCTAATGAATCAGTTAAAGTGTTCAGATTTCTGAAAATGTGTTGATATTGAATGAAATCAAAATTTCTTTCCAAAAGTTAAACTCTTAGGAACAATCTAAGTGTTCGATTTCTAATATTATAAATACTAGTAAGTTGTAGTACCACAAGTTATGAGCCTAACCTTATGATTATGCGGTTAATACCAAATGAAATGGCATCAGAGAGAAGTTCGATCAACGCGCTATACTTAGCGATATTATTTGTCGATCTACTGATACAAATCCCTTGAAAATTCACTAACTCATCGTTCGGAGCGAAAATGGCCCATGCTGCAGAGGATAGATTCTGTGTACTATGACTAGCACCATCAGCATATCCAACAAATGGTTCTGAATATTCAGTCATCTGCGATGAAATGTAAAGTGGATTACTAACGTCATGAAAACTCTAAAAAACAAATTAAGATAGTGAATGCAAATCAACAACATATAAACAATATAATACAAAAAATTACTACACTCATGATTAAGCATAGTAACGTTTCAAATACAACCCATTTCTAGGCTGTGCCAATGAATGCCATCGTAATCAACTAACTCGTAGGCACCCTTGGCAAGAAATATTTTGAAAATATAGGGGCCATGCCATAATGGTTCGAATTTCCCTGTACCTATTACATTAGCTTCTTGATCGTAAAGAAGGACCAAGTCGCCCTCTGAGTAGATGCGAGGTTGGAAATTTTTGTCGTATTGCGCCTTTATATGTCTCTTATGCGCTTCGTTGGCCAGTTGGGCTTCACGATGCATTTAATTTAGATGGATGAGGTTAAGGAGATGCGCTTCTTCTTCTGAGGTGTCAGGTAACAAGTCTATCATGAGTTTTAACGATGAAATTTCACATTGGATTGGTAAGATAGCTTCCAGACCATACACCAACTAAAAAGGAGTAAATTCGGTTGTGTTTCTCACCGAGGTTTGATACGCCCACAAGGCGGAGTACAAGATCAAGTGCTAGTTCCTTTTACGGACTCCTATCATTCGTTGAAGCATTCGTTTAAGAATTTTGTTAATAGCCTCAACTTTTCCATTTGATTGTGGATAGTAAGGAGTAGAATTATCATGCGACAATCCTAACTTGGTAGTCAATTCAGACATCATATGGTTGCGAAAATGCTTACCATGATTCGTAACTATAGCCTGTGGGACCCCAAACCATGCAATAACATGGTTAAGAAAAAAAATACAGTTATCTGTCCCGTGTTGTTGAATGTAGGCATCGCTTCGGCCCATTTGGTAAAATAGTCGACTGCGACAATAATATAACCATGCCCCCTGGACGAAGGAGGGTTACAGGTCATGAAGTCAATACCCCATTTCGTAAATGGTCCAGCAGAGACAACATGATGCATTGGTGCTGGCGGTTTGCGGATTTTACGGTAAAAGATCTGGCATGCATGACAACTTCTGACGGCCAAAAGTAACGAGCGCGGAGTATCTTCTGCGCGGTAGCATATCCAGATAAATTTCCACCACAAGCCCCATCATGACAATCATTTAACACTTTTTCGACCTCCTCATGAGTGAGGAACCTCCTTAAAATGGTATCGACACCACGACGATAAAGTGTATCGTTGACGATCAGATAATCTTTGGCTTGGTATCGAATATGTTGCTGATCAGAGTGAGAGGTATTAGGTCAAAAAGTTTGGGTTTGGATATAAATGATGAAATCTCCATCCCAGGGATCAGATGATATGATCAGAAATAGAGACTCGTCTGGAATAGATGGTTCCGACGTAGTTGCATTACTATCAGAGGGAAGGTCATAGAGAAGCTTAGCCAAAACTAAAGACTTCTTTGACTTGGATTTGATGAATTCCAAATCAAATTCCTGCAAATGACAATCCATTTTGAATATTTTACCCCCAGCAATTGACGTGATAAGATGTAAGTCATGGGGTTGCAATCCAAAACTATTGTTGTTTTTCAGTCTCTCTAAATATTAAAAAGGACCAGGTTATCACTGTCGTTAAGCTCGTTAAAACATAAAATAGTGACGGGCTTGTCAATCATGGCAAGAATTGGGTTTCATTCATCACTAGACTCGTTAAATTATTAAATAATGATACTTTATTTGCCCAAAGGGTTGAATTATAGATCAAGCAAATGTTATCCTCCTCAAGCTTGTTAAAAAATAAAGAGGTACTAGTCGACAAATGACCGGGGAAAATTTGGGGAAAGCAAGATATTTTTTTTTTGGTAGCATGTCGCTCTTGAACACAACACTTATTTCATTCCATGTTCGTGACTGTTTGGGTTGGGTAATCATCTTGACAGTTCATTCATACCTATGGTTCATCATACCTTCACTTTGGTTTTGGGTCAATGCTACCAACTCATCACAGTGTCACCGATATGTTCAAGAGAAGTCATCCAGTGATTAAAAACTCACCATCTGCAATACTGGTAAACCTTCATTTTCACTATTCATTTTTACCATTCCATAGTTACCATTTGTATTTTGGAGCTCTCAACCCGATTTCCCCCCTAAACTTCAGTCTCTGATTGTGGTCATTTCTATGGACGGATTTTGTCACCGTTTGATCCAGGTTAGTAGCATGAACTTCCTCTTTCTTTCAGTATTCATTTCATTACCATTCCTTGCAGTTTTTTAGGGTTTTGAGGCCCCTAGGGTAAATTATCCCCAAAATGAGGGCAACACACCCCTGAATGTTGAAACCTACGTTTCATATCAGGTACAGTGAAGTTTACCTGCATGTGCAACGCATTGTCTCAGCCAAGGGAGTGCGTTGGGCACAGTTGAAGCTTTTGATTTTCATGCTGTGTCCAAATTTAGCCTAGTTTTTTGCAATGAATGGAATCTAATGGATCTTATGGTTGATTTTCAGGTTTTCATCGGATTATAATGAAGATTACATGGAGAGAAAGAGAACATGAAGAAAAAGATATGATTGCCTTGAATGATCCGGCCACTATAAGAGCCTTAAGAGATTGCAGGCTACTTAAGTATTTTAAATTGTCGGGAATGAGGAAACAAATAGAACTATTGGAGTTATTAGTTCGAGCATGGGATCCAACAATAGAGGAATTTCACATAAAAAATCAAGTGTTTTCCATAACAGTTGAGGATGTGTATTTTATCACAGGTTTGTCGAGGAGAGGTTTGCCCATTTCTCGCACAGGGTCTACCGTTGGAGGAGAGACAGTGAGGGATCATGTTATGCAGTATTTCTATCTAGGGTTATAACCTAGAAAATATGGAAAAATAAACATCCAGGATGTCAGGGGTTTGCCTTTGAGAACCATTCTTTTCACGATCGCTAAACTTGCTGGCACCGTTACACTCCATGTAGTGAACCGATCATATATGCAGTATGCGCTAGAGTGATTAGAGCCAACAGTCTTCAACTGGTCTGAAGCTGTTCTATCTCAGATAAAGGAAAAACTGAATAAAGCAAAGGGAGGAAGGAAGAAGAATTTCATTTTTGGTTCCATCCTTATCTCCTTCGCTTTGGAACGGATTCCATTGATGTAGCCACAACATGTAACATTGGATATATCTAGTCTTAGAGATCCTCGAATGCACATATGGGTAGAACTTATGGGTTGGCATGCAGGCCAATCGACCGTTGTGTTCTCGACTGCACTCTTCACCTGGTTCCAGCAACAAATCGTCGCCATCGATGAGTATGCATATGCAGGTGTCGAATTCCGAGGAGATCCAAATCTAGTATTACTAGAAGGCGCTCAGTTGGGTGTAATAGGTAAGAATGATTCAACCATATTTTTTGATTTTCCTAAGGTTTATACAATTTTTTTTTGTTTTTGATTTATTTCCAAGACTAAACTAAAGGTTTAATGTAATGCAGATATCAGTCGCGTTCAACCAGTAGAGGAACTAGAGCGCGAGGCAGATGCACTAGAAGAGAGGGCTGTCGGGAGAGCAGTCCTTCAGGACCTTGATATGGCTGAGACTCTAGCTGAGCTTCAGTAGCACATAGAGGGATTAACCTTCAGAATTATAGATTTCCGGCTTGAAGAGTTACCCATGCGACTGCAACGACACACTATTGGGGTTCCTAACCATTGGATGCGGTTGCTCCATATAATTGCTAGATCTATAGCATGTTATCACGAGAACCACTAGTTTACTTGTGATTTTTTGCATACATTTTGAGGTCAGATTACCAACGTGTCTTGGGAACAAATTTTGTAAAAACCTATAACTATCTATCTATGTGTTTTCAAAGTTTTTCCTATGTTTAATGCACAATCCTATTCAATGATGTGAATATTTTCTTTACCTATGTCGCAAATGTCTGTCTAAAACTTGATTAGCTAATGAATCAGTTAAAGTGTTCAGATTTCTAGAAATGTGTTGATATTGAATGAAATCAAAATTTCTCTCCAAAAGTTGAACTCTTAGGAACAATCTAAGAAGTGTTGGATTTCTAATAGTGTAAATACTAGTAAGTTGTAGTACCACAAGTTGTGAGTCTAACCTCATGATTATGCAGTTAATACCAAATGAAGTGGCATCAGAGAGAAGTTCGATCAACGCTATATACTCAGCGATATTATTTGGTGATCTACCGATACAAATCCCTTGAAAACTCACTAATCCGTCGTTCGAAGCGAAAATTTCCCACGCTGCAGAGGATAGATTTTGCATACTATGACTAGCACCATCAGCATATCCAACAAATGGTTCCAAAGATTCAGACATCTGCCATAAAATGTAAAGAGGATTACTAACGTCAAGAAAACTCTAAAAAAACAAATTAAGATAGTGAATGCAAATCAACAACATATAAACAATATAATACAAAAAATTACTACACTCATGATTAAGCATAGTAACGTTTCAAATACAACCCATTTCTAGGCTGTGCCAATGGAATTCCATCGTAGTCAACTAAGTCGTAGGCACCCTTAGCAAGAACTCTTTTGACAATATAGGGGCCATGCCATAATGGTTCGAATTTCCCTGTACCGATTACATCAACTTCTTGATCATAAAGAAGGACCAAGTCGCCCTCTGAGTAGATGCGAGGCTAGAAATTTTTGTCGTATTGCACCTTTATACGTCTCTTATGTGCTTTTTTGGCCAATTGGGCTTCACGACGTGTTTCATCTAGATGGATGAGGTTAAGGAGATACGCTTCTTATTTTGAGGTGTCAGGTAACAAGTCTATCGCGAGTTTTAACAATGATATTTCACATTGGATTGGTAAGATAGCTTCCAGACCATACACCAATTGAAAGGGAGTAAATTCGGTCACGTTTCTCACCAAGGTTTGATACGCCCAGAAGGTGGAGTACAGGATCAAGTGCCAGTTCCTTTTACGGACTCCTATCATTCGTTGAAGCATTCGTATAAGAATTTTTTTAATAGCCTCAACTTTTCCATTTGATTGTGGATAATAAGGAGTAGAATTATCATGCAACAATCCTAGCTTGGCTGTCAATTCAGACATAATATGGTTGTGAAAATGCTTCCCATGATCCGTAACTAGAGCCCATGGGACTCCAAACCGTGCAATAGCGTGGTTGAAGAAAAAAAATACAGTTATCTGTCCCGTGTTGTTGAATGTAGGCATCGCTTCGACCCATTTGGTAAAATAGTCGACTGCGACAATAATATAACCATGCCCCCTGGACGAAGGAGGGTTACAGGTCATGAAGTCAATACCCCATTTCGTAAATGGTCCAGCAGAGACAACATGATGCATTGGTGCTGGCGGTTTGCGGATTTTACGGTAAAAAATCTGGCATGCATGACAACTTCTAACGGCCAAAAGTAACGAGCGCGGAGTATCTTCTGCGCGGTAGCATATCCAGATAAATTTCCACCACAAGCCCCAACATGACAATCATTTAACACTTTTTCGACCTCCTCATGAGTGAGGAACCTCCTTAAAATGGTATCGACACCACGACGATAAAGTGTATCGTTGACGATCAGATAATCTTTGGCTTGGTATCGAATATGTTGCTGATCAGAGTGAGAGGTATTAGGTCAAAAAGTTTGGGTTTGGATATAAATGATGAAATCTCCATCCCAGGGATCAGATGATATGATCAGAAATAGAGACTCGTCTGGAATAGATGGTTCCGACGTAGTTGCATTACTATCAGAGGGAAGGTCATAGAGAAGCTTAGCCAAAACTAAAGACTTCTTTGACTTGGATTTGATGAATTCCAAATCAAATTCCTGCAAATGACAATCCATTTTGAATATTTTACCCCCAGCAATTGACGTGATAAGATGTAAGTCATGGGGTTGCAATCCAAAACTATTGTTGTTTTTCAAAGTAGGATATAATGGCGAAATATTTGGATAGCTTGAACGGCTTCCAAGGCAATATTTTCCATGTACGAGTACTTAACTTTTGTATCATTGAGATTACGACTCAAATAATAGATCGGATGTTCAATTCCATCTTCTACTTGGACCAAAACCATAGTGATTGTCGTTTCAGCCGCGGCTATATATAGGAAATAATCATTTTGATAATTAGGAGGATACATTAATGATGCTCGGATAAGATGGTCCTTGACAACATCAAAAGAATCTTGCACAACTTGGTCCCAATGGAAGGGAACTCCCTTTTTCAATAATCGAGTAAATCCTTTAGCCATTTTGGCGTAGTTTGGAATGAACCTTCTCAGGAAGTTAGCCTTTCCTTGAAGTTTCTGTATCTGAATGTTATTAAATTTGTTGGGCCAGAATTGTAATCTACAGATAAATTACGCAGGTGTTAGTCTAGAACAATAGGTGAAAGACTATACTACCATTTCTCCTAACTCAGAACAGATACACAGAGAGGATTGGATGCTTACTTGTTTCAGTCGCTTCCAAATGACTCCTGTCGCTTCTGCTACAGCTTCAAATTCAAGTGGTTTGTTGGCTGAATTCTTCCTGCAAGAAAGAAAATTGAAACAGTAGAAGATGCAATAATATAGATATCTATTCAAGCTAGTTAGCTAAATTAGTTAAGCATAAACTACATTCATCAACCAAGATCTTACAATATGGAAAATCAAAGTTAATATAGATGCATGTAGGGAAAAACAAGAAGTACTCTTTATTGATGATAGAAGGAGAGGTTACAACCTAGTGACTGATTTGAAGCTTCCTTCCAGCATAGTTCTCAAGTCTCATCACAACATAAATCTCTCTAGCAGTAGCTCTACAAACCAATCTCTCAATTGAAAATTCTCCAGCATTTCTCTACTCAAATTATTCCTTTTCAAACACTTAGATCTGTGTTTAATTTATAGATGAACTGTAGGTTGTTTTGAAATAAATATCTTTCCAAAAATAGGCAAGACGTGTTTCCATTCATGTAGATGTCAAATGGACACTTGGATCTAAAGCTTGACACATGTGAACTCTTCTAGAAGGCACTGGCCAAGTGGAGATTCTGGAACGATGAGAATTTCGCTCCCAATGTGACCAATGCACCTGTGAATGTCGGGAAATGATTTGCAGAGAAGCCTTGTATGGGGCTACCTGCATATGCAACACACTTAGGCCCCTTAGAGCCTGCGTTGGTGAGCTCTCATATGCTAAATAATAAGCTTCAAACCATGGAAATTCTTGCTTGATGAAAGTCTTGCTTGATTTGTCTTGTTTGTTGTCTTAGAGCATATAGCAACTGAAATGATAAGGAATTATATACCCTTGATCATCGGTCCCAGAGATTATGCCTAGTTAACCAGGTCATTGGGAATGGTGCCCAAATTGACCTATAACAATTGCCCCCTAAAGCATGAGATCCAAATAATAAGAACATTTGATTGAGATTCTTTACATTGTGATGAGCCTGGAAATGAAGTGGAATGGTGTTATAGCATCATTTCTCACCTTCATATGATTCATGATTGCTTATATGGCTTTGGGCACCCATTCCTACGGACTTGGACAAATTCACTTAAAAACAGTGTAAAAATCCCCATACGCGACTATGCCCGTACTTTTCCGCGTGTATACGCGAGTCCAGCTGCACTTTTCCGCGTATGCCATTAAAATTATGAAAAAAATATATAATTATTCCCTATTTTCGGGCTGGGTTGATGGTTACTCAGGTAGTTCAACCACCCCAGCACGTGGCCAACTGTTTCCAATTGTTGAAACTACTTGGAGGGAGTATAAAAACCCCTCATGTGTATGGCCTAAGGGAGAGAGAGAATTATTGATATTATACTCTGTTGGTATTCCCTATCCAAGTCTGATTCCCTGTGCCTCCTGCACTTTCCCGATTCATTATAGGAAACCCTTGTTTCCTTGAGATGCTCATCTCTCTATATGTCATCTCGTATGCACCAGTTTGGAAGGAGTCTTAGCGAGGCAAGGGCTGGACGGATCCGGACGACGGTCTGCTCGAAGGCCGTGGGAGGATTCAGGTGATCTCTCCACTCGTTACTTTTGTACATGCTATTTATAATACAGAAGTACCATGCTATTTCCCCAAAATATACGTGTTAGTGTATGCTTATATGTATGAGAAAATTGTTATTTAAGCATTCATTATGATTTATCTGATGTTTTATATCGATTTCACTAACATTTAGAGTAGATATATGCTGTACAACCAGTTCTTCGTGCTTGTTTCTTCTTGTCTTTCAGGTTAAGAAGGAAGGATGGTTGCTGGGGGTTTGGACCCTGCGGGATCTGCTTCAACCATAGGACCTATGGGTAATTTTCTCATTCTACTCTATTTAGTTTTTCTAAACGTGCATGGTTGTGTGAGTCCTTCTTAAGTAGCATGCCCCTGCTCTGTGGAGGTTGTAACCCAACGAACCTCTAGGGTGATATTCCCCGAAACAGAACTGGCGACTCCGCTGGGGATCACATTCTTGTGATTCTCCTGTTGGGTGGTTTCAGCTGTTTGGTAGGATTCCGACAGTTTTATCTTTCATTTGTAGTCCATTTTATTATTTCTCAGTCAGTTTGAAGTCCTGGTTTCTTTTCCAGGCTTGTCCTTTTTGTTTTTTCATTATTTACCTCTGCATACGCGCTTTTTTCTGCACAAAGTCGCATATACACGCGAGTTTTTCTAAAGGGACCCGCGTATACGTGAGTTTCCCTTAGCACAGACGCGTATGCACGCTGGTTGCATAAATGTGAAGTAGCGTATACCTAGGCAGATTTTGAATTTTTGGGTTTCTTGACTTTTTGGTCCTTTCTGGCTGTGGAGACCTGTTCCTACAGTGTCTCTGTACTCTTTGGATTGTGAAGAAAGTGGTTTCTTGTCTTTTATCTCTTTCGTTTGATTGAAAACTAGTCTTTTTGGCAAAGTGTTGTTACTAGTGCTGGCACTTCTGGATTGAGTTCCAAGATCGCTTTCTGAGCATTCTTGGCTGTTCTGCTTTATTAGAACAGAGAGCTTCTGCTCACTTACTCGGTCCTATCTTTGTGTTGTGCTTCGCATTGTGATTTTTTCTTCGTTTTTGATTGGTTTTCTTGAGTTCCATAGGCTAGGTTTTGTTGCAACTTTTGAAGAGCTTTTCTAGCTTCTTTGGAGTTTTTGTTTGCGACGAGTTTGCACTATTTGTCTAGGCTGAGTGGCTGAGTTTTCTGGTCTTCTTTTGCTCTTATTGATCTTGCTACGATTTAGCCTTATAAGGTTTGGGAGCATTTTTGAAGTTTGTGCTTGAAATTTAGTCTTGTTTGGTTTGGATTTTGATAGTTTTGCTTGGTCTTTTCGAGCTCTTTCTTTATAAAACTAAAAAGCTCAAAAAAAACATTTTCACTGGTTATTTGCTTTTGTTGTTGCATTTTCATTTTCGTTTGCTATATCTTTTGAAGCTTTTGTGAGGTTTCTTGCTTTTGGTTTTCAGCTTGATTTTGAGGAGGAGTTGTCATTGATTTCTTCTTCTTGTTTTTAAGTGTTCTTGGTGTCTTCATTTTAAGAGTTCTTGATTTTGAGAACTAGCTTTCTGGGAAACCAAAGAAGAGTTAAAACTGAAGGACTTTTTTGGGAAATTTCACTCTACTTTAGGAGATTTTCATCTTAGGATTTGCATGCTTGTAGTGATTTGCATTAGGTGCATTTAATCATTTAGTCAATTTCATAGTTTTTGTGAGTGTGAGTTTGCTATTTGAAAAGAAAAATACAATTTTTAGTCTCGTAGAACCTGTATAGAGATTGCTCTTAATCGAAAGACAAAGAACTGCATTTGCATGTAGTTAAGTTTTTATTAATTTCTTTTTGCGTCAAAACATCATAAGTTTCATCTCCATATCCTTGTGACTTAACATAACAACCCATTAAAATAAGAGATTTAATCTAAAATCAACTAGCAAGTTTTCTAAGTGTCAATCACCAACTAGCTAGGTTGTAGGGCCTTGGAATAGGTGAGTGAAGAGTTAACTCTCCAAGGCTGCTCAAACAAACATAGAAGTTGATTAATTGAGCGAAATCCAACTCCGTTAGGTGGACCGGGAAAGCTCTCCTCCAGAGATTCAAGCGCGAGGGGAAGTGAAGGCTAAGAAGAGGGATACCCCCTCTCCGATTAGCTGAATCTGACCTCAAGACTGTTCCGCCCGGCTTCTGATACAGATTGGTGCCCATAGTTGCCACTCCTAGGTTCCACACAGGTGACTGCGGGGGGGAATACCCGTGGTACCTGAGGCAGACGTCGCATCACTTTCAGCAGTACTTCTGGGGGGTGCCCTTGCGAAGCTTGGGTGCTTGAGCGGGCAAAGGCTGTCGTTAGGAGGTCGGCGTAACTGTTTCTGATACCTTCGCTAGTTTTTCTGGGCCCTAATCATCCCAGACTGCTTTCGGGAGGTCCTATATTTCGCTTTCCTGTATTTTGGTGTCCGGTCCTCATCACCCGGAGCGGAAATACTTGGAGGCTGTTTGCTTGACTGTATCTCAGGGATTTTTATTTTAGTGAGTGCTCTTTGCTCCTAGCTTGCCTAGCTTTTCACTTTTTGAGTCTAATTTAAAATCTATAAAAGTGGCTGATCAAGCGCCTCGTCGATCGAGGAGAATCCGGGGGTTATCTCCCGAGAGTCCAGAGCCTTCTTCGAGAAGGCGTAGGAGTGATTTAGCAGGTGGTTACCACCCTATGGCGTCTGACGCAGTGGAGAGAGATCCTTCACAAAGGTCTGAAGGTTTCATGGCTGATTCTGGTGTCGGTCCCGAGAGGAGCGTTCCGCTCACCTCGCGAGTTTTGTTTCCTCAGGAAGAAGATTTTCAAATCGAAGACGTACCTAAGCCTCCTGCAACGGGTCCATCTCCTCTTCCTCCTGATTATCCGTTCGTTGTTCAATACATCGGGCCTGAGTCGGAGAGACCGGAAGATCTTCCGTATCATTCTTATCTTTCGATGGCCACGACTAGGAACACAGCTTCTGCTGTGAGTGCTGCAGGCATTCAGACTCCTGCTTATGTTGAAGCAGGGGGCACTATTGCTTCATCTTCGATTGCTTCTAGTGCTGCTGTGTTTGGCTCTGGTTTCACCCAGGCACATGCTTCTCATTCTGGTCCCTTTTGTTCAGGGATGCCCTTTAGTGGGAATTCCTCTTTTTCCTTTTCCGCTGCTTCAGCTGGATCTACGCCCATGTCTAACATGGCTAGTGGATCAGCTTTGTTTCAAGGTTTCCCCTTTGGGACTGGACACATTCCTAGTTCCAATCCTTCTTTAGGGTCGTTTTAGTTTACGTCCCAGACCCAGAGTTTCAACCCTTGGTCTGGGGGGAAAAGTTCGACTACTTTTACGGGATGGAATCCTGTGTTTACTACAGCGGGGGCAGAGAATCAGTTTTACGCAGGTCATCAAGGGAATGCTTCTTTCCCTTCATCGAGTGCTTATCAGTCCTTTTCTCCTCTGTCTAATGCTTGGAACCCCTATCAGGGGCTTTCCTCTTCATTCAATACTTCAGCGGGGGGAACTGGTCTGGGCTTTGGTAACTCGACGTGGGGAGGAGGTTCTTCTCCGTTTTCTACGAGTCCTTTCTGGCAACCTGGTGCCTCATCAAATCCAGGTTATTCTTTTCAGAATGTTGGGAATCCATCCCATCAAGGATGGAATCCTTAGTCTCCGCCTCGCTTACCTTTTCTGGCAACGTTAAACTTGCCAGATCTGTCGAAGTTGACTAATGACCCGATTCTTTATAGTCCGGGGTGGCCTCCGGTCCCAACCAAACTTCCTTCAGACATTCCAAAGTTTGAAGGTAAGAATGGAGAGGATCCGGCGGACCACATCACCACTTTCCACTTATGGTGTTCTTCGAACTCCCTGATCGATGATTCGATTAGGCTGAGATTATTTCAACGCACCCTAACTGGAAATGCTGCCAAATGGTATATCGAGCTCACTGGGGGCAGTTTTGCTACATTTGGAGAACTGGCTGTCACATTTCTAAACCATTTTCAGTTGCCTGTCAGATATGAGGCTGGGGATGAACTCCTGGCTAATTTTAAGCAGGATGAGGCAACTCACATTTCTGATCACATTCAGGAATGGAGGAGAAGGAAGAGGCTTATCAAAGCTCATATTCCTGGAGAATTCCTTCTCGAATGGTTTCTCAAATCCCTGCAGTCAGATATTTCAAAATATGTATCCCTATCTGGGGTATTTTCTGAGGAGCAGGCCATTTTTAGGGCCCAGCAGCTAGAACTGATCTATTCTCAGTCTGGGGTACTTTATAAGTATTTGCCCAATGCTCCTCGCTCCAAATTAGATTTGTCGAAAAATAAACCTGGTCCGCATGGTGACGGGCTTGTCGGATCGGTCAATAGTGGTGCAGCCAGCCTGCTTTCTCAACTGCAGCAGTTGTCTTTACAATCTGCTCCTTCTGGTCAGGCTGTGCCTGCTGATTCATCACCTTCCCAGTCTTTGTCCATAAATGCTGTCCAAACTTCTGATCCCAAAGGAAATCAACAATTCGATGGGAAGAAGAAGGGACGAAATAACAAGAAGAAGGGCAAGAACGGGAAGGGTAATGCAAATAAAACCAACGAGCGTGTTGGTGAGGGTCAAAAGGAGAAAAAGAAAGTGAAGTTTCCATGCAAGCTCTGTGTTGGAGACCATCTCACACACCTTTGCCCTAAAATTCAGGATGCTCAGCGCTTGTTAGCGCAGCAGGGTTCTTCTAGTTCCCAGGCTGTGTTAACAAACCCTTTTCCCCAAGGGCAGCAATTAGTTGTTGGCGCGAACCAAAATCCTGGGGCTTCCTCTGGGGGCACCCAGGAAGGGGAAATTCCATTGAACATTTTCATGATGAGTGCTCACGCGGATATCGCTACGAGATCCCGTGATTATGGCGGAGAAGAGTCTTCGAAAGCTAAGGAAGTTCCTGATGCTACTGAGCCGCTTCACATTACGAAGCCTATTGTTGAGTCTATGCCTCGGATGCCAAAAGCATCTTCTAAGCGGTCAACGATTAATCCAAATGCGAGGGCTGCCCAGAACTACTCGATTGTAGAAGATCTGGCGCAAAGTCCTTGTGCTATGTCAGCTTTAGAGGCACTCCAGTCTTGTCCGGCTCAGCGCAGTGCTTTGCTCACTGCTATTGGGGCTATTGATCCAAAAAATTTTCTTCTGATTACTTTTGATATGACTAATTTTAAGAAGAGACTCCCTCATCACATGGATTTTCATATTAAATCGTCGTATCAGAAGTGCAATATCTTTCGAACGGTTGTGGATGAGGTTGCTTCTACATGCGTAATGTCTCTCGCATGCTGGAAGACGCTTGGATCTCCGAAAGCTGTTCCATCTAGCACTGTTCTTACCGCGTTCGATGGTCATTCTCACAGACCCCATGGTATTGTCCCGGCTTTGCCCATCTGTGTTGGGGGCAAAACTGTCAACATAGAGGTTGAGGTAGTGGATGCAGCCTTGGACTACAACCTTCTGTTGGGGAGGAATTGCATTTATGAGATGGATGCCATTGCATCCTCATTATTTCGAATTGTATGTTTCCCCCACGAAGGGAGGATTGTCACAGTGGATCAACTGGACTGTCCTCAGGTAGACCTGAATGCGCCTTCTGACTCATCCGTTCCTAAGTTGGATAATACTAAGGCGCCTATTGAGAATCTAGGAGTTGGAATGTATTCTTCCCTGATGGGTACTTTCGATCTTCCTCCTCCTACGGTGCATATTAATGCTATTTCATCCTCCAAGGCTCCCCTTCGAAGAGAGTTCTTTTGAACTCATTATTTTTCGGACCCTTGGACCTTACCTTCCCCTACTGCCACATTAGCGGAAGGTCAAGTGGGTGGAATGGCATTTCCGATTTCTGCAGCTGAGATTGCATATCAGTCTATTTTTGACACTGCAGAATCCATCCCAGCTCCTCTTTCACCGGAAGAGTTGGATGGTGATGTGGCTCCGGCTTGGACGCTTAGTTCTTCTTCGGCCCAAGATTGCCTTGATACCACTCTTCCATCTGAAGAGGCAATCCTGGAAGCCATGACTGGTATAGATAGACCGTGGGATGATTTGCATCATCGGTCTTACTTCCTACCTGACTTGAGCGAAGTTGAAACTAGTTTTCCAAGTCCTCAGTCTCCTGGTCCTGTTCACCCAGTCTTGAACCCTTTGGCACCAACACAAGTTTATGCTGAAGGGAACATGGCTGTGATCTCTCCTACTATCCCGGTGAACATTTCCAAGGATCCCAATATTATCGAGAATGTCTTCATTGGAGCTGAATGTTCCCGTGAAGAGGTTCAAATTTATACCGAGCTCTTCAAAGAGTATAGGGATGTATTTGCTTGGTCTTATGAGGAAATGCATGGCATAGACCCATCTATTGTCCAGCATGAGATCAAGACGTATGAAAACGCTAAGCCGGTCAGGCAAAAACTTCATCCGGTCAATCCTAGGAAGGCAGCAGCTATCAAAGCTGAAGTTGAAAAGCTGCTTAAGGTGGGATTCATTTTCCCAGTTCATCTGACTGAATGGGTTTCAAACCCTGTTCCCGTAGATAAAAAGCAAGGAACGATTCGAGTGTGCATCGATTTCAGAGACCTAAATAAGGCATGTCCTAAAGACAATTACCCCACACCATTCATCGATCAGATCATTGACGAGTGTGCCGGTAACGAGATTTTCTCCTTCATGGACGGTTTCTCCGGATATAATCAAATTACTATCCGTCCTGAAGATCAACATAAGACTACATTTATTTGTCCCTGGGGTACGTTTGTATACAAGAATATGCCTTTTGGTCTTAAAAATGCTGGGGCTACCTTTCAGCGGGCCATGTCTTACGCCTTCCACGACATCAAGAAGATTATCGAGGCATACTTAGATGATCTAGCTGCTCATTCTCGAAAGAGGATGGATCATCCTGGTCACCTCCGACAAATATTTGAAAGATGTCGTTTTTATAAAATTCGATTGAATCTGAACAAGTGCATTTTCGCGGTTACATCCGGTCGGCTATTGGGATTCATTGTGTCTAGGGAAGGGATAAGGGTAGATCCCTTCAAGGTTGAGGCAATACTTCGGTTGCCTCCCCCGTCTTCAATCCGTCGGCTTCAAAGTCTCCAAGGAAAGTCTAATTTTCTTCGGAGGTTTATCGTCAATTATGCTGAGATTACAAAGGGATATATGAGACTGTTGAAGAAAGGAGTCCCTTTTCTTTGGGATGACTACGCTCAACGCTCGTTCGATGCTTTGAAAAAGGCATTGACCTCTGCTCCTTTACTGAGTCCACCTAATTATAGCAGAGATTTTCTTTTGTATCTGGCAGCAACAGAATCTACCATTGGTATGGTTCTGGTTCAGGAGGATGATGCTCTTGCTGAGCATGTTATTTACTACCTCAGTCGAGGACTGGTAGGACCTGAACTTCGATACACCCCGATAGAAAAGTTAGCCTTAGCAGCAGTTCATGCTGTGCAGCGACTCCGGCATTACATTATTCTTCACAAAACTTATGTCTTGGCAGCTGCCAATCCATTTCAGTTTGTCCTCAGCAGGCGAGTGATTGGGGGCAAATATAATAGATGGATTGTGATTTTACAGGAATTTGATCTCGAGTTCATGTCTGCCAAATCCAAGAAGTCATTAGTTTTTGTGGAATTGATCTCCGAGTTGCCCTGTGGAGAAGAGATGATCTATGATGAGTCCTTTCCGGACGAACACTTGTTTCTTATCTCTCCACAGGATCCTTGGTACGGGGATATCATTGTGTATCTCCAGACTGCGAAGTTGCCCTCTACTTTTTCGAAAGATGAGCGTCGTAAGCTGCGTCACTTAGCCAAGAATTATCTAATTATTGGTGATGCTTTATACCGTCGAGGGGTTGATTCAATCCTAAGATGCTGCTTAACTCTCGAAGAAGCTGAGGTTGTGCTCAATGATTCTCACAGTGGAGCTTGTGGGGGTCATTTATCTGGGCTTGCTACAGCCCAAAAAATTTTGCGTGCTGGATAATTTTGGCCCTCGATTTTCAAAGATTGTATTGAATCGGTCAAAAAGTGTCATCTGTGTCAGGTTTATACTCGAAAAATGCGCGCTCATCCAGCTCCGCTTTTTCCAGTCGTTACTGTCGGTCCCTTTACAAAGTGGGGTATTGATTATACTACTTGTAACCTGCCTTCGGCAAAAGGTCACAAGTACATTATTGTAGCAGTAGACTACTTTACGAAGTGGGTCAAGGCTATGCCTACTTTTGGGAACGATGGTGAGACTGCAGCTTTGTTCCTTTTCAACCAAGTTATCGCTCGTTTTGGTATTCCTAGAGAGATTGTCACTAACCATGGCAGTGATTTTCAAAATAGTATGATGGCTGAGTTACTCTGAAATTGGGTTTCCAGCAGGAGCATTCATCTCCATATTATCCTTAGGCCAATGGGCAAGTGGAAGTCGTGAATAAATCCTTGAAGAAAATTCTTCAAAGGACAATTGATAAAGCTAGATCCAACTGGCATATTATGCTATATCCTGCACTTTGGGCATACAGGACGTCAGTGAAAACTGCAACTGGCTTTACTCCGTTTCAGTTAGTGCATGGGGTGGAATCCGTATTTCCTATTGAATGCGAGATTCCTTCTCTTAAATTAGCTGTTGAACTTCTTCTTGACACTTCTAGTCTGGCAGAACGGCTTCTTCATCTGGAACATCTCGATGAGCAGCGTCGAGATGCCTCCACGATGAATGAAGCGCATAAAAACCGAGTAAAATTTCAATACGATAAGGCGGTCAAGCCTAGGGTCTTTTCGGAAGGTGACCTTGTTTTGGTCTATGCCCAAGAAAAGGATGCCCTGGGGGCAGGAAAGTTTAAGTCTATGTGGTATGGCCCCTATATCGTTAAAAAAGTCCTTAAGAAAGGAGCATATACCTTGGTTGATTTTGAAGGGAACGAGTTGCCGGAGCCCCGAAATGGGCTCTATTTGAAGAAGTATTATGCCTAGGCTTCGGCCTGGCATGTTGCTTTTGTATATAGTAGTTTTTGCTTTGTACATATCTGGTTGATTTTCAATTTTTGATGAGTTGGTGATGTTTTTGATCTGCTTTGGCAGGTTGTGTTGGATGTCATGAGTCATTTTGGTTTCGCCGATGGTGCTAGTAGACACACCCGGAACTTAGCTTCCGCGGCTTGGGTGCTTCATTATCCATCCGGTCAGCTGTTAGTATCAAGAGGGGTCTGCATTGGTCCTGCTTCCAATAATATAGCGGAATACACTGCAGTTATTCATCTACTCTCGGAGGCAATATCTTTGGGTGTTGATTCGTTGGTAGTTTTCTTGGACTCCCAGCTGGTGGTGTCGCAGTTGAACAACACTTATCGGGTACGAGATCCATTTTTATTACGATTGTTCTTGAGGGTACGTTTGTTACAAATGTCATTTCAATTTTTAACTTTCATTCATATTCCTCGAGCTGACAATTGGTTTGCTGACTCATTAGCTAATCAAGCATTATATTGGCATATTAATCATTCCATAAAATAAATTTTTAATCATCAAAAACATCATACATTTGATACATTTATCACATCACATCAAATATCGCTGTATATATATCATCGGAGTGTCAAAAAACTTTACAAAATTTGGATCCATAAATGTCGTACAAAACTTGGGCTTATGCCCCATCATGTTCAGTCTCAAAAAAGAATATACAGTCATCTAATACATAATATCTATCTACTCCTGAGGTCCCTGCCCAGAAGTCGTGTTCCTATAGAACGTGACTGCAGTGGCAACTCGGCGGAATAGTCTAACCCAGTCTCAGGGCACTCCTACCACCCGTCTCTGGATGGCTTCTGGTAGATCCTCCACAGTAGCCATAGGTATTTGGCGGGTTAGTCCCTCCAAATTCCTCTGCACGGCCTGGAGAGTCCTATCTGAATCCACAGTATCTGCTTCGCCCCTGCGGCGCTTATGGCGTGGTAGGCCCTCAGGACGAACTGGTTCAACATATGAAACATGATAATTTTAATTGTCAGTCATTATGAATCCAATCAAAAACATGTTTGTTTTTCATTTTTTCATACATATTTGAAAAAATCCAAAAAAATTATATAAGTCAAATTTTTTTTTGCAAACTTACCGACTGTTCCCCATGCTGTGCCTGGTGGAAGAACTAGATCTGGATCTCCACGAAAGTCCATCCCGACATAGGGATAGTCGTCCACTGCGATGATTTGTTCTCCCCACCAAAGGAAGAACTCATCATCCCATGTGGTCCGGGGTACTTCACTACCCCCCAGTCTCTTCTTCATGTCCGCCCAACGGGCAATTCTTGGGTCCCACGGGCTACTGATGGTAGAGATGACTCTGGGTCTCAATGATGGAATCTTCTCAAAGAAGAATGTTGTCAAAATTGTACCATAGCCAAAATGTTTAGTCTTTACTTGGCGAGTTGAGGTCAACTGTTGTTTCATGTTCAGTAAAAGGGCTGTGCACCAATTGTAAACATGAGTCAAACATTCTACTGCTATGCTCATTTGCGTCCTGGACGCCTGATGTAGAGAGGCGGATCCTGCCACTCTGCTGATGGTGAAAAGGAGGATTTTCATGTGCAAATCCCTCACATCTTTAATTGCAATCTGCGTTCCAACCTTTTTGGAACCCGGTACGCAATACACGTGGACATAGACTTCCACGGTTAACCCTCCCAGGGGCTTCCCGTGCAAGTCTACTGGTTCTCCCCTCCGGGAGAGTCCAGTAATGAAATATATGTCTTCCACTTCAATGCGTACTGGCATCTGATCAATAATGAAGCAATCCTGATCTGGTTAATTTACGAGCATTTCTAGCAACCGCACATTGCTTTTCATATTTGGCATCTTGAAGAATTTGAACAATCCGCAATTCCGAAGGATATTTTGCGCTGCGCGATCTTGCATGACCTCTTGGTCATTTGCGCTATGCTCACGTTCCCTCCATGAGATTATCATCCTGTCAAATTTCATTAAATTATGCATTAGCCACGCTTTTTTGGATTCGGACCTGCGCATACACAGTTTTTCCTTTGCACAGTCGCGTGTATACGCGAGTTTCCTTTAACGAACCCGCGTATGCGCAAGTCCGCATATTTTAGCAAGGGTTTTAAAGCTAAAATTCACTTAATTTTAAATTCCAAATAGACAAAATGAATAAAAAGGATGATTTAGGAGCCTACCTGAAGTTTCGGTGCGTTTCGACGGTCGGTCGTTCCTGATTTGACGAAAGAAGTTTTTTGCTCCAGAGCACTTTTTCCAAATCAGCAATGCAATAATGAACCAAATATGAGGTAATTTGTCTATTTATGGCTAAAAAGTTGAAAATTTTCGCAAAAATTCCTTATGCTTATTTTTTCGATCTATCTTAAGCTGCATAACCCGGATGCTTGGAAGTGCCCAGTTTGGTATGTTTTCAGGTACATTTTGACGATTTTGAGATTTTTCTCGGTTTTTGATCCATGATTACCGACTCGTCATGGCAGGTATATGATCTTCACTGGCATATAGGTTAGGGAAATCACTTTTCGTTGCATCTTGCATACTAGCCTCCATACTGATCACTTGCCTTAGGGTCGATCCCATCAGGTCATGAGTATTACACCCATTTCACTCGCCGATTATTTAATCATGACTTGATGGTAGAGCCTTCTTTTACATGGGCTTCCTAGTTAGTTCCTCGCTATCACTTGTTGCCCATGCTACGTTTTATGTAGGCTCGGGAGTCCTCTTTAGTCCCGCCATGTCTTATGTGTTGAAGCTTCATTCTTCTTCTTCTTCACTATCATTTTTTCTGGCTTTTACCCTAGAGGCTCCCTGGTGTCGTTAAGTTGTATTACTGCATTGCATATTGGCTACTTGTTTATCCTGGCCTTTAGCCGGCTTCATTTGAACTCTATGTTTAAGCCAAATTTTGACCTTGACTTTATGTACAAGTTAACCATTGCATGCACTTAGCTATCACGACTTGACACCTTTTTACCCATGGATGGAACGTTTCTCTGAGTATCACTTACCAATTTTCGCCACCTTGCATTGAGCATAGGATTGTTCCAATCCCAGGAACTAGTGCATCTGATTTCTTGATACTCGTTCTATCCATTGTACCATAGCATTCTTTTATTCTTTTTTCAGGCTTATTATATGAAAAAGACAAAAAAATCAAATATAACAAAAAGAGCGGGAACGGGAGGTATCTTCATTGTTTTGATGGCAGTACAGAGTCAGTTTGTCGCCCTTGAACAAAGCACATATACTTATATATATTTCCTTCATTTGGGATGGTTTTAGTTTTGACCTAGGTTCAGCCTTTACCATGTTTCACTTGTCGGTTCTCCCCCGGTTGGTTATCTCTTCCAATCATATGGAGAGTTTGTTCTGCCTCCTGCATAACAGACTTATACAGTGTCACTTTTTACTGCCATGGTCATCACGAGTCATGCTTTTGTTCAAGGGAAGTTTAACCAGAGTCGGCCATTTTGCGGTGTCTCTTGACTCATTATTCAGCCGGCCTTCCCGGTCTTGTCAATATCTTGTTCTATCACATCAGATGTTTTGGTCCTCTACTCGTGCTGGTTTGAGAAGGTCTCCATTGACTTCTTGCTGGTGGGTTTGTCTCTTATCGACTACGACACATTGCTTTGAGAGCAAACCTAGAGCTGCACCCTGGCCCTATTTCCATCATTGATAGGTGACCTTGTGCTCAGCATTTGATCATCATTATGGGTCTTTGACTGAGTGGTTTCCCCTGTGTTCGACGTCAGCACACATTATCACACTTGGGATTCGTGCATTACCTTGATTTCCATTTGACCCTATCGGTGGATTTCTCGCCTCTGTGTCAGCTTTCATTATTGGTTGGTTCAGAGGGTTTCTTCCGTGCGCTAGCTTCATCTTGTGCATGTCAGAAACGTACTTCGGTTTTGGTTCCGTCACTCTACTTCGTCCGATTCCTTCCAAATTTTGGCCTGCGGGTTACACTCGCGCTGGATTGATGTGGGATGCCTTAATGCCTTCCTTCCAGCAGATCTTTTCCCATCGACTCCGACTCATTGCTCTGGGAATAAGGTCTAGAGTCTTTTTATCAGTACCTTAGGGTTTGCAGTCATCAGTGGCAGACTCTTCGCTATCGACAGTGGGGATTCATCATTGCCTCCTGATTGGTAGATTCTTTCAAGTGTTCGACTTCAACTCATTCATTCGCACTTGTTAGATAGTACTGGGGCACCTTGACAGTCATTATCATTATCGGTGGGTTGTCTCGCATTGGTTAACGATATACATCATTGACCGGTAATCCAATGATTTCTCACATGGTCGACTTCAGCTCATTTATTCCCATTGTGTATAATTGTGCCATAGTGATCGGTGAAGACCTCGGGTTGCATCAGCATTCTTCGGTTCACTTTTGACAGTCTATTCAGTTTCTGCCAGTGATGCCGTCCACCCTTATATGTTGCAGTTCAGCACAGCAGCATCTTATATGTTGGCTCCCGAGTTGCGTGATTGTATCGTTTGATCCACCTCTTATGATCCGGTACTTGGAGATTCAGTTACTTATTTGATTAGACATCCAGTTGCACCATCTTTGATCAGCTTTTTATATGTGATACTTGGACATTGATTCAGACTTGTATTTCCGGGCCATGCTCAGATGATTCATTGTGTACTTTCAGTTCAGCTATACTTGTATACATATTGGATCTATTTAGTACTTTCCATACGATGTATTTTTTGACTGAGCATGGGTATGCTCGCCTCAGCATGAGTTGACTCTCTGTTTTCTTTCATTGGTTTTTGGCAGGCTGAAATCTGGTGAAGTCCTCTCTTGTCCTTGCGAAGTTATTTATATGTGCATAATACATTTCGGCCATCATGTACCCCTTCTGACCTCATATATTAGGGGGCATCTGTTATAGCATCATTTCTCACCTTCATATGATTCATGATTGCTTATATGGCTTTGGGCACCCATTCCTATAGACTTGGACAAATTCACTTAAAAACAGTGTAAAAATCCCCATACGCGACTATGCCCGTACTTTTCCGCGTGTATACGCGAGTCCAGCTAGACTTTTCCGCGTATGCCATTAAAAATGATTAAAAATATATATAATTATTCCCTATTTTCGGGCTGGGTTGATGGTTACTCAGGTAGTTCAACCACCCCAGCATGTGGCCAACTGTTTCCAACTGTTGAAACTACTTGGAGGGAGTATAAAAACCCCTCATGTGTATGGCCTAAGGGGGAGAGAGAATTATTGATATTATACTATGTTGGTATTCCCTATCCAAGTCTGATTCCCCGTGCCTCCTGCACTTTCCGAGTTCATTATAGGAAACCCTTGTTTCCTTGAGATGCTCATCTCCCTATATGTCATCTCGTATGCACCAGTTTGGAAGGAGTCTTAGCGAGGCAAGGGCTGGACGGATTCAGACGACGGTCTGCTCGAAGGCTGTGGGAGGATTCAGGTGATCTCTCCACTCGTTACTTTTGTACATGCTATTTATAATACAAAAGTACCATGTTGTTACCGAAATATACGTGTTAGTGTATGCTTATATGTATGAGAACATTGTTATTTAAGCATTCATTATGATTTATATTATGTTTTATACCGATTTCACTAACATTTAGAGTAGATATATGCTGTACAACTAGTTCTTCGTACTTGTTTCTTCTTGTCTTTCAGGTTAAGAAGGAAGGACGGTTGCTGGGGGTTTGGACCCCGTGGGATCTGCTTCAACCGTAGGACCTACGGGTAATTTTCTCATTCTACTCTATTTAGTTTTTCTAAACGTGCATGGTTGTGTGAGTCCTTCTTAAGTAGCATGCCCCTGCTCTGTGGAGGTTGTAACCCAACGAACCTCTAGGGTGATATTCCCCGAAACAAATGGTCACCTACATCAATCTTACAATACATTACATCATGATATATCCTCTATTGATAATAGTTTATGAGGGTAGGCATTCCCATAGTCAACACATAAACAATCTAATAACATGTACATAATTCAAAAAGTTGTCTACATTGGAATGTTGCCCAGATGCAGACATGCCTACAGATATAGGCCCATGTTTGGATGAAAATCTGTATGTAAGGTCGCTGTACAGATGATGTGTACAAAAATCCTGAAATCGCAGCCCAGATGGATGAAACTAGATCCGGGGTCTTCTTATCTTTTTCACTCAACCATTCGAGTACAAGTGTAGCCATGCGAATATATGATTTGTCGCCGAACATGGAAAGACATCGTTTGATTACTAGCCAATGATGTGAGCTGTTAAAAAACGCGAGAGAACCACCATTAATGTCAATGGCCCTCAAGGTACTGCAGTACATTTCATAAGGCGTGAATAGATGTTTTGATGTCGAACTCCAAACAAAATCTTTCGGTCAAAGGTCTGGAAGCGAGAATCTTGTCGATGCTGTAACTAGCCTCATGGTATTGGAATCTGATGTTTCTAAGTGAACTTCCTGGATATTGATTTGTAGTCGACAGGAAGTCACCTTATTGCAAAACAAGAGTTACTGATTTCGAGGACAAGGATATGACTTGATATAGCAATTTTCAGCGATGACGGTCATGAAAATGAAGGTTTACGAGTATTGCAGATGGATGAGTTTTTAATCATTGGATGAATTCTCTTGAACATATTGGCAACACTGTGATGAGTTGGAAGCATTGACCCAAAACCGAAGTGAAGGTATGATGAACCATAGCCTAGATTGCATTGGGATTTCCTATTTAGGAGTTCCATCTCTTCCCATTGAGGAGCTCTTGGGAGATCTTGTATTGCTTGTCCATTATCTAGTTGGAGACCAAGCTTATACTTCCAACTGCAACACAGATCCAGTGAGGGTTTGCTTGCTTTTGTAAGCTACAACAAATGGAACTCTAGATCTGTTTAGATCTAGCTTGTATTGGAGCCTCTTCTCAGTGAGTGTGTCTTTTAACCTCCTGGAAGAGTGCATCCATTTTCTGAGCTTCAGTTTTGATCTTGGAATCAGGCCAAAGTATTATACATCATTATCTGCATAGTTCCTTAAAGTGACTGCATCCTTTCTACATACAGAGTTGCAGTGGGGTTTTGTGTATCAGCTTGAAGGAAAGATCTCTGGTGAAAGGGACCCTTCCCTTCACTGTGGTGATCCATGGATTGGCCAACCAATCCATATTAATTTCAGTTATGATCCTTTGTGTATCATATGCTTCAGGAATTTCTGAAGATTATTGCAGATATGTGGCTTAGATTTGTAATAGATCTATATTTTTATGTAAATATCTGCCCTAGAAATGAGATATAATGAAATAACGCTTTAGCCTCCTGATAATTACACTGTCAATCCCATTCTGCATTTTCTTGTGTTGTAGTATCTCATTTTGAAGCCTTGATCCATGTAAAACTTCTGTATTTCTTTGATATTTTGCATAAATCATATCATAGGTCTAATTTAATGATGTACATACTTATTTTCACCTAATTCCTTCAGAAAGTTACACTGCATATGCTTCAGTCACGTTATGCATACTCTAGGTCATGGGAAATCAGCTTTTTAAGGCATTTCGGGAGTGGGAGATCTGTTTAACTTATCTAGAATGATTGTTTTAAGCTGAAATTTGCTATGGGAGTCTCTTATGACCTAAGATAACAGATCCAATTGTCACTTTCCTCTGTTTTTCTGAAAATTTCTGAAAATAACTTTTTTAGTGCTTAAATCACTGTTTTTCCCCACTTTGGGTTGAAGGAATAGATACATTTCCTTGATGCTGCATATATTACTATTAGTAAAGTGTCTATTAACATATCCCATGCATTATTAGTTTGCTACTACTCCAATACAATGTTTATATATTGCTGCAGTCCCTCATTGGACATTTATCAAGCCATACTAGGCGTGGGAGGCCTGTTTGCCTCACTAGTTTGTTTGGTTTCGAATATCCTCTTGGAATTGGGTCTTATATTATCATATATAAGGAATCCAAAAGTTGGTATTGGTTTTTGAAGCAAACATCCCTGAAAAATGCATTTTTTAGGCCTGTTTTGCTGAGCAGTCCCTTTTGGGATATTATAGTGGTATAAGAGCATGATCTTTGGCTCAGCCTGTGAGATACAGATATTAGAAGACTAAACAGAAGGATTAGATTTCAGAATGATGGAGAGGATGAGATTAATCTCATTAGTTTTCATATCTAAGAAGAGCCTCTTCAAAGAGGTTGAACAAAAGAAAAAAGAAAGCTGCAGTGGGACCTCTAGAAGGTTTCAAGAAGAAGAAGGACCAAGTACTTCCTATTCTCATAGAGGGAGTGAAGAGTAGGAAGAGAAATTAGAATATGAGATTCTAAGTAGGTAATTGACAGAGTACAAGTTTCACTCTAGAGCCTTTAAGGAGACTCTAACTTTTCCTCAATTCATCCAGATGAAGGAAGAGAAGAGACCTTGCAGTAAAAGGGTGATCAAGAGATTTGAGGAAGAGAAGTCCCCACTCTCTCTTGAGGAGATTTTCACCAGCACTATGATAGCCTTGGAAGGGCAACCTTCAACACCTGCAGTTGAGGAAGCCAACATTGTGAAAGAAATAACTCTTGCAGCAATGCAAGGTGTTCCCAAAGTCCAGCAAGGTATGATTGCATTTCCACTTCCTATTATTGCAACAAATCTTTTAGAAGATTGTGGAAATAGGTTGTTGTATGACCTAGGAGCATCACTTACTGCTAATATAGAGCAGCAGGGTTGCACTATGCTGTCCAAGAGGAGTAGTGAAGAGTTAAGGACCCATTCCTCATGGGAACATTCAGATGCCAGCTTCATTCATGAAGCCATGGAGGAAGAGATGTCAAAGGGTAGACATCTTGGGATGAGAAAATATTTCTCCTCTCCAGATGACACTCTCTTAATGAGCATGCCACAACTCAAAGAGAGACTTCTACTTACAGGAGATCCAAGGCCTCTTTGGTTTTGGGAGGCCATGCATGAGGAGGAGGTCTCATCAGGAGATCCTATCGGAGGTGCACTTCAACATTTCATGAGGTGAAAATTTCTTCAAAGGTTGGAGGAGCATGGTGTCCTACCTTGGGAGGATACCAAGCAATGGAAAAATGAGATCCATAACCCACATTGGGATGAGTGGATGGCAGTATGGAGCAAGAGGTTTCCAAATCCCTTGCAAATCTATGATACAGACCAGCAAGAAGATTGGCTGCGCTGGTTGTTTTTGGGTGAGTTTGGTCACTACTCGAAAATTTCTATTTCTTTAACTCATGCCTTGAGTCTCATTGATACGATGCATAAGAAGAAGGCATGGTTGTTGTGGCTGTTAAGAAGAGATTTTGGACATCATATGTCAAATATTATGTCCATATATTTTCCTTTGTTTGAGATATATCTCATGAGCTCACATGTATGTATGCTTGAGATGTATTTCATGTATGTGCAATGTTTTTGGAGGGAGGATAACTTCCCCATGATGTATAAGGGAGTTGGCTTGTGCTTGGTTGATGAGACAACTTACATGTCCATCAATGTATCATTGCTCCATGATCTGAATTTGATAATGCAAGGAGGCAATAAGAGTCCTTGTTTCTATGGCTATTATTGAGAGGGTATGGGCTGGAATCTCTCCATACTCATCATGATGTTCTAGAAGGAATGTATGGCACATTTTCTTGTTATTTTGATCATGTACAACTGATATATATTGTTGTGTACTTCTACCTAGTAGATGAGCACTCATGCACATCCATTACCTTGCTGGAGGGAAACTTGCCACATGACATTCTCAAGCAACAGTTGGAAGAACTGCACTGTATCCCTTGGGTAAACCATTGTTATCATGGGACCATAAATATTTTTTTGATTTGGATGCCAAATGGTGATGAGGTGCCATTCCTTTTGGATGGGATGGTTTGGGCCAGGACTATTCTCAAACTTGGCCACTCCCTTGATGGGCTAAGGGAGGTCTTGCAGCATGATGGGTGCTTCCCTAAAGCTCCAAATATACATTTCACCTTCAACCATGATGGGATGATGAGGGCAGCAAGTAAGTGGTATTTAAACCACTTACCACATCTAGATCTGAAGTAGGGAGGAGATGACCTGTGCTGGTTTCTATTGGGTGAGTGTGGATACCACCCAAAGTTTTTGATTTTCTTGTCTCATGCCTTGTATTTCGAGAGAGGGATGCATAAGAAGGAGGCGTGGTTTCTTGGGTTGACAAGAAGAAAGTATGGGCACCCCATGATGAAGTCCATGTCCATACATTTTCTTATACCTATAATGTATGTACATGTATTTATGTTTAGAATGAATATCATAATCATGTATGTACCTTGGGTTGGGGGAGACTGTAACCTTCTCATGAGTTGGTATGAGGGAGCTTGTTTATATCATGATGATGATGATGCTCTGATCTTTGTTGGGAACATGAGGGGAGGGATGAAGAATTGGTTTAGTGTGTCCTTTGGGAATGAAATCTCTCATATTCATTCATGCTTCAAGAGGAGGATAGAACATTGTGTGGCTGCTACATTATATCATTTGATTTCTTATGCTAGAAGCCATATGTTGGGCTTATTTCATTGGAAGAAGTCTCTCACTTGGGAGAATTTGCAGCAAGATAGGTGTTGTTTTAATCATATTCAGCCAACACCTATTACCCTCTACTATTTCCAAGATTTGAAGAAGATTTTTGCAGCAAGAAGGTGGTGGGATGGCCACTTATTGTACTATGATTTGAGGCAGCAAGATGAAGGACAATGCTGGTCTCAAGGGAGGGACTATTGTCACCATCCAATGTATCATGTGACACTTAGTCCATGTTTCTTTTGGAGCACATATGGTGAAGATACTCTATTCACTATACGCATGGAAGATTGGGCAAGAAGGCTCACTAGAATCCATGAAGGGGATCATGAAGTTCCAAGTCTCTTTTGGCTTCATGAGGACTATATTATTGCAGCCCAGGATCATCATCTCCATATTTATCATAAATGGAGGGAGAGATAGCGTGAGTTGAGTATTCTTATCTCTCATTTCCAGCCATGGAGCCCCTACACATTGCATATGGTGGGGATTGGTGACTATTTCTTTGAGCTGTCAAGGGTGACTCACTTTGTTTGGATGATAACATGGAGATTGGAGTTTCTCATGGGGGTTGAAGTGCCCAATGTTTACCATCTCTCATGCCTTGAAGGGACCAATGGACAACATATGTTTCTTTTATGTATCTCCCATTACTTCATGATGACAACTATTTGGTTCATCCACCAAAGGCAGACTTGCATTCTTGGGAGGAGACAACTCCATTGGAGATTTTACAAAGTCCTTGTGAGTTGCTTGAGGACAAGCAACCTTTTGGAGGGGAGGACTATAATATTCCTATTTTAATAGGAATATTCAATTTCATTTTGTTTTCTTTTCTTAGAGAATAATTATGCAAAGGAGGGTCAAAAAATCCTAATAAAAGAATAAATACATGCCCAATGTGAACAGAGGTAAATTAGGGTTGTTTTGATAAAATCCACTTGTGTGTGAAACAGGATTGAGCCATTTGACTGGGTCAATAGAACCAAATCACAACACAGTACAGATGCATTGAACCTCCTGGATGATCAACGCAGTTCTAGAAGGAGGTCCTCCATGTGAAAAGGGTTAAATGAATTAAGGTGATTTAGGGTTTTGGCAAGCTCTCATCTTATAAAAGGAAGGGAAGGAAACATTTTGAGGGGTTCATGATTTGATTTTTGAATTGCTGTCTGTTTAGACAAACAAATTTCTTGGCTGCTTAGCCTAGATTGCATTGGGATTTCCTATTTAGGAGTTCCATCTCTTCCCATTGAGGAGCTCTTGGGAGAGCTTGTATTGCTTGTCCATTATCTGGTTGGAGACCAAGCTTATACTTCTAACTGCAACATAGATACAGTGAGGGTTTTCTTGATTTTGTAAGCTACAACAAATGGAACTCTAGATCTGTTTAGATCTAGCTTGTATTGGAGCCTCTTCTCAGTGAGTGTGTCTTTTAACCTCCTGGAAGAGTGCATCCATTTTTTTAGCTTCAGTTATCTTGGCATCAGGAAAAAGTATTCTAAATCACTATTTGCGCAATTCCTTGAAGAGACTGCGTCCTTTCTGTAGGCAGAGTTGTAGTGGGGTTTTGTGTATCAGCTTGAAGGAAAGATCTCTGGTGAAAGGGACCCTTCCCTTCACTGTGGTGATCCATGGATTTGCCAAAAAATCCATGTTCATTTCAGATCTGATCTACTGTGTATCATATGATTCAGAAATTTCTGAATATTACTACAGATCTGTGGCTTAGATCTCAGATCTATTCATTGATATCCATCTTTTGCTAAGATCCCCAAGGGGAGCGTAAAGAAGAGCCTCTTTGGCATATATATCTGTAATAGATCTATATTTTTATGTAAATATATTCCATAGATATGAGATAATGAAATAATGCTTCAGCCTCCTGAAAATTAAGCTGTCAATCCCATTTTGCATTTTCTTGTGTTGTAGTATCTCATTTTGAAGCCTTGATCCATGTAAAACTTCTGTCTTTATTTGATATATTGCATAAATAATATCATAGGTTTGATTTAATGATGTCCATACTTATGTGCACCTAATTCCTTCATAAAGTTACGTTTCATATGCTTCAGTCACATTCTGCATACTCTAGGTCACGGGAAATCAACATTTTTAAGGCATTTCGGGAGTGGGAGGTCTGTTTAACTTAGATAGAATGATTTTTTAAAGCTAAAGTTTGGTATGGGAGTCCCTCATGACCTAAGATAACAGATCCAACCATCAATTTACTCTGTTTTTACGCAGATTTATGAAAATAACCTTTTTAGGGCTTAAATCACTGTTTTTCCCCACTTGGGGTTGAAGGTATAGATCAATTTCCTTTTTGCTGCATATATTAATATTATTAAAGTGTCTATTAACATATCCCATGCATTATTAGGCTGATACTACTCCAATACAATGTTTGTATATTGCTGCAGTCCCTCATTGGACATTTACCAAGCCATACTAGGTGTGGGAGGCCTGTTTGCCTCACCTAGTTTGTTTGGTTTTGAATATCCTCTTGGAATTTGGTCTTAGATTATCATATCTAAGGAATCCAAGGGCTGATATTGGTTTCTGAAGTACACATCCCTGAAAAATGCGTTTTTCAGGCCTGTTTTGCTAAGCAGTCCCTTTTGGGATATTACAATATGGCTGAGACTCTAACTGAGCTTCAGCAACACATAGAGGGATTAACCTTTGGGATTCCAGATTTCCAGATCAAAGAGTTACCCATGCGAGTGCAGCGACACACTATTGGGGTTCCTAACCATTGGATGCAGTTGGTCCATAGGATTGCTAGATCTATAGCGTGCTAGCATGAGCACCACTAGTTTACTTGTGATTTTTTGCATACATTTTGAGGTCAGATGACCAACGTGTTTTGGGCACAAATTTTTTAAAAACCTATAACTATATTTCTATGTGTTTTCAGATTTTTTCCTATGTTTAATGCACAATCCTATTCAATGATGTGAATGTTTTCTTTATCTATGTCACAAATGTATGTCTAAAACTTGATTAGCTAATGAATCAGTTGAAGTGTTCAAATTTATGGAAATCTGTTGATATTGAATGAAATCAAACTGTCTTTCCAAAAGTCGAACTCTTAGGAACAATTTAAGAAGTGTTGGATTTCTAACAGTGTAAATACTAGTAATTTGTAGTACCACAAGTTGTGAGTCTTAGCTTATGATTATGCCGTTAATACCAAATGCAATGGCATCAGAGAGAAGTTCGATCAACGTGCTATACTCAGTGATATTATTCGTTGATCTACCAATACAAATCCCTTGAAAACTCACTAACTCGGCGTTTGGAGTGGAAATGGCCCACGCTGCAGAGGATAGATTCTGCATACTATGACTAGCACCATCAGCATATCCAACAAATGGTTCCGAAGATTCAGACATCTGCCATAAAATGTAAAGCGGATTACTAACTTCAAGAAAACTCTAAAAAACAAATTAATATAGTGAATGCAAATCAATAGCATATAAACAATATAATATAAAAAATTACTACGCTCATGATTAAGCATAGTAACGTTTCAAATACAACCCATTTCTAGGCTATGCTAATGGAATTCCATCGTAATCAACTAAGTCGTAGGCACCCTTAGCAAGAACTCTTTTGACAATATAGGGGCCATGCCATAATGGTTTGAATTCCCCTGTACCTATTACATCAGCTTCTTAATCATAAAGAAGGACGAAGTCGCCCTCTGAGTAGATGCGAGGCTAGACATTTTTGTCGTATTGTGCCTTTATATATCTCTTATGTGCTTCGTTGGCCAATTGGGCTTCACGACGCATTTCATCTAGATGGATGAGGTTAAGGAGACATGCTTCTTCTTCTGAGGTGTCAGGTAACAAGTATATCACGAGTTTTAACGATGATATTTCACATTGGATTGGTAAGATAGCTTCCAGACCATATACCAATTGAAAAGGAGTAAATCCGATCGTGTTTTTCATCGAGGTTTGATATGCCCACAAGGCGGAGTACAGGATCAAGTGCCAGTTTCTTTTATGGATTCCTATCATTCGTTGAAGCATTCATTTAAGAATTTTGTTAATAGCCTCAACTTGTCCATTTGATTGTGGATAATAAGGAGTAGAATTATCATGTGAACATCCTAACTTGGCTGTCAATTCAGACATCATATGGTTGCGAAAATGCTTCCCATGATCCGTAACTATAGCTTATGGGACCCCAAATCGTGTAATAACGTGGTTAAAGAAAAAAATGCAGCTGTCTGTCCTGTGTTGTTGAATGTAGGCATTGCTTCGGCCCATTTGGTAAAATAGTTGACTACGACAATAATATAACCATGCCCCTGGACGAAGGAGGGTTACAGGTCATGAAGTCAATACCGCATTTCGTAAATGGTCCAGCAGAGACAACATGATGCATTGGTGCTGGCAGTTTGTGGATTATACGGTAAAAAATCTGGCATGCTTGACAACTTCTGACTGCGAGGATACAATCTCGAAAAATAGTAGGCCAAAAGTAATGGGCGCGGAGTATCTTCTGTGCGGTAGCATATCCAGATAAATGTCCACCACAAGCCCCAGCATGACAATCATTTAACACTTTTCGGCCTCCTCATGAGTGAGGCACCTCGTTAAAATTGTATCTATACCATGACGATAAAGTGTATCGCCGACGATCAGATAATATTTGGCTTGGTATCGAATACATTGCTGATCAGAGTAAGAGGTATTAGGTCGAAAAGTTTGGGTTTAGAGATAAATGATGAAATATCCATAACAGGGATCAGATGATCTGATCAGAAACAGAGACCCGTCTGGAATAGATGGGTCCGACGTAGTTGCATTACTATCAAAAGGAAGGTCACAGAGAAGCTCAGCCAAAAATAAAGAATTCTTTGACTTGGATTCGATGAATTCCAAATCAAATTCCTGCAAAATGACAATCCATTTTGAATATTTTCCTCCCAACAATTGACGTGATAAGATGTAAGTCATGGGTTTGCAATCCGAAACTATTGTTGTTTTTCGGAGTAGGATATAATGGAAAAATCTTTGGACAGCTTGAATGGTTGCCAATGCAAGCTTTTCCACGTACAAGTACTTAACTTCCGTATCATTGAGATTACGACTCAAATAATAGATCAGATGTTCAATTCCATCTTCTACTTGGACCAAAACCATAGCGATGGTCGTTTCAGTCGCGACGATATATAGGAAATAATCATTTTGATAATTAGGAGGATACATTAATGACACTCGAACTAGATGGTCCTTGACAACATCAAAAGAATATTGTGAAACTTGGTCCCAATGGAAGGGAACTCCTTTTTTCAATAATCAAGTAAATCCTTTAGCCATTTTGGCTTAGTTTGGAATGAACCTTCTCAGGAAGTTAGCCTTTCCTTTAAGTTTCTGTATCCGAAGTAAGTTTGATGGTGCAGGAAAATCAAGAATGGCCTGTACCTTCAGTGGGTCTATTTGAATTCCTTCTTTTGAGACTACGAATGTGATCGATCGACCAGAACCAAAACAAAACACACATTTGTGCAGATTGAGGCATATCTTGTAGTGTTGGTAGCGTAAGAAAATGGCTCTCAAATGCATCGGGTGATCAATCTGATTTCGTGAATGCGCTGGTAAATCATCTAGAAATGGTTGAACAATGTGCTTGATGTCGTTGAAAGCATAATCCATTGCTCTCTGAAAATTTTCCCCAACATTATTTAAACCAAACGGAAGTTTCTTATATGCGAATGTGCCCCAGGGACAGATGAATGCTGTCTTATGTTGGTCATCTGGGCAGATATTGATTTGATTGTAGCCGGAAAATCCATCCATGAACGAAAATATTTCGCATCCAGCACAATCGTCAATAATCTGGTCGATAAAGGGAGTAGGATAGTTGTCTTTTGGACAAGATTGATTGACATCCCGATAATCGACGCACACTCTAATGGTTCCTTGTTTTTTCATAACAGGAATGATATTGGAAACACACTCAGTTAGCGGAACGGGGTAAATGAAACCAGCACGCAAAAGTTTTTCAACTTCTGCTCTGATGGCAATGGCTTTCTTCGGATGAACAGGACGAAGCCATTGACGCATCGGTTTGACATCAGGATACATATTAATAGTGTGTTCAACTATACTAGTATCTATTCCTGGCATTTCCTCGTAATACTAAGTGAATACGTCACAAAATTCACGAAAAAGAGAGTGATATGAATCAAGTTCTGATGGAGAAACAAGATACACCGACATGAATATTTTCTACAATGCCAGGTTTAGTTGAAATATCGATAGAAATTGTTTCTTCGATATTTGATAAATTTCGCTCAGATTCGATTACATTAATCAGAAAATAATTCGAAAGGAAATTTTGAATGGATGGGTGATATGTTCACTAACATTATTTTCTTCATAATCTGGAAGATGGGAACGATGATGATAATCTTCCCATGGTTCTCCTTCTCCCATCATAGCTTCCAAAATATTTTCATCTGTCAAAATTTTTGAGGAAAATGGATTAGATGGAGTTCCAAAATCTAATATTGAATGATCAACCCAAACACTCGGCGATGCTGATTTTGGATTTTACGCCCAAGCCAAATAGATTGATTGCTATTGTAGCTCAATATGGATGAGCGGTAAAACATCATCCAACGTAGAAATATCAGAATCACCTGTACTTTTCCTTAAGCCAGATAGAGTGGAAGAGATCATGTAGCAGGTCTCTATGCTTGCAATTTTTTCCGACGTCGCTGGCAGCGGTAATGCAAAGGTTCCCATAAGAGTGGAATCCTTTAAGAGTCCTACACCAATGTTCTGGATTTCTAGTTGGGGTAAGTGAATATACGGAATTCTTCCAGTTACCTGCGAAGCGGAGGCAAAAAATGATAATTGATTAATGAATGTGGTTGTACCTTTATGTGGAAAGGCAATGATTCTAAAATATGTAGAAACAATGGCAGTAATTGCATATACCCATGGTCTTCCGAGTAAAATATTATAGTCAAGGGGTCGGTCCTTCAACAACCTCAACATCAACACTTACTGTTTTGCCCCCTAATTCAAATTACAGGTTATTGATAATACCACAAGGTTTATATGTTCTTCCATCAAAAGCCTTCAACGTCATTGATGATTGCGATAATCGCGGCGAGCCAAGTGACTTCCAATAGTTTAGAGACATAATGCACGTAGATGTTCCCTCATCAATAATAGTGCAATGAACAAGGTGATTGAGAACATTTACTTGGATGGAGAATGCCAATTCTGCTAGTTGTTGTGGCACATAGCTTGTATGATTAAAGACGACAATATTAGAATCAGTCAGATCAATTCCACCAATGGCCGAAAATAAATCCTGCTTCTGGGAGGGAAAATTTTGTAATACCTCAAGAGCAGACATAGATGAAGGGGATTGAGCCAAATCTTCAACTATATTATAATTTTCTGTAGCTCTTGCTTGAGGATTATATGTCGATTTATGAATTACTCCCTTTGGTGGCTTAATCTTCAATTCAGGAATAACAGGAGGTGGTACTAATTCATTAGATGGATTCATTGTCGAGGTAGTAGGTTGATCAGTGGCTGGAATACCATAGTCTTTAATGCACATCGACACCAAAATATATTGTGAAGGTTTTGTAGTTGTTATAGCATCATTTATCACCTTCATATGATTCATGATTGCTTTTATGGCTTTGGGCACCCATTCCTACAGAATTGGACAAATTCACTAAAAAACAGTGTAAAAATCCCCATACGCGATTATGCCCAGACTTTTCCGTGTGTATACGCGAGTCTAACTGCACTTTTGCGTGTATGCCATTAAAATCATTAAAAAATATATAAAAATTCCCTATTTTCGGGCTGGGTTGATGGTTACTCTGGTAGTTCAACCACCCCAGCACGTGGCCAACTGTTTCCAACTGTTGAAACTACTTGGAGGGAGTATAAAAGCCCCTCATGTGCATGGCTTAAGGGAGAGAGAGAATTATTGATATTATACTCTGTTGGTATTCCCTATCCAAGTCTGAATTCCCGTGCCTCCTGCACTTCCCAGTTCATTTCAAGAAACCTTTGTTTCTTGGAGATGCTCATTCCTTTATATGTCATCTCGTTTGCACCAATTCGGAAGGAATCTTAGCGAGGCAAGGGTGGGACGGATCCGGACGACGGTTTGCTCGAAGATCGTGGGAGGATTCAGGTGATCTCTCCACTCATTATTTCTGTACATGCTATTTATAATATAGAAGTACCATCTTGTTCCCGAAATATACGTGTTAGTGTCTACTTACATATATGAGAAATTTGTTATTTAAGCATTCATTATGGTTTATCTAATGTTTCATATCGATTTCACTAACATTTAGAGTATATATATGCTGTACAACCAGTTCTTCGTGCTTGTTTCTTCTTGTCTTTCAGGTTAAGAAGGAAGGACGGTTGCTGGGGGTTTGGACCCCGCGGGATCTGCTTCAACCGTAGGACCTACGGGTAACTTCCTCGTTCTACTCTATTTAGTTTTTCATGAACATGTATGGTTGTGTGAGTCCTTCTTAAGTAGCATGCCCCTGCTTTGTGGAGGTTTAAGCCCAACAAACCTCTAGGGTGATTTCCCCCCGAAACAGAACTGGCAACTCCACTGGGGATCACATTCTTGTGACTCCCCTGTTGGGTGGTTTCAGCTGTTTGATAGGTTGCCGACAGTTTTAACTTTCATTTGCAGTCCAGTTTACTTTTTCTCAGTCAGTCTAAAGTCCTGGTTTCTTATCCAAGCTTGATCCTTTTTGTTTTTTCACTATTTACCTTTATATACGCGCTTTTTTATGCACACAGTCGCGTATACGCGCAAGTTTGTCTAAAGGAAGTCGCGTATACACGTGTTTCCTTTAGCACAGTCGCGTATGCACGCTTGTTGCTAAACTGTGAAGTAGCATATACCTAGGCAGATTTTGAATTTTTGGATTTCTTGACTTTTTAGTCCTTTCTAGCTGTGGAGACCTATTCCTACAGTGTCTTTGTACTCTCTGGATTGTGAAGAATGTGGTCTTTTGTCTTTTCTCTCTTTCGTTTGATTGAAAACTAGTCTTTTTGGCAAAGTGTTGTTTCTGGTGCTGGCGCTTCTGGTTTGAGTACCAAGATCGCTTTCTGGGCATTCTTGGCTATTCTGCTTTATCAGAACAGAGAGCTCCTGCTCATTTACTCTTTCCTATCTTTGTGTTTGCTTTGCACTATGATTTTTTCTCATTTCTTGATTGGTTTTCTTGAGTTCAGTTGGCTAGGTCTTGTTGCAACTTTTGAAGAGTCTTTCTTGGTTCTTTAGAGTTTTTGTTTGCGGCAAGTTTGCACTATTCTTCTAGGCTGAGTGGCTGAGTTTTCTTGTCTTCTTTTTCTTGTATTGATCTTTCTACTAGTTAGCCTTATAAGATTTGCAGCATTTTTGGAAGTATTTGCTTGAAATTTAGTATTGATTGGCTTGGAATTTTATAGTTTTACTTGGTCTTTTCGAACTCTTTTATAAAACACAAAAGCTCAAAAAACATTTTGCTTTGTTGTTTGCTTTTGTTTTTGCATTTTTGTTTTCGTTTCTTTGTGTCTTTTGAAGCTTGGTTAAATTTTCTTGCCTTTGGATTTTGGCTTGATAATTGGAAGGGAGTTGTCATTCATTTCTTCCTCTTGTTTTTAAGCGTCTTTGGTGTCTTCATATTAAGAGTTCTTGATTTCGGGAACTAGCTTTCTGGACAACCAAGAAGAGTTAAAACTGAAGGACTTTTGGGAAATTTCACTCTGCTTTAGGAGATTTGCATCTTAGGATTTGCATGCTTGTAGCGATTTGCATTAGGTGCATTTAAACATTTAGTCACTTTCATAGTTTTTGTGAGTGTGAGTTTGTTATTTGAAAAGGAAAAATAAAATTTTTAATCTCGTAGAACCCGTGTAGAAGTTTCTTTTCATCGAAAGACAATAACTGCATTTGCATGTAGTTTGTTTTTTATTAATTTCTTTCTGCATCAAAACATCATAAGTTTCATTTCCGCATCCTTGTGACTTAACATAACAGCCCATTAAAATAAGCGATATAATTTAAAATCAACTAGAAAGTTTTCTAAGTGTCATACACCAACTAGCTAGGTTGTAGGGCCTTGGATTAGGTGAGTGGAGAGTTAACTCTCCAAGGCCGCTCAAACGAAACATAGAAGTTGATTAATTGAGCGAAATCCAACTCCATTAGGTGGACCGGGAAAGCTCTCCTCTAGAGAGTCAAGCGCGAGGGGAAGTGAAGGCTGAGAAGAGGGATACCCCCTCTCCGATTAGCTGAATCTGACCTCAAGACCGTTCCGCCCGGCTTCTGACACGGATTGGTGCCCATAGTTGCCACTCCTAGGTTCCACACAGGTGACTGCGGGGGGGAATACCCGTGGTACCTGAGGCGGACGTCGCATCACTTTCAGCAGTACTTCTGGGGGGTGCCCTTGCGAAGCTTGGGTGCTTGAGCCGGCAAAGGCTGTCGTTAGGAGGTCGGCGTAACTGTTTCTGATACCTTCGCTAGTTGTTCTGGGCCCTAATCATCCCAGACTGCTTTCGGGAGGTCCTATATTTCGCTTTCCTATATTTTGGTGTCCGGTCCTCATCACCCGGAGCGGAAATACTTGGAGGCTGTTTGCTTGACTGTATCTCAGGGATTTTTATTTTAGTGAGTGCTCTTTGCTCCTAGCTTGCCTAGATTTTCACTTTTTGAGTCTAATTTAAAATCTATAAAAGTGGCTGATCAAGCGCCTCGTCGATCGAGGAGAATCCGGGGGTTATCTCCCGAGAGTCCGAACACCTCATCGAGCGTAGGAGGAGTGATTTCGCGGTGGTTACCACTGTGGTGTACGACGCGATGGAGAGATCCTCCAAAAGGTACAGAAGGTTTCATATGCGGTGCAGTGTGGGTTCCGAGAGAAGCGTTCGCTCACCTCGCGAGTTTTATTTCCCGGGAAGAAAGATTTTCAGAATTGAAGAAGTACCGAACGCTCCTTCGTCGGGTCCATCTCCTCTTCCTCTTGATTACCGTTTTTTGTTAGGTACATCGGACCTGAGTGCGAGGGAAGGCAGGAAGATCTTGGTATCATTATTACCTTTCGATAGCCACGTTGGGAACGGCGGCCGGGCCGGGGGGGTAGTGCGCGGGGCATTCGGACTCACAGCACGGCCCGAAGGAGGGGGCACTATTGCTTTATCTTCGATTGCTTCTAGTGCTGCTGTGTTTGGCTCTGGGTTCACCCAAGCACATGCTTCTCATTCTGGTCCCTTCTGTTCAGGGTTCCCCTCTATTGGGAATCCCTCTTTTTCCTTTTCCGCTGCTTCAGCTGGATCTACGCCCATGTCTAACATGGCTAGTGGATCAGCTTCGTTTCAGGGTTTCCCCTTTGGGACTGGGCACATTCCTAGTTCCAATCCTTCTTTAGGGTCGTTTCCGTTTACGTCCCAGACCCAGAGTTTCAACCCTTGGTCTGGGGGGCAAAGTTCGACTACTTTTACAGGATGGAACCCTGTATTTACTACAGCGGGGGCAGGGAATCAGTTTTACGCAGGTCATCAAGGGAATGCTTCTTTCCCTTCGTCGAGTGCTTATCAGACCTTTTCTCCTCTGTCTAATGCCTGGAACCCCTACCAGGGGCTTTCCTCTTCATTTAATACTTCAGCGGGGGGAACTGGTCTGGGCTTTGGTAACTCGGCGTGGGGAGGAGGTTCTTCTCCTTTTTCTACGAGTCATTTTTGGCAACCCGGTGCCTCATCAAATCCAGGGTATTATTTTCAGAATGTTGGGAACCCATCCCATCAAGGATGGAATCCTCAGGCTCCGCCTCACTTACCTTTTCTGGCAACGTTAAACTTGCCAGATCTGTCGAAGTTGACTAATGATCCGATTCGTTATAGTCGGGGGTGGCCTTTGGTCCCGACCAAACTTCCTTCAGATATTCCAAAGTTTGAAGGTAAGAATGGAGAGGATCCGGCTGACCACATCACCACTTTCCACTTATGGTGTTCTTCGAACTCCCTGATCGATGATTCGATTAGGTTGAGATTGTTTCAACGCACCCTAACTAGAAACGCTACCAAATGGTATATCGAGTTAACTGGGGGAAGTTTTGCTACATTTGGAGAACTGGCTATCACATTTCTAAACCATTTTCAGTTGCCTGTCCGATATGAGGCTGGGACGGAACTCTTGTCTAATTTTAAGCAGGACGAAGCAACCCACATTTCTGATCACATTCAGGAATGGAGGAGAAGGAAGAGGCTTATTAAAGCTCATATTCTAGGAGAATTCCTTCTCGAATGGTTTCTGAAATCTCTGCAGTCAGACATTTCAAAAGATGTATCCCTATCTGGGGTAATTTCTAAGGAGCAGGCCATTTTTAGGGCCCAGCAGCTGGAACTGATCTATTCTCAGTCTGGGGTCCTTTATAAATATTTGCCCAATGCTCCTCGCTCCAAATTAGATTTATCAAAAACTAAGCCCGGTCCTCATGGTGATGGGCTTGTCGGATCGATCAATAGTGGTGCAGCCAGCCTGCTTACTCAACTGCAGTATTTGTCTTTGCAATCTGCTCCTTCTAGTCAGGCTGTGCCTGCTGAGTCATCGCCTTCCCAGTCTTTGTCCATAAATGCTGTCCAAGCTTCTGATCCCAAAGGAAATCAACAATCTGATGGGAAGAAGAAGGGACGAAATAACAAGAAGAAGGGCAAGAACGGGAAGGGTAACGCAAATAAAACCAACGAGCGTGTTGGTGAGGGTCCAAAGGAGAAAAAGAAAGTGAAGTTTCCATGCAAGTTGTGTACTGGAGACCATCTCACACACCTTTTCCCTAAAATTCAGGATGTGCAGCGCTTGTTAGCCCAGCAGGGTTCTTCTAGTTCCCAGGCTGTGTTAACAAACCATTTTCCCCAAGGGCAGCAATTAGTTGTTGGCGCGAACCAAAATCCTGGGGCTTCCTCTGGGGGCACCCAGGAAGTGGAAATTCCATCGAACATTTTTATGATGAGTGCTCACGAGGATATCGCTACGAGATCCCATGATTATGGTGGAGAAGAGTCTTCGAAAGCTAAGGAAGTTCCTGATGCTACTGAGCCGCTTCACATTACGAAGCCTACTGTTGAGTCTATGCCTCGGATGCCCAAAGCATCTTCTAAGCGATCAACGATTAATCCAAATGCGAGGGCTGCCCAGAACTACTCGATTGTAGAAGATCTGGCGCAGAGTCCTTGTGCTATGTCAGCTTTAGAGGTACTCCAGTATTGTCCGACTCAGCGCAGTGCTTTGCTCACTGCCATTGGGGCTATTGATCTGAAAAATTCTCTTCTGATTACTTTTGATATGACTAATTTTAAGAAGAGACTTCCTCATCACATGGCTTTTCATATTAAATCTTCGTATCGGAAGTGCAATATCTTTCGAACGGTTGTTGATGAGGGTGCTTCCACATGCATGATGTCTCTCGCATGCTGGAAGACGCTTGGATCTCCCAAAGCTGTTCCATCTAGCACTGTTCTTACTGCGTTCGATGGTCATTCTCACAGACCCCATGGTATTGTCCCAGCTTTGCCCATCTGTGTTGGGGGCAAAACTGTCAATATAGAAGTTGAGGTAGTGGATGCAAGCTTGGACTACAACCTTCTGTTGGGGAGAAATTGGATTTATGAGATGGATGCCATTGCATCCTCATTATTTCGAATTATATGTTTCCCCCACGAAGGGAGGATTGTTACAGTGGATCAACTGGACTGTCCTCCTGCAGACCCGAATGCGTCTACTGACTCATCTATTCCTAAGTTGGATAATACTAAGGCGCCTGTTGAGAATTTAGGAGTTGGAATGTATTCTTCCTTGATGGGTACTTTTGATATTCCTCCTCCTACGGTTCATATTAATGCTATTTCATCCTCCAAGGCTCCTCTTCGAAGTGAGTTCTTTAGAACTCATTATTTTTCGGACCCTTGGACCTTACCTTCCCCTACTTCCACATTAGCGGAAGGTCAAGTGGGTGGAATGGCATTGCCGATTTCTGCAGCTGAGATTGCCTATCAGTCTATTGTTGACTCTGCAGAAACCATCCCAGCTCCTCTTTCACCAGAAGAGTTGGATGGTGATGTGGCTCCGGCTTGGACACTTAGTTCTTCTTCTGCCCAGGATTGTCTTGATACCACTCTTCCATCTGAAGAGGCCATCTTGGAAGCCATGATTGGCATAGATAGACCGTGGGATGATTTGCATCATCGGTCTTACTTCTTACCTGATTTGAGCGAAGTTGAAACAAGTTTTCCAAGTCCTCCATCTCCTGGTCCTGTTCACCCAGTCTTGAACCCTTTAGCACCAACACAGGTTTATGATGAAGGGAACATGGCTGTGATCTCTCCTACTATCCCGGTGAAAATTTCCAGGGATCCCAATATTATTGAGAATGTCTTCATTGGAGCTGAATGTTCCCGTGAAGAGGTTCAAATTTACACCGAGCTCTTTAAAGAGTATAGGGATGTATTCGCTTGGTCTTATGAGGAAATTCCTGGAATAGACCCATCTATTGTTCAGCATGAGATCAAGACATATGAAAACGCTAAGCCGGTAAGGCAAAAACTTTGTCTGGTCAATCCTAGGAAGGCAACAGCTATCAAAGCTAAAGTTGAGAAGCTGCTTAAGGTGGGATTCATTTTCCTGGTTCCTTTGACTGAATGGGTTTCAAATCCCGTTTCTGTAGATAAAAAGCAAGGAACGATTCGAGTGTGCATTGATTTCAGAGACCTAAATAAAGCGTGTCCTAAAGATAATTACCCCACACCATTTATCGATCAGATCATTGACGAGTGTGCCGGTAATGAGATTTTCTCCTTCATGGACGATTTCTCCGGATATAATCAAATTACTATCCGTCCTGAAGATCAACATAAGACTGCATTTATTTGTCCCTGGGGTACGTTTGCATACAAGAAGATGCCTTTTGGTCTTAAAAATGCTGGGGCTACCTTTCAGCGGGCCATGTCATACGCCTTCCACGACATTAAAAATATTATCGAGGCATACTTAGATGATTTAGCTGCTCATTCTCGAAAGAGGATGGATCATCCTGGTCACCTCAGGCAAATATTTGAACGATGTCATTTTTATAAGATTAGATTGAATCCGAACAAGTGCGTTTTCGCGGTTACATCCGGTCGGCTATTGGGATTCATTGTGTCTAGGGAAGGGATAAGGGTAGATCCCTTCAAGGTTGAGGCAATACTTCGGTTGCCTCCCCCGTCCTCTATCCGTCAGCTTCAAAGTCTACAAGGAAAGTCTAATTTTCTTCGGAGGTTTATCGTCAATTATGCTGAAGTTACAAAGGGATTTATGAGACTGTTGAAGAAAGGAGTTCCTTTTATTTGGGACGACTACGCTCAATGCTCATTAAATGCTTTGAAAAAAGCATTGACCTCTGCTCCTTTACTGAGTCCACCTGATTATAGCAGGGATTTCCTTTTGTATCTAGCAGCAGCAGAATCTACCATCGGTATGGTTCTGGTTCAGGAGGATGATGCTCTTGCAGAGCATGTTATTTACTACCTTAGTCGAGGACTAGTAGGACCTGAACTCCGATACACTCCGATAGAAAAGTTAGCCCTAGCAGCAGTTCATGCTGTGCAGCGACTCCGGCATTACATTATTCTTCGCAAAACTTATGTTTTGGCAACTGCCAATCCATTTCAGTTTGTCCTCAGTAGGTGAGTGATTGGGGGAAAATATAATAGATGGATTGTGATTTTACAGGAATTTGATCTTGAGTTCATGTCTGCCAAATCCAAGAAATCATTAGTTTTCGCGGAATTGATCTCCGATTTGCCCTGTGGAGAAGAGATATCCCTATGAAACTTTTCTTCCACGAACACTGCTTCTTCATCCTCGCAGATCCTTGGCAGCGGGGACATCATTGTATCTCCGCACCTGCGGGCCTCCCTTACTTTTCGGTGATGGAAAGATGAGCGTCGTAAGCCGCGTCACTTGGCCAAGAATTATTTGATTATTGGTGATGCTTTATACCGTTGAGGGGTTGATTCAATCCCCAAGACGTTCGTTTAACTCTTTAAAGGAAGAGGTCAGAGCTCATGATTCCATGAAGGGAGTTGTTTAAGTCATTTATCCGGGTTGCCAACAAATTTTTTGCATGTCAGGCTTTGGACCCTGAGCTTTTCAAAGACGAATGGAACTTACCAAAAAAGTGTCATCCGTGTCAAGTCTATACTCGAAAAATGTGCGCTCATCCAGCTCCACTTTTTCCAGTCATTACTGTCGGTCCCTTTACAAAGTGGGGTATTGATTATACTACTTGTAACCCGCCTTCGGCTAAAGGTCACAAGTATATTATTGTAGCAGTAGAATACTTTACGAAGTGGGTCGAGGCTATGCCTACTTTTGGGAATGATGGTGAGACTGCAGCTCTTTTTCTTTTCAACCAGGTTATTGATCGTTTTGGTATTCCTAGAGAGATTGTCACTGATCATGGCAGTCATTTTCAGAATAGCATGATGGTCGAGTTGGCTCTCAAATTGCTTCCTGGTGAGATATCTATCTCATATTGATCTCGGTTAATGGGCAAGTAGTTTAACAACCTTGAAGACACCTTCTTCATGATAATTGACAGCCAGATCCATAACCGATATTACGTTGGTATCCCGCACTTTCACATGTTGCTGAGCAAGAAATCTAACCCAAGCTCACTCCGTCTTAAAAGGCGGTGAACTCTATTTCCTATTGAATGCGAGATTCCTTCTCTTAAATTATTGCTGGGCTCTTTCCATTACCCATTTCTGGCAGAGTCATTTTTTCATCCTGAATTATCCCTGATGACAATACGGACAAGCCAGTCGGAATGAAGCGCATAAAAACCAAGTTAAAGTTCAGTACGATAAGGCGGTCAAACCCAGGGTTTTTTCGGAAGGTGACCTTGTTTTGGTCTATGCCCAAGAAAAAGATGCCCTGGGGGCAGGAAAGTTTAAGTCTATGTGGTATGGCCCCTATATCGTTTAAAAAGTCCTTAATAAAGGAGCATATACCTTGGTTGATTTCGAAGGGAACGAGTTGCCAGAGCCCCGAAATGGGCTCTATTTGAAGAAGTATTATGCCTAGGCTTCGGCCTGGCATGTTACTTTTGTATATAGTAGTTTTTGCTTTGTACATATCTGGTTGATTTTCGATCTTTGATGAGTTGGTGATGTTTTTGATCTGCTTTGGCAGGTTGTGTTGGATGTCATGAGTCATTTTGGTTTCGACGATGGTGCTAGTAGACACACCCGGAACTTAGCTTCCGCGGCTTGGGTGCTTCATTATCCGTCCGGTCAGCTGTTGGTATCAAGAGGGGTCTGCATTGGTCCTGCTTCCAATAATATAGCAGAATACATTGCAGTCGTTCACCTACTCTCGGAGGCAATATCTTTGGGTGTTGATTCGTTGGTAGTTTTCTTGGACTCTTAGCTGGTGGTGTCGCAGTTGAACAACACTTATCGGGTACGAGATCCTTTTTTATTATGATTGTTCTTGAGGGTACGTTTGTTACAAAGGTCATTTCAATTTTTAACTTTCATTCATATTCCTCGAGCTGACAATTGGTTTGCTGACTCATTAGCTAATCAAGCATTAGATTGGCATATTAATCATTCCATACAATAAATTTTTAATCATCAAAAACATCATACATTTGATACATTTATCATATCACATCAAATATCGCTATATATATCATCATCGCAGCAAGTTCAAAAACTCTTGCCAACTTGGACTGTAGGTTTAGAGGAAATTTTGAAGTGTTTGAATAAGTGTTCCAGCCTCAAAGAATATGCTGTCATTCAATACACAATATCCGTCTTACCCGAGGTCCTTGCCTAATTCGTGTTCCCATAGAACGTGACCAATAGCTGGGTAACCTCGCGACACCGTACCTGGCCTGGGCACTCCTACCAATTCGTTCGGATGCCTCCACAGGCTCCCCCCACAACAGCCATAGGTATTTGGCGGGTTAACCCCCCCCAAATTCCTCTGCACAGCCTGGAGCGTCCTATCTGAATCTACTGTATCTGCTTTGCCCCTGCGGCGCTTGTGGCGCGGGAAACCCTCAGGACGCACTGGTCCAATATATGTATCATGATCATGTTTACATTGTCAGTTATTATGAATCCAATCAAAAACATGTTTATTTTCATTTTTTCATACATATTTGAAAAAATCCAAAAAAATTATATAAGTCAAAATTTTATTGTAAACTTACCGACTGTGCCCCATGCTGTGCCTGGTGGAAGAACTAGATCTGGATCTCCACGAAAGTCCATCACGGCATAGGGATAGTCATCCATTGCGATGATTTGTTCTCCCCACCAAAGGAAGAACTCATCGTCTCAGGTGGTCCGGGGAACTTCACTTCCCCCTAATCTCTTTATCATGTCCGCCCAACGGGAAATTCTTGGGTCCCGCGGGCTACTGATGGTAGAGATAACTCTTGGTCTCAATGCTGGTATCTTCTCAAAGAAGAATGTTGTCAAAATTGTACCGTAGCCAAAGTGTTTGGTCTTTGCTTGGCGGATTGAGGTCAACTGTTGCTTCATGTTAAGTAATAGGGCTGTGCACCAATCATACACATGAGTCAAGCATTCTACTGCTATGCTCATTTGCTTCCTGGACGCCTGATGTAGGGAGGCAGATCCTGCCACTCTGCCAATGGTGAAAAGGAGGATTTTCATGTGCAAATCCCGTAAATCTTTAATAGCAATCTGAGTTCCAACTTTCTTGGAACCCTCTATGCAATACACGTGGACATAATCTTCCACGGTTAGCCCTCCCAGGGGCTTCCCGTGCAAGTCTACTGGTTCTCCCCTCCGGGAGAGTCCAGTAATAAAGTATATGTCTTCCACTTCAATGCGTATTGGCATCTGATCTATCACAAAACAATCTTGTTCTGGTTCCCAGTAATTGACGAGCATTTCTAGCAACCGAGGATTTCTTTTCATATTTGGCATTTTGAAGAATTTGAACAATCTGCAATTCCGAAGGATATTTTGCGCTGCTCGATCTTGCATGACCTCTTGATCAATTGCGATATGTTCACGCTCCCTCCATGAGATTGTCATCCTGTCAAATTTCATTAAATCATGCATTAGCCATGCATTTTTTGATTCGGACCTGCGCATACGCGACTTTTTCTTTGCACAGTCGCGTGTATACGCGACTTTCCTGTTATGAACCCGCGTATGCGCAAGTCCGCATTTTTTAGCAAGGGTTTTAATGGTAAAATTCACTAAATTTTAATTTCTAAATGGAAAAAATGATTTGCAAGGATGATTGAGGAGCCTACCTGAAAATTCGGTGCGTTTCGACGGTCGGTTGTTCCTGATTTGACGAAAGAATTTTTTTGCTCCAGAGCACTTTTTTCCAAATCAGCAATGCAATAATGAACCAAATATGAGGTAATTTGCCTATTTATGCCTAAAAAGTTGAAAATTTTCGCAAAAATTCATTATGCTCATTTTTTCGATCTATCTTAAGCTGCATAACTCGAATGCTTGGAAGTGCCCAGTTTGGTATGTTTTCAGGTACATTTTGACGATTTTGAGATTTTTCCCGGTTTTTGATCCATGATTACCAACTCGTCACGGCAGGTATATGATCTTCACTGGCATATAGGTTAGGGAAATCACTTTCCGTTGCATCTTGCATTCTAGCCTCCATATTGATCACTTGCCTTAGGGTCGATCCCATCAGGTCATGAGTATTACACCCATTTCACTCGCCGATTATTTAATCATGACTTGATGGTAGAGCCTTCCTTTACATGGGCTTCCTAGTTAGTTCCTCGCTATCACTTGTTTCCCATGCTGCGTTTTATGTAGGCTCGGGAGTCCTCTTTAGTCCCGCCATGTCTTATGTGTTGAAGCTTCATTCTTCTTCTTCATCACTTATCATTTTTCTGGCTTTTACCCTAGAGGCTCCCTGGTGTCGTTAAGTTGTATTACTGCATTGCATATTGGCTACTTGCTTATCCTGGCCTTTAGCCGGCTTCATTTGGACTCAATGTTTAAGCCAAATTTTGACCTTGACTTTCTGTACAAGTTAACCATTGCATGCACTTAGCTATCACGACTTGACACCTTTGTACCCATGGATGGAACGTTCCTCTGAGTATCACTGACCAGTTTTCGCCACCTTGCATTGAGTATAGGATTGTTCCTTTCCCAGGAACTAGCGCATTTACTTTCTTGATACTCGTTCTATCCATTGTACCATAGCATTCTTTTATTCTTTTTCAGGCTTATTATGAAAAAGACAAAAAAATCAAATATAACAAAAAGAGCGGGAACGGGATGTATCTTCGTTATTTTGATGGCAGTACAGAGTTAGTTTGTCGCCCTTGAACAAAGCACATATACTTATATATATTTCCTTCATTTGGGATGGTTCTAGTTTGACCTAGGTTCAGCCTTTACCATGTTTCACTTGTCAGTTCTCCCCCGGTTGGTTATCTCTTCCAATCATATGGAGAGTTTGTT